>PYHW01010833.1:10973767-11006387 GCA_013186435.1 Turdus rufiventris | reverse complement strand
GTGTACTAGGCCAAACAATTAGGTTTTGTAGAAGGGTCTTGTGGTACCAAGCAACTGGTTTATAGCACAGCAAGTTAAATAAAATGGAAACAAAACCCTCAAAGTAAAGTGACTGGTTTATAACACAGCAAATTAAATTAAATGGGAAAAAAACCAAATAAATGTGTAAGGAGAAAACAATGGACAATGACTGTCTCTAAACTATCATTTTTCTTAACACTTAGGGAAGAGACACTGGAATTATTGTGGATGGATGTCTGAAAGTATAAGTTTCAGATCCAGCAAGAGTTTAAAATAAGTTGCAAAATAGAATTAAATATAAAAAGAAGAAAATATAATATTGTGACTTATGTATTAAGAAAACATATAGAGGAAAAATTAATATTGTTTAACCATGTGTGAATCCTTTTCCACACATACCTTAAGCGCAGTTTTGATCACCATATCTTGAATAGACTGTAACACAACAGCACAGAGAAGAGCAAGGATGCCTGGAGTTATTGAAAGGCTTGTGTATATTAATAAAAGAACTCTTCAATGTGGAGAACAAATGACATAAAAATGGCAAGATACAAAAGGAAAAATACTGTTCTCAACTGGCTACCCTCATATTCATTCTTCAACTCATCTTCCCCCGTTAGCCACTGACAGGCCAATAATAATGAGTGTAGTCCTGCTAATAAGTTTTTATGCTCTTTTATTATTTTAGAATTTTACCTGTCTTAAGATGATTAAAATTGTTTCTAACAACTTAAAGATCCTGGCAAACTGAGGCAGATTCTTGAGTATTCAGAGGCATCCAAATTCTGGATATTTCTGAAAATGCCATCAATTTCTCCTCTGCCATGTACAACAATAACAAAAGAAGTAGTCCCTTGGCTTTCATTCTGATGTCTATATTGCTATTCATGCCAGGGGACAAAAGCATGTCTGGTCAGCAAAACTGTCCCTCAAACTAAAGCCATATGTCATTCACCAAAAGTTTGAGGAATATCTCATATTCATTCAGAGGTATATACAGAGGAATGCAGATTTCTTATCACTGTTTCCTAGCATTTGCCAAGAGGCAGCATATCAAATAAATAATTTACTATGGCTGAGGCACCACAGGAAAACAAAGCCATCAGTCATCTCAACTACGTTATTGATCACCAATAACAAGATACTTGCTAAGACAAATGGTTCTATTATTATACTAGTGAATTTTAGTCTACCCTGACTAAATAAATCATATTGAACTGTTTGTTGTTTCAAGTTGTCCAAACATTTCTGTAATAATTTTTACCTTTCATTCTACTCAAGCATCTATAGAATATCTCTATATATCTGTTGTTTGTTTGTCTACAGTGTTTTTCTAAATGCACTGTGTATTTATCTTATAAAGGTAGGTAAGGGTCTGTGTAAGTAACTTCTATATTTACAAAATCTTCTTGTTAGTTTGGTTGCAGAGGAAAATGTGAACATGGTGATTATGCAAGTCAAGCACTCTATCAAGTCTCAATAAAAAGGTTTTTCTGCTCTCTTATGTTAATGGAGCTTGCAGGCTCTTGTTTTGGGTGTTATGATACATTCATTTTTACTTTACATATAGGTTTTCTCCATTATCAACATGTGGCTATAATAACAGCAATGCCAAGGGTTTCTTAGTGGGCCTGTTCCATAAAAGTGCTTCAGTATCTCAGAATACCCTCCTACCTCTCACTTCCCATAGAGTATCTCACAGCTCAGAACTTGACAGACCTATGCAGACTGCTGTGTGCTCCTCTCAGCTGCCCAGATCATGCTCTGGGGGAAAGTTAAGACTGAGGGTTCACTCTCCTCTGTGAATTTAACCACTTCTAAAGATACCAGGAGGAGGACTTGTTCCTGAGCCTCTCAAGGGTCAAATACCATTTCCAAGATGCTGTTCTGTCGCAGCAATCAAGAGAGAGTTCTCCACAACCTGTGGATGTGGGGAAGTTAAATTTGCTGCCAAAGCATGGGCTGAAAATGGCTCTTGCAAATCCTAAACCCCTAAGCTTTCTACATAATTGTAGAGGTCTGAAGGCTCTTGCAGAAGCCAGCTGTCATTTTGTTTAAGTTTACCTTAGCGATGCTAATGAGTCACAATTTAGGCACTTGATAAAGCAGGTAACTGCTCAAGACACCAATTTCCAGGAAGGGAAGCTTATGCTAGAATCTTTTTCCTTAAATTCCCTGTACAGCAAAACTTAGATACATGCTGATTTGAATTGGGCTAACATGGGATAATCAGGAATTTTTTGCCCTCTCAACTGATTATACTGATATCAGCCTGGTTTCTTACTCTTGGAAGTTACATAGCTGTCAATCATGGTGGCTCTGTGGCCCTACAGAGACTTAAAACCAGCTGAAAACATACTTGTTCAAAAGTCAGGAGATGAGTCCCTGAATGTAGAAATACAAACTGAATAGCAATACAGAGCATATTTTAGATTTTGAAGCACTTCCAGAAGTTAATGAATGCTATTACAATATTAAAAGCTAATGTCTGAAAATTTTAACAGTATTTTGAGCTTTCTTAGGACTCCAAATTCTCTTTTACTTATCAAAATGAAGAAGCAAAGTTATAAATGATACCTGGTTTTTAATTTGTTTTAAATGGATTATATGATCATATTCTCTAGCTGAGTAGTTCCTTTTTATTCCTCCTTATTAGAAATCCTTATGTAAATCTGTAAGATTGCTACAAATAAAGGAAACCTTTGTCTGACAATCTCCATCTAAAACATCCTTGGTGGCCTTTTAGCAGTCTTGAAGTCAATGACTCAATTCACACTGATTTCAGTGAACCTAGTGCTGCTTATTGATATTACTGAAAGCAGTGTCCTATTATCTATGAGTTCTCTTTCCTTGTTAACATTCAATTTCTAATAATTTAAAGAAAAAAAATCCCGTTAGCAAAACCAGAAACAAACACAAAACTAAAAAGAGGAATTATAAGATTTCTGATTAAAGAATAGTTAAAATGTGACTAACATAAGGAGTTAGACTCCGAAGGAATTTAAACATGAATTTAAACATAAACATTATTTCATACTATCCCCATCATGCAGATGGCAGTAAAAGAAAGAGGTTTGGAGGCCAAACTGACATCCATCAGGCATCTCTTTGACGAGGGCTTGGACTTTCATGATACAAATATCATGAGTATTTGCTATCCTGTGCAAAAATAAGTCCCGGCTTTTATCTCTAGAATTCAGCAAGCTAATGTATCATTGATCCTGTCTAAAGTTTTCTCTTGTCCTGGCCAAGTCCTTACACTTATCCACCACTCTTTCCAAGCCTTGGAGGAGCATTCTTTTCATATTTTTTTCTCTTTTTCTTCATCTCCATACATCTCTGCATTTCCAAGAGAAGAATTCAGAGTCAAATTATCTTGACATTTTCAAGCAAGTACTTTTGATGTACCTTGATGAAATAGGTTAGAAAAGAAAAAAGGTGAATAGGTAGATACTATGATCCTTAGCTACCACAGGCAAGCAAATTATGCTTCCTATTCTTTTGAAGCTCAGATGACTAGATGTGGGAGTGAATGCAAGATGCAAATCTACAAATTCCCACCTGCTACTTAAAAAAAGCATGCCTTTTCATCTTGGACAAGAAAAGTAATTCCCTCTTTTAAGAACAGATTACTTTTCTATGTGTCATGGTTCAACTCCAGCCAACAATCAAGCAGAAAAAGCCTTGGCTCTGTGTGAGCTCTGCTCAGGCAGTCATAAACACATCTCTGTATTAGAAACACTGTTTTCAGCACAATTCCAAAACACAGCCTCACACCAGTCACTGTGAAGAAAATTAACTCTGCCCCAGCCAAAGCCAGCACACTCTGCCATATAGCCTTTTGAATTCTCAGCCTGACTAACACCCAATCTGTGCGCATGGACATTGAATATATTTGACTGGCTGCATTTCTCAATGGTGTGGGCTTTCTGAGAACCTGCTAGCAAATCATCAGCCCAAGTGATTCTGCTGCCTCTGGAAGGCTTCCGCTTTCTTCTGTTAGCAGGCAAACTGCTTCAGTACCATATGGAAAGAGACTTTGAGTTGCATTGAGAACTTTTGGGATACCATAAGATAACCAAGATCGAAATTCTATTAATACAGGTTGCCTAATTTAGAGATGATAGACAACGCATAAATCAACATAAATATAGGTTCAGGATAGAGACTGATGTTGTCCTTTGAAAGTTACCCCCCAAAGATGAAAGTAAATTAATCAAATTTTATTAGCATAAAAAGAAATACTACTTTCTGTTTCTCAACATCCTGGAGCAGAGCTGCATTTTGCTCCTAGCACTAATCTACAAAATAACATGAATATTATCAGCAGGGATAGCTTATATCTACAGAAATCAACCATAATAATGCCTACAGAAACACATTCACCTCTATTTATTTATATTTGCTAGCACTTTTCAAAACTGATGGGTAAATTGGCTTAGCAATCACTGTCCCTGCTCAGTGTGCCTTAATGGAGGCAGACAGTTGAAGTGATTTAGCTTTTGTTGCAGCATAAAGGCATTTCCTTGTTTCCTTTTCCTTCCAGGGGATAATAGACCTTGTCATAAGCTATTATATCTTTTGATTACAAGAAAAAGAAATGTACCGATACCTCTCTCCCTTTTTCTTTGACACAACCACAAATTGGTACAGGTCAAACACGCCTATCTTGCACTAAGGAAAAGAAAACAGGAAGTCGTCAGATGAGATCTTTTTCAGAGACAACCAAACTTGTGGTTGCACTATTTTCTCCCTGTTTGTCACCAAAAAGGCAGGCAAGATATATTGGTCCTGGGTAATTTTTTTTATTATTATTTGTTTATTGCTTCAGGAATTGTGTGTCTCCAGACCAGTCATATTAAGGACTTCCCTCGTCTGAATCACCCTGTTACATCTGCACCTTTTCCTACTTTTTTAGTCAGCCACCAATTAAGACTCTTGTACTTGTAACTTTTAACTTCTACTTTCAGAATTTAAATCCCCCAGGAGTACAAAGGAACACCAGATATTTTCTAAAGTTCAGAAACAATAAACAGCTCTCAGATCATATAGTCCATTACCTTCTGTATACTATGCCACTGCAATGTGTAAAATACTTCTCATGGGGCAATTGGGATTGGCATCTTATACCTCAGTACAAGAGATTGAAACTCCTCTGATGACAGGTCTTCTCGAACTCAAGGAAAAGCTGTTTCTACCGTTACTGCTGAATATTTAAGGACTGTACACTTCCTACTTGTTTTTAGCCATACCTACCCAAATTTTGTCCAGCAAACTCACCTATCCTGCTTGTTTAGTATATTTTGCAAGTTTCTCACATCTTTATTACTAGATAAAGACAATTAACAGGGATCCAGGTATATAAAATATCCAGGGTATTTTTAAAATTCTGTCATTAACAGAATTTAAATGCAATCAATAGAGAATAGTTTTCGTAATATTGTATTCTCTCCTCCGGGTCTTATAAATGCTATGAAGATTCCAACTTTAAATTACAAATTTATCTTGTGAAGGGAAAGGACTTATAATAATACAATTAAAGTAAGCTAACTCCTGAATTAATTCAAAAGAGCACAATAAAATCTCAGTTTTCCAAATTAAAAACTGGTATGTGTATATGGATTATTACTTGGTCATAAATCCTGAGATCATAGGTTGCCTTAACAATACCCATACAGAGCTTGACTAAGGTTGCAGAAATTGTGTTATATAGGCTCAAAAAGACAATTAAGGTTTATTTGGAAGCTTTAACGTCTGTGATGGTGCATTAGTAATTATGCACCTTCTGAGACTGGAGGAGATAGACAAGCTTTACATTGCACTTAGCCTGATGCTGAGGTGTGGTATCCCATCCCTAGCCCTTTCTACAGGTTTTGCTACATGTGGTCATTAGCTCGCTTTAATGACCCACATCTAATAATGTCATGTGTCTACTTGTCAACTTCAGCCAGAGAAAATAAAAAATCCACATAGGAATGATCTAATGTGCTCATTTCTCACTGTAGTCTGGTGATTATGATAAGAGTGGATTAACATCTTACCTTTTGACTCTTGTTAGTCTTGACATGAAATTTCTTTTAACAGAATTTTAGTGGAAGATAGATACTTTCTGTGTTCCCAGAGCACAACCACTGTTTTTTGAAAAATCTAACTATAGTTGAAACCTAACTTTTATACAGGTGTTTTCATGAAAAATGGTATAATGTGTAGAGAGAAGCATCAAATTAATATATGCTATTGACAATAGTGCTCAGAAATCTTCTTTCTACCTGGTCATGGAAAGAAAGCGATACATGACAAGCATTCTTCTCTTCTCTCTGTTGCCTCTCCTTATGAGACCTAAAATAAAAAGTAGCATTAGATACATTAATATTAGATAATTAGATACAACAACTATGTTAGCAGATAGGGTGGTACAATAGGAATGGAAACTAGAACAGTAATAAACAATAAACATTAACAATACAATTACAATAAACAGTACTAGAATTATATTCTCTTACCATCACTATTCCCTTACCAGCAATTCCATTTCAGACTAGCTTTTCTGGTACCCTGAGTACCCATTAGTAGCTGAAGCCTGGTAGGTATTCTGCTACAGCACATTGTCTGCTTCACCTCAGTCTGACAGGAGACCATTTAATGAGCTATAAATAAAAATGCAGTAAGTGGGGACACCCAGGAGATATAAACCAAAGCCTTATCCTGACCATAAGTAAAGAAATAGCTTTGAAACACTCCTGGTTCTTCAGTTAACACTACCACAGTTTGTCACTATTTACAAATATACAAATTCCCTAGGAAAGAATAGAACTTTTGTCCTTCTAACAGCATGACAACTGCTTAATTCATAATGTTCTCCCACTTATTGGTTTTTAGATTGGACATGGATAAATAACGTTTTCTTCCAAGCAAGTGTCCTTATTGGAAACCCACTATGTTGTCAATTCTCATAAAGTAAGCACAGCAGACAGGCCAAAGCAGTTATAGAAGACAACTTGTCCATTCAGTAAGCAGTGTCCTTCCTTCAAATTTAATGAAAAGCAGATATTTCTTCCAAGGAAAATACCATTCAAATATGATAGAAAACAAACATCTAGCAGCCATGAGTGGAGTAATTTCGCAATTATAAGCCGCACCATTTTGACTAAAATTTTGGTCCGAACCCGGAGTGTGGCTTATAATCAGGTGCAGCTTATAATCATGAAATTACTGTATTTCACCCAATATTATTTTTCATTGAATATCTGACCAGTTCTGGACAGCCTATTAAAAGCAGCTTCATAGTAAAGATCAGCATTTATTGAAGAAAACAGAGAGCTGCCTCAAAGCATAATTTCTGTATTTGTGTTTTGACAGTTTCAATGCAGTAGAGTCGATTTCAGCTCTTTTGCAGATGTTTATACAAGAAAGATGTTTTTTTTGTTCACACACACAAAACTGCTGGTCTAAGTAGTGTCTAATATTTTGTTTTCTTTGCTGAAGACATGTCACTTAAGATCCATTTTCAAAGCTTGTACTGACCTCCAAGTTTTTACTAAAGCAAGCAAACTTTTCTGGAGAGCTGCCTAGTTGAAATAGAAGTAACTGAGTTAAGAAATCAAACTCCATCCCTACAGCACTGATATTTGAGACTATGGCTTTCCCACAGGATACTCTACTGAGTGCTAGGTTTACAATGTCTCCCTGGACAGGAAGTGAAAAATATTATTTTGTTGGGATCTGTCTCCTCTGCGTGTCATTACAGTTTTACATCTTGCACCTTGTTGGTTTCCTATCAATCTCACCTGCATCTGTGTGTTAAAACTCACTCAAATTCTGATTTCATTTTTGCTGTTTCTGTGTCATACTAACATTGGAATTCCAGTTAAAAAAAGGAGCACATTGAATAAACTAGGTGTTTTAAGTGTTTTTAAGAAAATCTGATTCCAAAATAAAGTCACTTACTAATGGCCAGAGCAAGTCACCCTTGGAGCTAGATGATCAGCTTTATCTAAAAACAGACAAAATGGAAAAAATCCAGCATGAGGAAGAAATCGGATTTATGGGACAGATCCTTATCTGCAGTCAGTGGAGTTGCAACAATTCATACCAGGTAAAAAGTGTGTGAATTTCTGCTTCTGCCAGTAGACTTTGACTTGTAAATAATGAATATTCCCATGACACTAAGTCAAGTTTTAATAGAAGCTTGAATGAAAAAAGCTGCCAGGAGTGTAAGGTTTTGATTCAGCTGAAAACTATAAATAAGTTCTATACATAAAAATAAACAATGAAAGTGCTAGTAGGGTTGTCTGTACACTTTCCCCAGTGGGAGAAACATTGTGCCTAAAAAACAAAGGGAAAAAACAAAAACGAGTACTCTTGCAAGAATATTTGCATACTGTTATTAAACAGCCAACCTTTACCTAATGAAGGACATATTTACAGTGCTGTTCAAATTGAATGCTCTAAGGCTGTTTTATGATATTAAAATATTTATAAATAGGCTTTAATTCAGCTTCCCCTCTGTCAGAAATTCAATGGAAATCCTAATTACCATTTCTCTGTGCAGATGAAAGGCAATCATATGTATGTATTGACATTCAGCTAACACTATTCACTAAAGGGTTCAATGGTTTAGCACGACTGCCAAATCATTAAATAAGGGCATAGGCTGGTTTTATAAATAATGCTGACTGTATTCAGTGTCATAGGGACACGCTTGAGTTGCACTATGTAGCTAAATGAAATTGCCTATATCTTCTCTATAACTGACAGGCTTGAGATCAAATAGGATGATAGAAATTAATTTTTAGGCTTGTCATCCAGGGTATCTTTCAAAATCCTTGGCTTCGGTAAATATGAATATATTCATAATTTAAACACAATATTCCCTGAAGCTGTTGATTATGCTCCACTCAAAACATCATTCAGGTTCAGGTCTTTCTCTTTAATTCATTGAAAAATTCTATGCACTTAACTCAGAAAATGAATAATCATACTGTGAGACTGATGGGCAATAGAATACACTGACAAATTTAATTTCTTCATGCACCCAATCTTTTGTGTCTGCTAGGCATGTTTCACTTTGCTATGTTTGCTGTCAAAAAAACCTCTTCAAACTTACTACTAGGCCTGCTTATTATGGAAAGGGAAAGAGGAAAAAGCACAATGCAGAATTATCATAAACCATCTTTTGGGATCCATACAGCCAGAAAAGAAAAAAGAAATGCTGCCGTCCCTTGTGTGTTCTTGTAATTGGTTCATTGCCTCAGGCCAATAATTTCTCGGATACTCAGGTCTTCCCCTAAATTCACTTGCTAAACTTCTTACAAAGCTAACATGCTATAAGCTGTTACAAGCCCTTGAGGTGATCTGTACAACAATGCTTTTCTTTGTTTTATTGTGCTTTTTATGCAGACTGAACTAATTCAAAGAATTGAAATTACAGGATTTTGATCATTATTCAATTCAATGAGTAGATAATTTTCTATAAACTTCTTCAATTCTACTTCCACTGGTGCATTCCAGTTTTTCCTATTATATATATATATATATATATGTACATGCACATATACATATATATCTATATCTGTATATCTATCTATATCTATATCTCTTTTCAGGAAAGAGAATGAAATCTTGCAATTTCAATTAGGATTATTTGGGCAAGCTTCACTCCATTTCCCTGCACTTCTTATCATCCCATTCACTTTTAGTGTTTTCACTTGGTTTCAGAATTTTTCCTTGGTTGTTTTTTATTTAGCATTTCATTTCCTCTTTTTTTACCTTTCTTCCTTGATTTCATTATTTTGGAAAGTTTTCATGCTTTCACTGCACCTTATTTCATCTCAATCCATTTGGTTGTAATCACTCCATCTCCAAATTTTTGGGGTTTTTTCCATTGCGTTTTTTTATTGCATTTCCTGTACAGAGAGTTTTTTAGACTTTGTCCTCTGATTTTCAAGATTTCACTCCCTTTTCTGAAAGGGAAAAAAAATATATATGTATATATATAAACGTGTATATGTGTGTATATATATAAAAATGAGTATAAAATTCCCTATTTGCTATAGGGCATTTCTTGTATTTGACGTTAGTCGTTACTGATGCAGGAGGACATGGTAAGCATAATGTAGATCATTAAGAAAGCTGACTTGAGCCGTTAAAGTCCTTAATTATCACTTCAATTTTTTTAAATTATTCTACTTTTTTATTTATTATGTAATGATTTTGTTTAAAAAATGACGAGTCGCAGTTGAAAGAAAATTGAAAAACCACCAAAATCTTGGGGTTATTTTTAATTTTCTTCTAAATCTCAGCAAAGGTCCTTTAGGCCTGACCTCACCCAAGTTTTCCAAACCATCAAGAACAGACTCTAAGCAGAAAAAAAACCCAATATTTTTTATTAATGTACCAAAGAGACTTATTCTTATCACCAAATCCTTTATCTTTCTAAAACTAGTTCATCTTTTCCTTTTTATACCCAGATTTTATTCATGGGCTAGAAGAGGAAACAATTCTTTCCTTTTTTATCAAGTCTTTCTAAATTTCTGCCCTTAAATGGAGGCTGTAATTAAAATATTTTTTTTTAATAATGGCTTATTTTCCATACCATAAGAAGAGGTTGCAGTCAGTTTGACTTCTCAACTCAATGAAGTGAATGTCTGGAATTTGACAATTTATTTCTACCAGTTTGTTAATTTGATATGCATTAACACTATGATAGCAAGCCTACTACATTTTCTATTAGTATTTAATATATATGCTTTTAGTACAGCAATAAATTAATTCCTCATATAGTAATTAATTCATTGATTCATCATGATTAAATAGAAAGTATTTTTACTTTTTTTTCTTAATCTAAGAGTTTTTTAATAGTTATATTCCATCTGTCTTGAAGCACTACTGGGGTTTTTTGCAATAAACTCCCCAGAACTTTGGAAATTGTTCACAAAAGGAGCAGCACAGATTTGGTGCCAGAACCACCAATAAGGTTTAATAGGGACAAAAACGTCTTTTTCCTTTCCCTGTCAAGACAATACAAACATAGGAGAGCAAATGTTTCTTCTTTCATATTTCTTCCATTCTCACGTATCATCAGTCAGTAATACACAAGATGGAAATAACACACATAGGATTTGGAATCTAGCCTGGTTATGAAGACCTGACAGAAAAAATATTCTGTGTCTTGAAGTGAGCCAATTTGTTCTGACCTCCTTGACAGAGAGCAGATTTGATACCCCACAATCTCACTGTGGGTGTTACCTTCCAACCGTGCCCACCCATAAATTTACACTGCCATCAGATTTGAAATACGGTGCTTTGAGAACAATTTACAGTATTTGACAGGGTGCCACAAGCCATCACAGCCTCTTTTCAGATTTGTAGTTCAGAGGAAATGAGTTCTTAGCACTGTTACCACACTGTAGAAGCCTTGCTTTGAAGGACAACATGAGATAGGGTGTGAGTAATGTGGAAATCATCTGCGAGTTCTTACACTTTAGAAAAGAACTGGGGATCTCAAAGCCAAGAGGGCAGCCTGTGACCCAGGCAGTGTCTGAGGGCACTTCAGAGAAGCACCTGAAAATTCGGAGGATTAGAGATAATTTGGAGTCCAGATTAAAACACTTCTCTTTGTGCTGAAGTTCTTTTTCTCTTTTTAAGAGTAATTAACCTTCCAAAGGCATAAGGAAGAAAAATACTAAAATTTAAAAATCAAGAGATGATTTTAATATTTTCAGAGGGGATAGTTATTTACTGTAGTTATCCAAAAGTAGTTATCCAAACTACTTGGAAGTCTTAAAAGAGGAGCTTGAAATCTTGGTACACTGACTGGGTGTTTCTTCCCTGTCTGGAACACAGTTCAAAGTTACAGAGCTTGAAAATAAGCAGCATAGAAAAGAAGGTTAGTATACATATTTCACAATATAAAGATCAGGTTCGTGCCAAGGACAGGACAAGGACTCAGACAGATCTTTGGCTTTTGAGGAGTAGGAGAGTGTTTGGATAGCAGTGCAGCAGCAGTGGAAAGACATCCTAGTGGCAGCAGTCTCTGGCTCATGGAAGAAGAAACTAGGGAATCTAGCAAAGAGGGAAAGTATTTGTCTAAACAGAGAATCACAACATAAACTAAAGGTAATCATATTTTGAAGTCATATCCCAACAAGTACTTCTGTGTCAGATCATACTTGAAGGGAACAGAAGATAGCTTTACTTGGTAAAGTAAACACACAAAAATGAGTCATTACGAAAATCTGAGAAGGTTTTCTGATTTTTCCACTGATTCAGTCTGAGATGTTGGAAAAAATATTTAAGTACAGAGTGCTCACAGAAAGGGGCAACACTACATGTGGCTGTCCTGATTAACTTGTTTGTCCTAGATTTTCAGTAATTAAAACTGGCAGTAAGTTTAATATATGACCATTGATAGAACTGTTCCTGCGTATAATTGAAAGGAAGAAGAAGCAACTTTGCCTGACAAATGCTATAATAAGTTGCTTTCATTCCACACTGTGCCTGATTTGTAATGTCTATCGTTTCAACATAAGTGACTAATTGGTATCAGTGCAGAGATATCTCTATTGGCACATTAGACCTCTAGAAGAAAATATCTTATTTGCAAAAAAAAAAAAAATACCAATGGAAAGACTTGTTTTTAATACCATACTGAATATAGGCTGAACAAATAAATAGTCTTGATGTGATTTAGCATAATGCCAACAGTGAACACAACTGTAAATTATTTTTGCAACCTGCTCTCAGAGTCCCAAATTGCCTTTTTACTGTCTGCATTACTAATGATGGTTGATACATCCCAGAGAAAAGAGAATACTGATGTGTTTTATCTTGATTTAGCTGCTGGGCTGCGTTCTTTATATATTCAAGAGCAACAAGAACAAAAAAATATATATTTTGCTTTTGCAATGTCAAAATGCAAATACATTCTAGAAAAGTAGAAACCACTGATCATGAGTAGAAAGTTTTTATAGTGGCAATTTAACCTGACTGTTATTTACACTATAAAACCACCCCTGTGTCTGAAGTTGTGTTTACTAGAAAGATCAGATAACATTTCTTGCCATTTATATGGCTTTAAGAAAAGCAAATTGACAAATTCATGAACTATGCTGTGCATAGAACAGAAATGCTAAAGTTTTTTAAATACTTGTGAATTTGTAGTGTTAAGGTATTTCTTTTCATTACTCAGTGTAGAAGTTTGAAGAAATAAATAATATTATTCACAAGGAGACTGGAACAACTGTAGTCTGTCAATTTGCTGACCTAAAAATTTGTTCATTTACATAATGATCAATTCTGCAATATGTTGTGCCAGTTGTACCTTGCAGATATATATTACAGTGTTCTAAATGTCTGGCATAGGAAGAATGTGATGAACACAAATTTTGAGCATCATAATATACAGATTTTTAGAATTTGAACTGGAATTTAGCAGTAGCAGCTGAGAGACTTAAGCACCATAGCAATTTTTTTTTAATTAATCACAATTTAAAGGCATATTTTCAGCTGGCCAAGTGACTTTTTGTGATGGAAAATGCCTCTGACTGCAGATGAAGGCAGTCTGAGCTGCTTGCATGAATCAGGGAACCATTCTGGAGACAACGCCCTGCAAAATATACTGGTGTGCCCACATAAAGCAATACACTCCTAAGCGAAGATACTAACTCTGATGTACTATATTAGGAGATCACTACAGTACTACATTGAAGCTACTTCTCCTTTCTTTGTATAAATAGTGTGATTCCTGCACTGAAGCAAGACAGGTCTACTGCTATCCAGGGCTCTCTCTAGTATGTTTGGATGGTGATGTTTGATTCTATGACTTACCTTGGCAGTAGGTAAATGCTCCAGGAGAAGTCTGCGTGATATAGGTTGCAGTGCACCCTTTGTAGGCAAGTCCAAAATATATGACATTGTATAGCTTTATCTGCATACAGTTTCATTAATCTGACTGAGATTTTGAGTTGAGTTCTTGCTGGCAGGGCCTGACTTCTGAATATGGAAAGGCATAGCTGTCAAAGCAATAGGACACAATCCTAAATGATGCTTTTGTATCATGGTTCAGTAATAATACTGATATGATTATTTACATTACCAATCGACTTCTGGGTTCTGCATAGCAGAAACCTTTAAAGTCAGCTCTGCAGCTGAGCTGAATCTTTGGGTAAAACTGAACCAGCTACAGATTTCCCTCAGACTGACACCATCACCTCCAGAGAACCTATGGAAAGGACCATGTCAGTGATTCTAAGCAAAGTCTTCTTTGGCTAGTAATCAGAGCCCTTGCTGCAAGCCTTTCCACACTTCTTTATACTATAAAGTCCAACCTCATAGCAGAGAGAACAGCAACATGTCCCACAGTGAGCTACCCCAGGGCAGAAGTGGATTGAGACTGTGCTGAGATGTGATCTAGAAAAAGATCTTTCAGATTCTGAGGCCTTTTCTCCTTCCCTGTCAAAACAAGGTCATTCTCATTCATACATTTTCCAGTGCCTACTCCTAAAATTTGTTGAGTAATGGGGCTTTTCACCAGAAAGAAACTTTTCTTTTAACAGCTGCACTTATAGAAATGGGCCTCAGCCCTCTGACATCTTATTGTTATTCTGACAATGTTCAGTATGTCTGCTTAGGGTATGTCACTCTCCTTTGTGATTTCAAAGATATTTTACCACTCACTGATGCCCTTGACAATAAAATTCCTCCCCTCAGAAGCTGTGAGTGAAGCATAGTTTAGTATAAAGGACTGCAAATATTATATATTACGTATGTCCTTAAAATGACATTAAAAATAAATCAAGTTTGAAAAATCTAACACTCTGAAGTTAGGAAATGCCAGAATTAATGTTTCCAGTGCAATGTTTATTCAGAATCCCTCTGCATATGCCTTTCTGATAGTCTTTAATTACAAGACCAAATGTTTCCCGTGGGTCCCCTGCCTCATTTAGTGCACCAATTGGGTAATACTTACTGAATGGTAGCTGTTCAATAGTGCCTTTCATCTTCAGCCTTTATTGCACAGACTCCCATGCTTTATTTACTAAATGCCATCTAATACTTTCACTGAATATAGAATTAAAGGCTAGTCTACTGCCTTCATAATTCTGTGTTATAGTTCTTAGGAAATACATTAATATTTATATCAGCTGTGTGAAGAGAGTTACAGTTCTGCTTTACACAAAGGTACAAGGTGTGGTATTCTGCACGAGCCTTGGGTGTTTAACTCAAGAAAAAAAATGGTATTCCAGTACATTTAATGTTTGATATCAATTTATCTGTCACTGACACCCGATGTAGTTGCTTGTAAGCTACTCTTCAGCACATCAGTGAGCTAAGGTGGTTAGAGCATGGTGCTGGGAACACCAAGGTCGTGGGTTTGATCCCTGCATAGACAATTCACTTAAGAGATGGACTTGATGATCCTGATGGATCCCTTCCAGCTCAGAATAATCTATGATCTCTTTGCAAAGAGTCAAGGTATTAAATTAGGTATCCTTAAACTGAGGGTGCATTTGGAAGAGGGGCAAACTTTGTTCTTTAAAGCATAAAGACTCCAGATGACCTGTTAATAATCAAGTCTCCTTCCCAGAGGTAATCACCGCAATGAAATGTCAGACAGCTCTTGTCAATAAATTATGCCGAGAGGGAGGGAGGAAGGTAGGAACAAAGGGAAGGGAGGGAGGAACAAAGGAAGGACAAAAGAAAGCTCTGTCTGAAGATCTAGCCTAGGAACAAAATGGAGTGTTATCATAGGAATTTCAGTTTAGGACAAAGTAACTTTGTAAAAGTACATAAAGTTCTTTTCATATAGAGTGCATACAATGAAAAAAATAATAATATTTTCCTTCTGTTACAAGATAAGGATTTTATGTCAGCAGAATTGTGAAACTGCAAGCATTCATGCATGAGGATCTATTGATTTTCTTTTTAAGCAGTTGGGCAAAATGACATCCTAGAGGCTGCAAAGAAGGAGGGAAGGTGTGGCAGCGCATCATCCCCACATTTGGGCCACACTATGATCTTAGATGAGGAGCTGAAATTCTGAGACCTCATGAAGGAAATTATAGTAGTGAACTGAGGATAATTTTTTAAACATCACCGAAGAATGTGATTGAAGGCAGAGATGAAAATGTCCTTGTTTTACATCCAATCACAGTTTAAAGATGAAGCTTGTTTGAGTTCATGGCTGACTAGTCTGCCCATCTGCATGTCTTTCCTTTTGAACCATAAATGTGCAGTGAATGGTGTGACCTCAGGAAGCTATTTAGAATTATTGGCTAATCTTAATAGCAGGTTCAAAGCATAATATGGGATCCAGCATCATAAAAATTTATTCATCTCTCTTGTGAGGTACCACCCAATGTTTAGTGATTATAAAGCAAAATTTAACTTCCTAGCAATCTTAGCTTCCCTCTGTCTGCATTCTTGATACTACTCTAAAATTCCAGTTCTCAATTTTTCATTCAGGGAGTCTCCCTTTCTTTGGCTACAAACTGGGTTGTAAGTCTCAGTGAGATCAAAGTAAAACTTCAAAGCATCTGAGTCCTGATTTTTTTTTCAAGAATTGGTAAATGAAACTGTATGATATTGTTCACTGTGCAGCCTGTTTGCCACAGGTCTAACTGGATCTATAATTCTCTGTGATCATATATAAATCAGTGTGATAGCACTTAAAATGTGACAATACACTACTATAGGCATGGTATATCCTTTCCATTCACAGATATGCTTGAGGTTTTGGTCTTGAAAACTAAAGACAGAATTAACAGTTAATGTAAACATTTATGCCATTTTATATATGGAATATTGTAAAAGATGAGGGCCAGAATATTTTAAGTCTTCCTTATAATGTGTTAAATTAAATACTGAGTCCATCACTCCTGGAGAGAATGTTCCCATAGCTGCACTGCATGTTTTCCTCTACAGCGCTGGTGACACCTAGAGAGACCAAAGCAGAGCTTGCTCTGGAATCAGCTCCTGCAGTCAGGTGTCAAACTGAGTGTGATCTGCCTCAGGCCATGTGTACAGATTGCCACTTTCTATATCCTTGGACAACCTTCAATCTCTTTGGCAATGATGAGCTATGAACAAGTCATGATAGCCAATGTCAAGGGGAGGGGAAAACAGTAGAGAGATATTAATTGAAAGGTGTCGTGCAATGTGATTAAACACTACTAACCTTAGGTTCTTTTAATCTCCCGTGTCTTTCGTGTGAACTTAAACAGGCCTACAAGGTTAAGAACGCAACAGAACCACATCTGTTCACATCTCAAAAATTAATCTAGAAGTGAAGCTTCCTTACTTGCTCCAATTTGAAGGAACATTTTTGCCTTTCGGGGACAGCAAAAAGGTAGACTTTTCTACAGTTTTAAAGATATAAGACTTAATTTTACATTATTTCTGATAAAGTTCCCATATTTGCATTGCTGATATACTTTTAAATTACTTTCCTGTGCTTGTCATGTCTCCTAAATATGTTGCTTCATTTAGACTATTATAAAGTACATCTACTTTTAGCTGGTTTTAGTCTCAGTGACTGAACAGATAAAAATGTGACTTACTAAAAGTTTAAAAATCAGATACAGATGAAAGCAAGTGTAAAGGGCAAGAAGAAATGAAGTACAGAAAAAGCGCCATCTAGTAGTTACTTGCAATATGTATTTGATGCTTAGGCTTCATCAGAATTTTACTAAGCCTTTTATTTTTGAACCACTTCTGAGTAAATTACAAAAGCTGTGCCTTGCATTTACATGGGCAAAATGGTAGCATTCAATATAAAAGTGCATACATGCCTGATGATTTGATGTTTTTTACATTTCAAAACTGAGTGTTTCAATAGAGGTACTTTACCAAACACATTTTGCGGAAGAAAATACCAAATGCTTACTGAAACTCAAACCCCTTAAAAGAATTTCAGATGCACCCCAAGGCTGGAAGCAGTGCTAGTACCTTCTTTTGCAGAACCTACTTTGCAAATGAAGGATAATGTGCATATCTTTCCAATGAAGGCATGAAGTGATTAATGTTTGTGAAATGCTCAGAAAGTATATTTTCCTGTACTTCTATAGACAAAACTGATTTTTATCCAAGACTGAAAAAAACTACATCACTGCACTTCAGTGTATGTTGAGTGTACTCCCAAGGCACAAATATATTGTTTCAGCAGCATTCCATTTGCATTCAAAAAATGGAATGAGATTGAATTATGCAGTCAGATCCCAGAGTTCTTGGTAAACTTTTCTCTCAGAAATGCTTTCTCTTATTCAAAGTCTTGTCCTTCCGTGATTAAATAGTATAGTCATTTGCAGCCATAGGATGCCTGGCTTCAGGGACACAGCAGAATAGCTACAATAGTTTCACCATCTAGCAAACCTAAATACATCTGTGCCAGAGAAAAAAAAATTGCTGCACACTTGAGCTGTTACAGACAGAACAAATGTTTCCTAATTTTCTGTTGGAGGATTTGCAGTTTTTCCACTTGAGATGATGATGCTGAAATGAGGATTTTCACTTTTTGAATATGACATAATTTATGAGGAAGACCTGCAGTAAGTATTTCAGCTGGAGTAGCTTTAAAATTAGCCCAAGATCAAAAGGTTTAAAAAGTAGCTTTTCTCTTTTTGGAAATCGTTTAAACTGTGTGGATGTGTCAATGAAGAATGAATGACCACCTTGAAAAACAGCTTTGGGAAAGCGCTTTGTATGGGAAGAGCATGCTGTTTCCTCTGATCAGAAAGGATCTGATCTATGTTGTTTTGTGTGACCACCAAAGAGCAGATTTTGTTCGGAGCATGCAGGATTAACAGTCTAAAATCAGCTCTTAGCAAACAAATGTGTACATCCTCTGCAGTGTCATTAAAGGGTTGGTGGGATTTTTCATAGCTGAAAGTTTTACCAGAAAGAACAGTGTTAAGGAACTCACAGTCCCTGAAGCTGTTTACCTAAATTCAGTTTAATGACCTCTGAGATTGTACCCGCTGTTCCAAGGACAAGGCTAAAATTACCTCAGTTTCTAGGGAAAAATCATATCTTTTACAGACAGCAGGTAAAAAGGTGAGCTGTTATGGGTTTTTTGTTTTCCACCTGGAGATACCCATTGACATTGTGTTATCTCCATCAAATGATCTCCAGCACTCAGGCAGGGGTGACCTCAGCAGAGGAGCAGGCAGCAGATCAGAAGTGACTCATTGATTTTACAAAACATTTCCTTTCCCAGCTGTGACCCATCAGCGTAGGAGCTTTAAAAAAAAGATATTAGAATTAATTTTTCGAGATAGAGTTAGATGACAGAAAGCTCCCTGCCTCTCTTGGTTAAAATGTGATGTATTCTACAACCCATTTAGAATATCACACAACATTCAAGAAGAAATTAGTGGTTTTTATATTTTCTATGAAACAAAAAGAGTTAAAAGCTAGGTTAAGTGAAATGCAGAGTAGTCAGATACCATGATAATGACTGTGAAAAACAGAGAAAGGGAGTTGAAGTTTACCAGAAGATTAGTAGAATCAACCTCTAAGAAAAATGTTTAATAAAACTACTGGATCATCTTCATCAGTGTATGGAGGCCCTGAAGAACCTCGTAGTAGTTATGGCTTTCATAAGGATACTGCATCTAACAACCAACATGTGTGATCATACAGCTTTTCTGGACTTATAAGCACTCCAGATGAGTCACAAACCATGGTCTGCCGATTTTTCTTCTTGAGTATTTAAATATTGAACAACTGAAAATGTGAAAACTGTGAATTATTTTCATTAGTGCTAGGGAAGGAGATTTTCCTTTGATCTTCCTTGCACAACTAGTATGTTCTTAGCATAAATATTGGTGTAAACTATTTCTCTAAATGTACAATCTGTTAGTTAGTGGCATATATTTTATGGAAGCCTGTAAATTAAGTTATTGAGGCTGACTGTAGGTTTAAACAGTAAGTATGTTCTGTGCATGAAAATATACTCTTCTCCTCAGAACAAAGGACTATCTCAACAGGACAGAAATCAGAACTAAGCCGATATAGTATATCCTGGGTAAAGTCTGTGAAAGATGCCCTGTGATCATTTTCCCCTTTAGCCAAGTGATTGCCCCACTCCTGGAGAAGGCCCTACCCACAATTTCCCATAAATCAAGTATTTCAACATCTCTCACTTCAGTTTGGAGAATGCACTTCTCTTTTCATCTAGCAAAGTGATGACAGAAACAACGCATCAAAAGCTGGTGCTACTCACTTCTAAGACTTCTGTGAAAAATTGACTTTAAAATGCTAAACCAACCTGAAGGTTTGCATATCTGCCCTAAAATTTATCATCTCCAAAATCTGAAAAAGTCTCTGTGGGTGAGCCTTATTTCTTCCTGACAGGATGTGTCAAATAACTCTTCTGATTCTTCCAACAAAGAACTTCAATTGCTTTCCTACATAACAGCTTCATAAGCAAAGTTGTGGTAGCTTCTGCATACTGGCTGCATTCAGAATATCATTATATACTGGTGTTCTTAAATGAAGAGTTCCTATCTGTCACCGCTTATTCTTGTGTTACCACAGACAAGTCACACAGTAACTTTAGAAAGCTGTGACAGATTTGAAAGTACTGGTGGGATTCTGCTGTAATACCATTTTTGAAAGGACTCTGTTCCAAGTCAGTGCCTTCTTCCTCCAGGGTCGCCTAGCATCAGTGCAGGAATTCTTCTGCCTCCCTGCTAGGTAGCAGGCAGATGTTTATGATCCTTTTTATTATTCTCTTGCATCTGAAACAGATAATAGATGTGGGTTTTTTCATTGCTTGAATTAGAGCACAGTTAACTGGCATATGAACTTCCAGTATATGTTTAAAGACTATTTGAATATAATGTTCATCCTTGAAGGCAATGGGCCAAGACTCTAAACTTCATTTGTTCTTGTGTGTTTTGTTAGAGAGGGGAGTCCCTTTTTTTCTTGCCCTAAATATAAAGATACTATAGTTACTACACAGCCAAATCTTCATTATATATGGTATTAATAAATGTGCCACTAGGACAGTCTGTTAAGTAACTTTGCTAATCTTAACACATTATAGAGGATTTATACCGTAGAGCAAAATCTCTGGAGAAAGCAGTGAAACAATCTAATTCAGAGAATCCAGATTTATTGTAGTCTCTGATTTTGTGGCACATAGGGGCAAAAAATTGTAAAGGAAGATAATTTGCATCAGAATGACTGTAGCAAGTTCTGTCACTAGAAATGCAGATGATCCTTTCTGGATTTTTCCAGCATTCCCTGTTTCTAAAGAATCTTTATTTCATTGTAGTTTCAAAATGAACCCCCCATTATAAAAAAGCATTTTTAAATGTCAGCAAATATGCATTGACATTTGAAGAGTGTAAGAAGTGTTACAGTGCTGCAGGTCACACACTGTCCCTACCCCCCTTAAAGACCTTCGTCATGCCCCTGAACTACTCCAGGTGTCTCCCAGGACACAGAGAAAGGACTGTTAAAGGTATTTGCAGGGAAGTCCTGCAAAATGCAAGATGGTTCCCACACGTGGAGGAGAGATGATGCACTTGTTGAAATTCCTGGGTATACTGAGACTTCAGTTGAGGATCTTGGTATTGGAAGGTGAATTTCTATTGCTTTGGGCTGCTGGAAAATGTATTTAACATTTGTCTTTCCCAGGAATTCACATGCAACAAAGAGACAAATTTATTTGTGTACTAGGTTCTGTACATTCCTGTACTCCCAGATCTGACCTGCTCAGTTACATTACAGCTGCAGGTTGCATTCAGTAGGCCCTTGTACAAAACATTATTAGTTGGCCACTTTAGCACACTATCCTGATCACAAAGCAGGTCTCTACTGCTTCAGCTGGGACAAAATTTATTTTACAGTAGTTGTTTCATGTAGTTAAATCTGGTTTACATATTTCTGGATATTAGTGAATTGAAGTAATGCCAGGATCTGTCAGGCATTAATGCAGCAAAGGACTCATGACTTCAAATTGCTATATTTCAGTAACCCTTAGAACCTAAAGGCAAACATTTATTCATATTCTAGAGAAGAAGGTGGCTTTTATCTTGCCACTACTTCTTTTTTCACTCCATTTCTCCTTTATCTCTCCATTTCATATTTCCAGCTTTTCCCAAACATTGAAACCTGTTGTCCCACAGATGAGTATGTCTCCAGAATCCATAACTCACAGTTCTGTAAGCAGTCTTTTCTCTGCAACCAGCTTGACAGTGCTGACGTTCTCAAGTAACTTCTGCATGCCTGTGCACACCTAGGGACTTAAAGACTGAGCACAACAGCCATGAAACTTGAAACATTCAACAAATGAGTTCAAGTGAAAAGAAAAGGGAAAAAAACGAAAAATAAAAAGAATATTTAAATACATTAGAAGATCAAGACATATGTATTTGACAGGGTGGACTACTTTTTTTTACATTAGCATCAATAAGTTTAATTTAACTCATATATGTATTAGAATGATCTGTTATTTTTCAGAATCAGAATTCATGTGGAAATTTACATCAAATATTCTTGCTTTGACTTTAGCTAAAATCCCTTTGCAGCAATAAGAGAGAATTTTTCATGCAAGGCTATTGTTGTTACCTCCATATAACAAGGAAATACCAGTATATTTGTGTCTCTGCTGCCTCCTTCAGAACAAAAAATAATGCCATTTAAAGATCTGTATCTGTCATCCTCCACTGACTCATAAACTTCCATAATGCTTTGTTTGCTTAACAGGAAAAAAGTTAAGTTCTCCTGTCAGTTTTGACCTCCAGAAACTAGCTTTTCTCAAAAACATTATTTCTCATGTTAAACCTAACCTAGCGTTGTTACGGGCAGTAGCTAACAGGGCACAATAGTAAACTTTGTTGATCCCATTCTTCAGTCTCTTCTTCTATATTACCTGCTTATTGAAGTACAGGCTGAGAACCCTTTGAAATGTGCTATGGGGACAGACTGGGGAGATTATATGGAGACATCTAGGGTGACTGCATTAACCACAAAATTACAGTTGTGCATGAATGGCATAATCCGTTTTATTAAAGTGATTTCCTCATTGAGGTTTTAATGCATTTCATACATTTCAAAAGGAAATTATAATAACAGAATTTTACAATTAATTAGAAACAAAGTACATACTCTTAGTCATTTACAACTCTAGATCTCAGAATCTTCCTAGTGTACATGAACTATCCTGGAGTCATACGCTAGGCAAAAAGGGAGGATTAAGCATCCCAGGCTTTAATCTTTTGAGATTTTCCTCCTCATACTTATTACCTACTTAATAGATAAGCTCTCTAGGATACCAGCTCTGTCTTTGCATTTGTAAACACAGCTAGAAGCACGCAGCTCACCCTTCACTCTATCCAGTAAGTGCTATTATGATACAAACAATCATAACAAGAAAAAGAAATGGAGAAACGTCATGTACCTGAATAGGACTATCCTAGACAATCTTATGGAGAGGCTTTGTAGTTTTAATCTGATATCAACTCTGCTCCTGTTCCTAGTCTTCTCATTTATGATTACCAGCACTTTCAGACAGTGTGATGAAACAGTAATGAATTAATTATCTTAACAAGAAGAGACCATAGGTGACATGTTTAACCTGGTTTAATAAAAACTGAGATTTTAGTTTGGCTTAGTTTTTTCATTTAAAATTTTATCAAAGTACAACAAGATTTTACCAGTGATGTTATCCAGTCTCATAGATACCTTATTGTAGCACAGATCCCTAAGAGCTGATAATTTTTCTTATCTCTAGATTAGCTACAAAGGCAGTTGCAACTCTTTTTTAAAAACCCTCATTCTTTGCTCTTTCCATTAATCCCCTGTGCTGCAGTTGCTTCTACTTTTTCTAGCTTCTGATACTTTAAAATTTGTCAGCTATTTTTCATATAACTTCACTATGTCTCCTTCTTTTCCATCACTCTTCAACATCTTAGAAATTTAGAAATCCATCTTTTCCATTTGTAAGGCTTTAGCACGTTATCTATGACCACAACTCAAGAATTTTCTTTTGACTGTGAAATAAAATCATGCTTTACTGAATCAAGTCACAGATTGCCTTTTAGATTATTATTTTATGAAAAATCTGATCCTGATATCCTCTTTCTTATAGCACAGAAATCTGAAGTACTTAGACTAGCCATAGCTTTTCCCTGGGGAAAGCACTGTAGGCTTTGAGAAAGAATAGAGGTAGATACTCTAACTTAAGGTGAGCATCTCTCCTTACAGTTTTTAAAGTTTTCCTTTTCATTGTTTTCATGCAAGCATAGTCATCTCACTTATTACTGAAACTCTGTGGCACCAAACACGTTAAAAATATCCTTTGGTGTATTCCTTGCTTTCATCCATTAGTCTCTTACACTCTGAAGTAAAGTCTTGAAAGAAAACAACGTATCCTCTGCTCTTTTCATACATTTAGGTCACCCAGAGTCTCATTTTTGCCCTTGTTAAACTCTTCGATCAATCAGCAGTATGTTCTTTTTAAGAGTGAGGTTAATGCCATCTTGAGTGGTAGGCTGACAGCCCCAGGGACTGATACCCATTGTTTATGTTCAGAGAAATCTGAGCCGTGGCACTACCACGCATATTTCTCCTTGTAGACCTTCCTCACCTCTGATGCAGTGAGAACACCATCAAGCAGAGAGATACTCTGGTCTTTGTGGCCATTCACTGGCTGGCATTGAAGGCATGTATTGGCAGGATTGTGTGGATGAAGCTTTTTTGCAAAGGAATTCAGTGCTCGGAGCTGCCAGGCTGGTTCCTTTTGCTTCCTGATAAATACCCCTTTGAATTCAAAAGCCAAAAAGCCCTGTCTTTATTATGTGGTGAACAGCAATGTACTTAAGAGCTTCTTCAGCCTTGTACCAGAACACCAAACTTACATTCTGTTCTTGTTGAGTTACTAGCATTGCAAACATTCAGGTCTGATAGAATAAGCACCTTTTATCATCTTTGGAAGCAATATAATAATCTCAGGAGATCATAGCATGCACTTCAAATATCTGATTGACTTAGCTAAATTAACAGAGAACACATAAAATACATGTTTATTACTGACTTCAAACATCACTTACTACTTTCAGGTTATGAAAACTCTTTTTTTAAATGATTTTGGCAATTCCTAGTATAAGCTATTGTTTTGTAAATTAATATTGGAACTGTAGTGGATGAAAATGCACCCTGTCAGCGGATATCTTGATTATCAAAGACTAAACCATTACTCCTTGCACAGCCTACCAAAGTATTTCTGACACTGTCTTCTCTAAAAGTAAAGGGAACACAACCTAGCATATCTCCACTCACTTTGCATAAATTCCAAGTCTTACAGTCCATGTGAAGAAATGCAGAGTGACAGCAAATGCATAGATAAGTCATAGGATGGGAATTCTGAAGATCTGGATTCTTAGCTCAGCTCTTCTCAAGATTTCCTGTGTCATATTGAATAAATCAATTTTAGTTCTGTATAGCTTATTGCTACAGCCAAGTTAAATTTGTCAAGTACCTTAGGTATGTAGGCCAAATACAAGAGTGCCTATAATTGCAGGATGGAAAGATTGATTTTCTTCTATTTATGTTGAGAGAGCATTTTATATATATATCTTTTACTACAACATGAAATAAAAGCTTTGAAATACCTGGGGATGGGGGGGAGCAGGTTATTTCATGACAATCTACTGAAAATTGCATGTACTGTGTTTCTTTGCTGTTAGTAAGATAATTTATGAGATTTGCAGAGATGTAGAATTCCACTTCACAGACAGTACTTTTAAATGTGATTTGGGGTTGATTCAGGGCAAAAAAACAATTTTTTTTAATTCTCTGGTAAATGGATAGATATCTGACCCCCATGGTCTTCATGACACAGATTCCCTGGGGTGTGCAACCTGTTGAAGTGCTCTATGGATTTGGTTGTCCCAGAAGTTGGGAGCCAAATCACTTCTTTTGAATATTTCAATTTCAGAAAACTGCTAGATGTTTGCAGTTACTTCAAGTTTCTGTGAATGTAGCACGTATCAGTCATGTCCTTGCTTGTTCTCTTCTGCACAGATATATATAAGTTACAATGATAAATAAGAGTGAATTGACTGAAGGATACTGTGGAAAGGAGTTTTAAAAATATTAATTTCTTTGTTGCAGCAACTTCCTATTAATCAAAAGGGTGTTACTCAGCAGGGATGTAGAACTGGGCAGAAGATAGTTGTGATTGTGGTTAGTTTAGTAGAAAAATTGATTTTTCTCTCCTCAAGCTGGCTAAGATATTAGAAAGACTTCTGACAAATTTGGGTCTGTCATCATTTGTGAACTGCTTTGATCAGGAAAGTTTTTTTCATTTTCCTGGAGAAACTCTTCCCACCCTGGTGGCCTGGCAGAGGAGCTGTGGGGATGTGGGCACCCAGCTCATCTGCTGCAGGAGTTGCAGGATGGCTACAAATATTACCTCACCAGTCTAACAAACTAGCACAGGCACTGAAGAATGGAAATTATGAGAGGGTAAAAAAGATGGGGATGAACTTTATGGTAGATATATAGTGCATTTGTTTTGTTTTGATTTTTTTTTAAGAAAAGCCTTAGTCAGGCTTTACCAAAAGGTTGACTTGTATACCAATCACAAATTTATGAGTGCTGGCTTCTTCCTGGGCTTCTGGGACTGTTAAAATATCCAGTAATAGATGGAATTAATCCTGGAGGGAAAAAATTCTAGTTTTTAAATATTGGTGACACTGATTAAGTTTCACAGAAATAAAATATAACATTAATTCAGCTTTGTAACGACAAGACCTCGACTGGGTGACATTTCTGGAGCAGCATGAAAGTCTAGTTTACATAACTGGAGTTTCTAATGCCTAACACTGTGTAAGCCAGAGGTAGAGGGGCATTCCAGAAATTATTTGTAATGTTTTTATTGATGTGTTTTGCCAGATCATAGGCTGAAATAACTCAATAAGAAGTCTGAAGTCTTCTGACTTCTAGCCTTGTTTTACTAACAGTGTAACTTTTTATACTGAAGAACTAGCTTAAAACATTTGTGCCTAACTTCTCCATGAAAAAAGAATCTATAATAAAAAAATCACCATACCAGAAGGTTATGTGACTGAAATCAGGACATCTAAAACTGAAATTTCTAGAAACAGGAATTGCCATTAAAAGCAAAATATTTTCAGAGGGAGAATAAAATATTGCTTTGTTTAAATACTGATATAATAGCATGTGCAGAACAAGACAGGCCAGTGGTTGAGCTGGCATAAAAGTAGCTGGGAGACAGGGCTAGGCCAGCTTCACAAGGGTTTTAAACTGCCCAGGGTTTGGAGTTTTTTAGAGGTGTAAACTCCAAGTCATACTAAATATCTGTGAACTTAACTCAGAAAATCACTTCTCAAATTTTTGTTATGTTAAGAACAAGAGTAGCTCATGTTTAAATCAGAAGATTACTTTCCCTACAATGTTTTTCAGGGTTTATGGATTTGTCATCAGGATTTCATGGCTGCTGTGATAAATTGCCATTAAGACATTATCCTCAAAAGAACAAAGAAGAGCTTTCATACCTGAGTAATTTTGGAATAGGAGCATTTCACTAAAGTGAAATGACAGCTAAAGAGATATTTCTTACTGTGTCCAGACATAATTTTTTGCTAAACACTTTAAAGCTTTCCTTTCCCTTTGACACAGAAATGAAGATATTACTCTGCATGTAGTGCACATGACATTGTAGTCTTTAGTGACGGAGATCTGTGTATTCCTATACATGTTTCAGGCCTGAGGCAATGTTATATTTAAAAATAAACACAAGTCTTTAAGGATGGATCTCTCTCTTCCAATCTAGCTTCAGCTTGAGCATTTATTCCTTTTCATGGTTTTGATCTATTCGCCACCATTTGTTGTGGTGCACTTTCCTCAACAATAAACTGAGAATTATATGACTGATGGATATTTAAACCACTATTAATTAATTAATGTCTGAAAAGACAATGCTGTTAACAGCAGCATTACACATTGTTCATACCAATGCAGCTTTATAGTAAAAAAATGCAACTAGATCATAAAGGAGTAGCAGATTCCATGGAATTTGGTAACTATGGTGTGAAGTATTATTTTAGTCCTGTGAAGGATGAATGAGCTGGTGTTTAGCAGTCAGGACTGTCCAGTACCGACCCAAACAAAAAAGTAATGGCAGCATTCTGTGAGATCAGCTGGCCTTATAGCTCCCAGTTTTTATTTTCAGCATTTCTTGTTTCATGCCTTTTATTGGAGGAGACAAAAAGACATTTTGAGAGATGCAGAATTATAGAACAGGACAAAATTGGATTATACTCACCATCACTGCCTGTTGTTTTTAATCTGATGTATGTGCTTTTCACAACCATGGACCACCGTTAAGTAAAAAAAAATTAGGTGGCAATCATGTACCTTGACTACTTACCAGAAGATAATGAAGTTTGTGAACAGCTCATAAGTTCATTCCCACTGTTATTTACAAATAGCATACATTTTAAAAAATATATAACAGTAGAGATAATCAGGAATGGTGTAGAACATAAAGTAGTTTTTTATTGGGATGCTGCTTTTAGGCATTTGCATGCAAGTGTGTATCTGGGATACTCAGAACTGCTGAGAAAGGGAGTTCATTGATAATATCATTATTATTATCATATAATTCCTGCTGTAGTAATAAGAGCTATAAATCTGGGTCAGGTTCCTCTGGGCTTGTTGCTATTCAGACATAGGTTTACAGTTCAGTTAGGTATAGCTGCTCATCAGATACAGAATTAGATAATTTTTTTTTATTTAATTTGTTTATATTGCTTATTAATTCTGAGTTTCACACCACTTATTTGCTAGTTGAAAAGTTTGCTGTTGATGGCTCAAGCATGGCCACTGGCTTTTTTATTTAGAAGGATATTAAATAAAACTTTAAAAAGATAACACAAAGAATGAAACCATTTCTACAGTTTTCCAGGGATCCAAGATGAAAAATAACAACAAAAATGTTATTCAAACAAGACAAAACCAGTTGTGCCCACAATGTTTGATTGCAAAGTCCTACAGCTTGACACATTTAATTTAATATTCTTTAACTGAGGCAAACAAAAGATATGCATAACAATATTATGCATGGAAATTGTCTTTGCATTACTTTCAAATAATCAATACTGAGAGGAGAAGGGAAAATGGAGAGAAGACAGTGCAGACTGTTTACATCATTTGTTTTGTTAATGTAGTGCTTCTAAAACAGAAAGAGAAAAGAAGATAAAGAAAACAGACAAATTCTCTGGCTTTCAAGTAAGAAAATCCTGAGACTGTGATCTGTCACAACAGCTGTTACCCAGGCTTACTGAATCAAAGTCTATGTCAAGGTGGAGAGATTACCTTGACTACCAGTGTTGGGAGATAACCATCACCGGGGTGACAGAAGCAAAGAGAGGGAGAGAGAGAGAGAGAGAGCAACTGCAAGGACAATAAGCTATGTGCATGTAAGCTGTGTGCATGTAGAGAAATTTCATTTTTCCATGCATAGGAAACGAGTTTGCTCTTTATCTCCCTGTGCATTTCTCTCTCTCGTCCAGATGAGCAGCTCTGCATTCCCAGGTGCCTGCAGCATGTCTTACAGAAAACATTATGATATCAAAGTATGAGAACAGCCCAGGATATGGAAAGAGTCTCAGAGGCACACTGACATCAGGTTACTCTGAATGTTCACCGGTACAGCAAATCTCCCCAACCTCTCACCATTATCCCCATTATCCTTGGAAGCAGTAGGGTTGCAAAGACCAGTATAGTTATCTTTTCTGTTCCAGGAGACTGATAGTTTCCACTTGTTCTCTATTGGTTTTTTTTGTTTTTGTTTTTGTTTTTGTTTGGGGTTTTTTTGTTTGTTTTGCTTTTTTTTGTTGTTGTTGTTTTTGTTTTTTGTGACAGAAATTTAATAACAATTACAGACTTTCAAAATTCATTTATGTGGTAGATAAATGAGAGAGAATGAGACAGAAAGGGAAATCAACATGGAAAGCAGGAGGACAGCAGCAGCCTATTATCTGAGTGTCTGTAGAGCCAGAAATACTACTCCAATCTACGCAGCTATCCTATCCCCTGTAAGTTTTCCCACCACTGCTAATCCTTGGCAATGTCTCATGGAAAGCTAGACAGAGTGTACCTCTCAGCATTTTCTCAGAAGATCTTAGAACTAGGTGTTCAGAACATCACCCCCTGGTCTGTGTTTACAGAACTCTTTCCCCACTTGGCATTAAAGCAGAATTTTATAGTAGGAATTTTAAACTTAAACCAAATTGTTAAAATAGGACATCTAAGAGCATCAGATCAAATCTAGCCTGCTCTCTGGTAACAAAATTCCTATTGAAAACTAATAATTTCACCCAGGTAAAGGTCATATAGGTCAGGGAAGAGAATAATAAAGATGCATAGACATACTGATTTGGACATATAGGTGAAAAGCTAGCAGACACATCTACTTTTCCAAGAAGAATGACAGGTTGTACAGGAAAAAAAAATTCTGTGATGTAAATTTACATTTCTGTCCTGCTAATAAATGGGGCAATGAAACAGCTGACTGCTCCCAGGTGCAGGTGTGGGAGTTATTTACTTTCTAATCCTTTCCCTTTTAGCTCTGGCTGGACAGGAATGAAAATTCCTGGCATTAGATATTAAAAGAGATGGAAAAAGCACAGGAACCAATTTACAGGGTTTCACTTGACTAGCTTTCTTCATTTGACTCCTATTAGCTCTGATAATGTATCCTCACTGTTAATCAGTTAGGGAGAGAAGAGGTGATGCCTGTTTTTTTCACATGCATAGGAGGATGTATGTACACCACAGCAATCTTATTGGAAAAAGCTCAGTGCCACAAAGTATCCCCTTCAGGACTTACAAGGCACAAAGGTAGTGACCCTGAGCACTGGGACAGCCTTTGGCAGGTGTAGAAGATTTGGGAGGAATGTCTGAAATAAGTATTTGAGTTAATGGTACCTTCAGCATAAACTCTATAGAAGTAATTTATGCCTGCCATAATCCCATTAGAAATCGTGGCACCAAAGGATTGTAGAGGAAGTTGATATTGTTAGATGGAACTTCTTCCAAGGAGTAGAAGTCCCAGCACAGAACCACAGTGACAAGAGTCTAATAGCTGCTGGGGTGGTAACAAGTGCTTTTTCTGGTGAACTCATGTTCTGCCTCTTCCTGGTGACAACTCAGAGGAAACAGGCTCTGGGCTGCCCAGCCCTGAAATCTTCACCTCTCATGTCTTGCACTATAAAAACCAAATTGTTTGCCCTGATGGCCCTATGCAAATATCAGAGCTTCATCAGTATGGAGCTTGTAAAATATTTCTGCATGTTATTCCAGTCACTAGTCAAGCCTGACAGCTCCTCTTTGCTGGATCATTACACAGAAGTGTAAAAAAAATACAAAAGGTGTTGGTCAATTTCTATGAGGTTTGAGGCAAATGCATCAACGCTAATGTGTTTTTAAAATGTAGACAGTAAATTGCAGTAGTTGGTTTCCATAGCAATGATGTCCACAGTAATGCTAGTGAAACCTGATATTTTGTCACACAAAAATATGTATGTCCATAATGAGTGAGAACAATGGTTCAGCCAGATCAGTATCTCCAACAGTGTCCTAGACGGATGCCTAGGGCAGAATATAAGAGTAGGTGAGTGCCAGGTAATGTATACTGGCTATAGGGGATCAATACCCATGGGTCTGCAGCTCAGAAACTCTCTGAATTAGGGGTGGATTGTTTTCAACGGTCTCTAATGGATTTTTCTTCCATGAGTTTATTCTATTGTTTTCTATTTAATTTTCTTCATCAGCTGTTTCTCTTTGTGCCACATCACTTCAGGAATCATTACCAATATATACATATCAGGAAAGAGATAGGTAAGCCAAACTCAAGTCTGTTCCAAGACTTCTAGGACCACAGCTTTTGCTAGCAGTTAAAAACCAACCTAATAGACTTGCCAGAAATTCATCTCTCTGGTTATTAATTAAAATATGATCGATCAGACCTGAACTAGAGCAGATCAAATACTTCCCTTTTTAAAAGCCAAGCTAACTCACAGGAATACTCTGTATTTGGATTATTTCCAGCTGTTCTAAACCCCTGGAGGAGAAACAAATGCTCATGTTAAGATGAACACTGACAATGAACAGAACTTCCACCTTGCCCATATCTACCTGAACTTAACAGGACCTTATACCTTCTCTGCTTCATTCTCTGTACACCTGAACCAATTTGAAAGGAAGTTATGCAACAGAATCTGGCCCCTGCGTCTAATTAAATGTTGCTTTCCGTCACTTACTAGACATGTTTAATTACAACACCACATTTGTTCCTTCATATTTAGAGAAAAAATTATTTTTTCAGTCACTGCATTTTAACCAGAAGTACGTATGGAGACTATAAGATGGGATCCTAAATTTAAATACTTCATGATGGAAAGGGAAAGGGAAAGGGAAAGGGAAAGGGAAAGGGAAAGGGAAAGGGAAAGGAACACGAATCATAAGCAAACAAGCAACTAAAACAATTTAATTTGTTCTTCCCAATACAAGAAATAGTTCTTTTTAAGGGAAAGTGTCCCAGAAGATTGTGAGCCTGGCCCTC
>PYHW01010833.1:10902160-10973717 GCA_013186435.1 Turdus rufiventris | reverse complement strand
AAGGAAAGGAAAGGAAAGGAAAGGAAAGGAAAGGAAAGGAAAGGAAAGGAAAGGAAAGGAAAGGAAAGGAAAGGAAAGGAAAGGAACATGAATCATAAGCAAACAAGGAACTAAAACAATTTAATTTGTTCTTCCCAATACAAGAAATAGTTCTTTTTAAGGGAAAGTGTCCCAGAAGATTGTGAGCCTGGCCCTCCCTCGGCTGGAGTAGGCAGCTGAACCTGTGTAGCTTCACTAGATTCTCGCTGAAAACACTCTAAAACTGCATCATGTTTCCCCACCAAATCTGATTTGGGGACGTGTTCATAGCATGTTCATGGATTCACTGCCCATTGTTTGCAATGGATTTTATAATGTAAATTGCTTGGAATGCTACCTGTTTCTGAGTGAGTGTCTGCATAGTCTTTAATGAGTGAATGAATAATAAATAATAAAGTTATGAAAACACATCAGGTATTCTTATTTCCCTGCACTCATCCTCTCTCATCTGCCAGTTTGTTCTGCATACAAGGAAGCTTATCCTAAAATATGCCTGTAAATAGTCCTGTGCTGATGCATAATATATGAAGATTTCAGTCTCAGAGAACATTTCAGTAAAATATTTGTGTGACTGCAGTATGTTAAACCTGCAGCTATTTTACTACTCCAGTAGTTTGATTTGAGGGGAGATCATAGGAATAGATCACTGGATAGAAATTTTGGAGCATCTAGATAGCTGATGTTAGGAAGCAAGCTCGCATAGTTTTGCTCAGTTGTTATCTTTGTTTCAGTTAACTCTTGGGATGTGTGTCACAGGTGCAGTGGGAGCTTCAGGCAAAGCTTACTATCCATGTTATGTGCCTTTCCTAGTTATTGGGAGCTTACTAAGGAAACAGGGCATACTCTCTAAGATCAGCCACAGTACCACTGCTTTAATGTGCTCCATCTCAGGTAATTGAGATTATTCATGAGAAAGAAAGGATTATTCAAAGTCACCGGACAAGCCTGGGTCTTCAAGTATCTGAATTTTCACTGTGACTACCTGCGATTCACAGAGCTTCTTGATAGATAAAGCTTCTATTTTCACTAGCACTGGGTGAATAAATATATTTCAACTGTTGTGTGCTCAGACAGTGTAGCAGCAAGACTAGATAAGTACTTCCTGTAAAGCGAGGCAAAGCCTTCTCCATTTTTGGCTCACTACATTCATTCCTTCCATGTTACTGCAAAGACTTTTATGATGATTTAGGTTGCATTGCCTATAAGAGATAATGTTTGGGGGGGATAAGAGATAATATTTACAGCCCCGATTTTTATCACTTTGTCCTTTTAAAGATTTTCAGGTTTATTTCAGCTTTTGGAGAGATTGGCTTACAGCTACAGACAAAGGACATCAGATTAATTTCTCCCAGCAATGTCTGTAGACATCCCAAAATCACAAAGCATTCTGTAATGACATCAGCTTCTGGTTTTGTTCCATTCAAAGGCAAGCAACTGAATCAAATTAAAAAACAACAAAAAACAAAATTCCCCACCAAAACCAAACACAGAAACATACATGATAAATTATGAAGTCTAGCTATGAAAGTCCTGTGATGAATAGAAGTGGAAATTGTTCAGCACTTTGGTCTCAGTTTCCTTGTGAGTAAACAGCAATAAAATCACTCTGCCTTTATGATGCGTAGGATAGAAAAGGTCTAGTGCAAAAGGCTTTGAATTTTTTATTTGTTTTTTTCTATTGGGTATGAAATTCCGACTTAAACTGATTTAGCCAACTGGAAATGTTGTATGGCTTTAAATACTTTTTTTTTGTTATGTTTTTCTCAGCCCTCACGTTCCCATAAAACTGTTTAGTGCAGAGAGCTGCTAAAAACTGAGCTAGACCTTTGGATAGCTGGTTTTGCTTTGAGACTGATCACCAAAATTAAGGGTTAGGTGACATCTACATTATTGATTCATGCTGAGAATAAGTTGCACAATCCTAATATCGTCCTGAGATCCCTTAGACCCCTAGAAGATGAGAAATGGAGGACTTTTAGGCAAGATCAGTAACACTTTGGAAGGTTTAGGCGTGTGGGGAGTATTTCGCTGGAAGTGGCAGTTACAGGACTGGGGTGAGGTGAATTGTCAAAGTGAATACAATAGCAGCATCTGTGAGTCCTGAGAGTGAGAACAGCAGTGAGCTGGGACACTGCCAATTCCACAACATATAATAAATAATGGCTGCAGATCAGAACTTAATTTCAGAAAACTGCAAATAGTTCTTCTCACTGCAGCTATTACAGTCTTTTTATTAAAGAGTTGCCAGGAACTCAGGAAATGTATTATCAAATCCCATTTACATTTGGGCATGCCACTTAGAGTCTGGTATTCAAGATCTGAGGTTTGATGCCTGCAGATGCAAATAGGTCTCCCACAGCACATTCTGCCTATTTAAATTGTAAACTTCTCAGGGTTGGAATTATGTCTTGTCATATGTTTTTATACTACCTGGAAAAAGTTTTCTAATTTTGTTTGCAATCTCCAGGCACTATTGTAATGAAAATAACTATAATTATCTCCAATGGGACAAAATCCGAGTGTCAAATTGAAATTGAAATACTACAACGGACGTAACAGTAGACAGGTGCCTACAGTGCAGTAGAAACTCTTTGTATCACAGACACTTTAAAACCATTAAATTCTCCCTCATCATTTTCCTGAATTACCCAAAGAAATAAATCTACAGCTAACAGTTAATACATCCTTGTGTCAGGTTGTATGTAGTCTCTAAAATGAGCTAACTAAAATCCATGTAAATGAAGAAGAATTTTCTTGGAACATGTTTCTACACCCTTAATTTATAAACCCACACCCTCAAAAAGAAGCTGATTCTCTAGAGGTAGGAAGAAAATTTCAGTGAAAATCAGAGAGCTGTGATGTGGAACCTAACCAAGGCAATGAATCCTGGAACCAAAAATCTGCCCATCCATTTGTGGTCTTTCCACACCCAGGTCTCAAAGTTACTAGTAATACTTCTATTTGTTGATAAAACACTACTGAAAATGTTTAAAAGTTTATTTTTCTATAATTAGTCAAAGTTGTATTGGAAGCTAACACAGAGCAGTGCAGCTGTACATTGATTCCACAACAGTGAGATCCTCATGGATCCCACTTCTGGAGGTAAAAGAATAACAGGAAAAATGTAGAGAGGGGGGAAAGGGAACAGGAGTCCTCTACTTGTGTCATTGGGTGGACATATGAGACCAAACTCATGTTTAGGAACAGAAAGAACAACAACAAAAAACAATTTAGTTGATCAATCGAAGTGAAAGAAGAGAACAGTTTTAGCAGATCTGCTTTCAGGGGTTAATTCTGCTTCTAGAAAGAAGAATGCCAAGCAGGTCACATCATCATCTGATGCTCACAGAATGCTTCTAAGCCATATAAAAAAATTTTCCAATTTTTTTCTTACCGTTATTTCCACTGCTTGTTTGTATTACATCTCTTTATTTTTTTTTACTATCTTTTGTAGATTCCTGTCCTCATCTTCCTATTCCTCCTCTCATGTTCTTTTGAAGAGAAACAAGGCTTACTAGGGATTTTCTTTCAATAAAGAATCATGAATATTTGCTCAGTGAGACACGGCCCCTTACCAAAATAACACTTGTTTATTTCCATAAATTTTTGTTTCCATTCCTATTCTTCAACATTCTGTTTATATTTTACAAAAATTAGTCACTCTGCCAAAATTTTTAGCATGCACTGCTTTCTCAGGAAACATGAGTTACCTTATTAGTCAGTATAACACCCAGGTTCTATAATCATGCATTAGAAATTACTTAAATTGCTACAATTCTAAAATAGAAATACTTTTTTTAACCAGCGTATATAATGGTTTTCAATGTGAGATCTTTGGAGGTTTTCAGGATTGTTGGAGAATTTTACAAGAAATTTAAGCATTAAGACCCTAGCTAAAACGCATGAGAGATTGTGAAAACTGAGGACAAATGCTTTGGGATGGGAGATTTTAAAAGCTTGCTGTTTTGAGTACACTAATAACAGAGATAAAACCACTAAATTTACTTTGTGTAAATCTGTTACCAGCTGGTAACAGGGGTCTGCTAGAATGAGGAAAAACATTTTTTACTGGCATGGAGCGCTGTGATGGTGCAATGTTCAAAATGAGCATGTAATAATGCACTTATATTTTCTGAGTGACTTCGATATAAGACATTAATTGTATTGTAGTTCTGCCTGAGTAATGTAGACAATAGTCTGCATTATTACTTTTCATAAAAACTGGGTTTAATTGTATTAAACACAATTATATTATAGTTCTGCCTGAGCAATGCAGACAATGGAATTCATTATTACATTTAAGCAAAAATGTATTTAATTTTCTAGCAAGCAATCTCATTGAAATTGAAATAGTCTACTAAAATATTTTCAAAAAATAAATTATCTTTGGCTGTAATATTTTTGCAAAATACATCTGTCCATATTCAATTAAGTTAATTTTCTTTTAGGCCGAACTGCAAGACGAAGTGATTTTCTTCTAATTTTATGTGGAACTGTTTCACATTCAATCTAAATATTATCTCTGTTTTATGCTCTAGTTATGAGCTTTCTCTATAATAAGAAAAAGCAGGAGTATCCATATACATATGGAGATATATTTACAAAATTGCTCAATCAACCTGTTCAGTGAGGAAACAACAGAGGTCTATGGTTGGGCTCCTTTCCAGGATAAGAAGGCAACAGAAAAGAATAAAAGTGCATCTCAGGTGTCATATGTGTCATATGAGTCTGAATGTGGTCAGAATAAATGCCTAGATCCAAAAATCTGGAGGGTCAGGGAATCTGAAGATCTCCCAAATCCTACAGATTAGACAGTAGCTGCTAAGAACCATACATATGTATTTAAATACATCATGGGGGAAAAAAGGGTGAATAGGCTGATTTAAAGACAGGTTATTTACAGGCAATAATTGTCAATGTGCACAGACCCAAATGTCCTGCCGTTGCCTGAATCTGGTCACAACATCCACATGGATTAAGAGGTTATTTGTGACCGGAACAGAGCACATCTTAAGCCATGTTCTTGCAGCTACTGCTGGGTTACAGAGTCACCCTCGCTGTTCTAGGTGGACAGCCCAGGATTGAAGTAACTCAGGCAAAGAATAGCTTGAAAGTAACATGACCATGGCTGGTTTTCCACTTTTGCTCTCAGCGGGAACTCTGCTGAAACTTTTCGTTACTTTTTTTTCACTGTCTTTCTACCCATCCCACTTCTCCTACATTTTCAGATGCTTCTTAGAAAGGGAGAGGAAAGGTAGAGAGGAGGGATTTTTGGGAAAATGTAACAAAAAGAGATGAAACCCAAAAGTATAAATTCCAATTTTAAAATTCTGTAAAAAACAATGCATTTCTTTTGGTAGCTCTCACACAAGTACAGTAATTTCACAAATATAAGCCACACCATTTTAACTAAAATTTTGGTCCCAACCCGGAAATGCAGCTTATAATCAGATGCGGCTTATATATGGACAAAGTTCACAAATTTGCCAACCCGGAAATATGAGCCTCACTGTGAACAAAAGTGCGGCTAATAATCCGGTGCGGCTTATAAATGGACAAAGAACAAAATGTTGCCAACACCCGGACATGCAGCTTATAATCAGTGAGGCTTGTAATCGTGAAATTACTGTACTTTCTGAACAAATGCAGAACAACTTGTTCATTATGCTTGGATAAAAAACTGGAGAAAGAATGGTTTATAAAAAAGTTTTATAATTATTTTATGTATACTTTTGTCAAATCAAGGACTTTCTGATGTGGATCAGGAGCTCATCATGCTGGACATTGTAAGCACAGAACAAAAAGCTGATCTGCACCTCATGGAATTTATTATCACTGTCAAATTTTGGCAGCAGCAAAATGAATCTAGCTTGGAAAAGCAGCTTTTGCTAACTTATGTGCTACATGCTTATTTTCTTGGGACCTAATGATAGCTATCCATTGTGAATCATTGCAGCTATTTTTCTGTTTTTTCTCATTGTCAAAGTAAACCTACTGGGTTGGCATGCTTTTTATGGGCAGCAAAGGTTTGTAGTGAGATTTGTTAGGGGCCAGAAAAGGGAGACACTTCTACTTAAAATTCACATCTTGCTTCTGCTTGCATTGCAGTTCTCAGGACTTCATGTGCCATCAGATTTATCGTTGGAAATCTGACTCAAATTTGATCTTCATAAAAAAACTATTCTAATTACATATAAAAAAATCCTAAACAGCTCAGCTTTCTTCTTCCAGCCAGGCAACCCATGAAGCAGCAAATTACTTTGGATAGTGCTCATAACCTAGCATTTATATTTGTCTTAAATCTTAAAAAAGTGATCATGTGTATCCATCCTTGGCTTCAGGATGTAAGGAAATTTCTTTTGGTTGTGAGATAAAGTCAGGCTGAGATTTTTTTTCTCTGAAACCAGATCAAGCTTTGCAAGTGATTCTGGAAGGAATGGACGGAGAGAGCAGGGTCAGTAGCAGTCCTCCTCCACAAGTCAGCTATAAAAACCGGTGTTGAAGGCAGAGAAAGAATTTTACTTGTAGGTATGAAATGACATAAAGAAAAACTACAGTTTTATTAGTGGGATCATTAAAGAGCACACTACTGTTAGTGACACTGGTGCACTTAGAAAGTCTTGGAACGCCAGACGACATTTGTGTCATTTTATGAGTGCCATCTACTTAACAGCAGCAGGAAAGCAAATTCTGAGATAAAAAAAAATTCTGAAACAACCCTCAGTCCTACTCTTCTCACATATCCCCACCACCATGGTGGCATTTCACAAGGTGGATGTATGATTCAGCAATTACCTTTCATGATTGATGGGCTCTTGTGGCTTCCTTCTTCTTGTAACCCTGGAGCCTGGACTGTGACAGTGAAGAGTTCATTAGTGTGACCTTGAAGACTGTATCGTCACTTGCTCAGGAGGGTTTGAAATGGTGAGTTTGACTCTGTTTCTGTTCCCTCATCTCAGTAGAGATGAGACTCCATGCAGAGACAAAATGCATGTCGAGCCTATCTTTCCACAGCCCTCACTCCACACTGTATGCTGCTCTGTATCTCCAGCTCCTTCATTCCCCCCATCTACCTGACTGTGAATGTCTCAAAAAGGAGATAAAAACTGGAGTTCATTCCAAGAGCCTTTGTTGGAAAGATGGAGAGCAGAATACAGCTGCCAGCACTCCCAGGTAAAGGGAATTTGAAAAACAAATATCAGAAACTTGCCTACAGTACCTGAACAGATTACAGCAGTATGGAAAGAGTCTTGAAGTCAGTGTCAGGTGGGAGAAATCCCAGATCTCACTCCCACACACTTGCAGTTATGGTGAGGCACTGGAACTGATGATAGGCACAGCTCCTGCCTCCAGCATCACAGCTTCCTACTCAGCAGAAGAACCAACCCTTTTTTGAATGAAAGTTAAACCAGTTCCCAAAGTTTTGCAGAAAGGTAGAGATTCTGAAGCAAATCTAAACTCCACAAAACTGAGAAACACATTTCTTGTCATCCCTGGGATGATGTGACTCCAGTGTATTTTCACAGCAGCGTAGCCCTCATCACATTCAAGGTTACAGAAGAAGAAGGAGCAGAAGACATGATAGACACCACGGGACCAGGAAGGATTCCAAACAAGGCACAGGATTCCTGAGCACCTGGTGATATTTCAGTTTCTCTCTCTTGCTTTGGCAGCACTATTATCAAAGGCAGACCATTCTAGAATTTCTCTGGGCAAACTTCAGTCAGTGTGCAGTAAAGATTTTGAAAGAGTTTCTTACAACAGAAACAGTCTGTCCTGTTGTCCTTGGCTGTAATTTTTTCTCTCTCTGCACTTTTTGCTAGTGCAGCATTTTAGTGCTGAAGTTGTATTAACATAGTCTGCAAACCATTTCAGTACCATTCAGGTTAAGAAAGCTATATTAATGTAAAATATTCTTCAAAGAGTAAGTTAAACAGAAAACACTATATTGATTCAATGCCTCACAAGGTCTTACAAGAATTAATTCAGATAGGCTTGGATGTAAGCCTTTGTTGCATGGACTGAAAAGTGGCTGAAGGCTTGTAAACAAATTGCGAAGATTAATGACACAGCAACTTTCTAGGAGCCTTCTCAAACACATTTTCTGGGTGCCCTGAAACATTAAGTAGTTATGCTAACAACACTCCTGAAGTCAGGACTTACTGTGGGAGGTCACCTAATTTTGCAGATGGGAAACAGAGAAGCCTGGAGTGTCTCTGCAATGCATCAGCCAGGATTTTGGTAGGAGCTCAAATCCAGTCTAATACTCTAGTTTCAGGAACACCCTTTCTGATATTTTTTTCCCACATGTCATTAGAGATACAGATACTAAAAAATTTTAATTTATGTTTTGTTTGAATTAACATATTTCTCAAGCTCTAATATCAATTAAACAAAAAATTTAGTGGTAGTGTTTCTTCGTAGTATTTCCACCATTTTCTCTGCTCTTTTCAGTCATACAATATTCAATATTATTATATTAGGTGGATCTTATAAAGTCTGTTTTCCATACTGACTTTTAGAGGAACATCAAAAAGAATAGCAGTGGACAGTATTCTATTTCTAACACTGATCAGAAAAGGATGCTTATGGAATGAATATGAAAGGAGACCTACACCCACCTATTTTATATAGACCAAAGATTAACTCAGTGTTTAAATACACATTTTATGTTAATAGCTCATGGTGTGCCTACACTTTTCCAGTTTTTACAATCACTGTTTAAACCTTGCAATGATTTTGATTTCTTCATTCCATGACTACAAGCTCAACAGTTTAATTACCCATGGAGTAAAAAGCTGAGGCTTTTTATTCCAAGTTTGTTAAGCTATTTCAGTTAAGAATCACAGTTCCTTGAGTTGTAAAAGTCAGTGAGTAATCATTACCTATTTACCTCACTCAAGTTGTGATCTTATATGTCTGACATACTCTCTCAGTCTCTCTTTTTATGAGACTGTGTTCTTTTAAGACCAACAGACTTTTGGACAAGAGCATGATCAAAAGTGTTTTGGAAATCAAATCACATTATGTCAAAAGGATGAGACATGCCCAAAGATCTCAAGAACAGATTACTGTTGCTTTACTTACTCTGCCTGAGAATGTCACATTTATCCACATCTGTTATTTTTTATTCTTTATCACAGCTTCTGTACATTTGTTTGATAAGAAAATCAGTCTTTTTTTGTTCTTAGATTTCACAGCCTGCTTATTCCCCACCCGTACAACCGCCAGGGGTTCTTTAAAAATGGGTGTTCTTCTTGCCAGCTGCTCTTGCTCTGGAATGAACACTAATTTATTCAAGAGTTCACTCAGAGCAGTTTGTAGCTCAGCAGCAACATTGACTACTCTTGGGTTAATACCATCTGTTTCTTACAGTGTTTGTTATTATACATTTTATTGATCTGCTCTAAAGCCCCTTCTGCTGACACTTCACTTTGAGGCAGTTTTTCGGACTCCTTTCCTGTAAGTAAAGGCAGAAATCTCTCTAAGGTCCGTGTGGATACACTAATGTAAGCAGTTCTCTCAGCCTTTCTGCTATGGCCACAGCATCCTCCAGTGCTTTTTCCATGGCTCAGCCATCTGTCAGCCCTACAAACTTGGGAAGGATGCTTGGTTTTCATGTATTCTAGAGACATTTTGTTACCAATTTCCATGCCTTTAGCAGATTGCTTCTCAGAATCACTTTTGATACAGAATTTTTACACATTGCTTTTTGAGGGATGTCATTTTACCTATAATTGCCTCTGTTGTTTAACAACATTCTCTTTCTTTGTCATTTAGATGATTTTTATATGAATAAACATTACATTGAGGATGTAATATGATGCCTTTAATAGTTCTTGAAGATATTTTACCCTTTTTGTTACTCCTCTTTGTCCTTTAAAAAAATTTCCTGGTTTCCACAGTTTCCATTCTGTTAAATTTTACTGTCATGATTTTTTTCACTTCTACAAGATTACTGAATCTGAATCTGTGGTAACTGTTCTTCCTTTTGAAGACAGTTACTTCAAGGAACACTCACCAGTAATTTTCTAAGAATGTAGCTTTTGCATAGTGTTTTATCTTGACAGCTAGCAAACATTAATGGGAAAGGAGAGGTCTCATTGCAGGTGTGTTTTCAGTCCTTGCAGGTTCACTTTTCACTGACAGTGTTGTATAACTAGCATTCCCCTCCTGATCATGAAGTCAAGACAACTCATAATATTCTCCCCATTTAAGCATGAAATTTTAATATGAAGAATTTCTGTGGTGCAGATTTAGAGATTTTGGTTTTTAATGTTAATTTATATTAACACGTACACCAATAATGCAGACTTTCTGTCCCTGTGTTTTCCTCAGCATAAAGCTTTGGTCTCTAATTTGCTCTTTGATTTTCTAGAGTTACACTATTTATTGACCTTCCACAAAGTGCCTGAGATTTATGCTACTCATAGCTATAGGTTTTCCCCATAACTCCACTGTTACTTCTCCCAGTGCTGCTGTTATCCACATGAACATTCACCAACAGCTCCAGAAAAACATTCTCTAGGTAATTGTCCAGATGGCTCATGAAATTTGCTACTTCTGCACCTGGCAGAAAAGTCATCATGCATAATGTACTTACTTATGTGGAGGGTTTTTTCATAAAATATATAGTTTTTAAAACATACAAATTAGGAATTGCAACTGGTTTTTTTGCTAGATCCTGTTGTTACGGGGAGTGTTTATAAGTTGTTTCTTAAGAAGCATGGAACAAAGAGTATTGACTCAAGAACACTAGGATGAGCTTTTACAAGGCTACTTGTCTTCATACAAGTGTTCCTTTGAAGCTGCTATTTGCCCTATGTTTATAATAGTTGACAATTTGTAAGCTATGAATAAGGAATGACTTTATGCCAATCTAATGTCCAGTGGTTTCTTTGCTTTAGACTAAATTTCTGTATGTCCAGTCTCTTGCCTTTGATAGCCACATTTCAGGTCTTTGGGACAGAGTTGGAAGGCTTACATTTTGTTCTTTAATTCCTGAGTTACTATTAAAGTCCAGTCATAATCCACAATTACCAATTCTACATATATTTATCCAATGTTCTGATTATTAATAGTATTATTATTATGGGGTCTAGTGGTTTTATGAACAGTGTCCTGGTCTTTTTTTAGGTACCTGAATGTATTATTTAACAAGTGACTTAGAGCTTACCCCAGGAAGAATCTAAGTTGTTTCATTGGCATTGACAGATCTCCTGAGTGGGATGATAACAACCAGAGGCAAACGCTGTCATAAACAGTGATTTTACATGGCTTATAGAAACTCACAAACAATTCAATCAGTCCTGTAGCATTAGTAAAACCTCTTTCACCAGCAGGAAAATTGCACCTTCTCACATGCATTTGGAGACTATAACACAGTCTAAGATCCATTAAACTTTAATTCCTCTGATTTCTTGCATCTAGCTCTATGAGTCCTTGCCTTGTGCACTCCTTAGTCCATCATTCTGTGTTCCTGCAGTCCTTGTATGCATAAAGCATCTGAGCAGTCCCTTTGCTTCCTTCATGCTACTTTTTTCTGTCACAGAAGATAGGAATTCCTTTTTGCTTTGAGTCACTTGCTGTGAGAAAAAGGAATTTTCAGACTTGACTGCAGCCTTGCTCCATTCTATGGCATACACCCACATAAAAGATTAAGGAGGATGACTCATGTCTGGGTAAGTTTATTGCTTTACAGAAACCTAATAATTCTCTAGGAAATGGTATTGGAAAACTGGTTAGAAACTCAGTTTTAGAGAAAGATGGTTCATATCATTCCAGAAAGAAAAGGACTCCATGGTGACCTAGCATGCTCCTGCAGTCATTTCCTATAAGATATCAAAATAGCTGCACTTTCAGGCTATGCTGAAGCACCTTTTTCACTTTCTTCTAGTGTATCTTTTGGAGTACATACAGTAGGTATATGCAGATTAAGGCATTAGAGATGTTTCTGGTTCTTTGCTGTACAATTCAAAGGTACTACTGTAGAATTTACAGACAAAAACACGGCAAGGTACAGTAATGGAGAGGATGATATTGCAAATATATAGGGTCTCGGTTGTTCCTTCATTTGTCTTCAGCTTGATGGAAGAAGGTCTACAAATAAGTGAAGGATGGTCCTGCTGTAATGAAGCTGTCAGCAGTAACGAAAGTCGTTTGTGCATGGCCTACCACACTAAATTACTACTGACTGCCCTCAGCACAGCTCTCATCAATCCAAACATACCTGCTGCGTAGGACGACGTGCACCATGGGGGAAGATATCATTATTCTCTCAGGGATGCCTCTGCTTGTTCTTCATCATCTCCCATCCCTCCTCTACATAAGTTATCATTGATCAAGTCCTGTTATTTCTTCAGGTATAGAGCCATGGTACATACAGTAACGCCATTACTCTTCCCTGCAATTCACAGACATTTCTAAATTATTTCTTGCCCTTCCAAATGAGTTATTGTCCAGCATCTAAGCATCTAAGCTCTTCTTTTTTCCCAATTGTGCTCTGAATATCAATGTTGAAAATAAAAAGTAATGCTCCACTTAAATCCATACTTCCTAGAATTAAGTCAATCACTACATCTTCTCTAAAACAGATCATTGGACCACTTCTAATTAGCTTTCATTAGTGGTTGTTCATGTACAAATTTCCTGCAGAGTGGGGCCTGAACAAAAACCACGTCCAAATGTTACCAGCCTGAATGCATGGGCAACCTTCCATGTAAAAAAATCAGGGTGGTCATGTGGGTTTCAGAAAACTAAATTTAATCATCTTATCCCTTGGCTATAAATGTCACAAAAAATCACTGACAGGGAGGAACATTTGTTCAAAATTAATTCTGTGGAATTAATTTTTCTGTACAGGAGAGAATGATGGTATTTTGTTTACATAATCAGCACTTTCTAATTACATTATTTCTGATGAACTCATCACACCTTGACATTTATTTTACATCACTTGTACTGTATCAGTCTCAAAATTAAACCAACACTTAAATGCTTACCCCTGAATCTGTCTCTCATGGATTTGCCTGGTCCCAGGATTGTTTCTTCTGTAAAGCTATAAATGGTATAAATTCTGTTGCACAGCATAGTGAGAGGATTCATATTTTTAGTGTTTGCTAAGTAAACTTATGTTCAGTGCTGTTGTAACATCAGCTATAATTTTCACTCTGTGTATAAAGACTGGCCACTCTGTATCATCTCTAACTATCATCCCTCAACCTGTGTTCCCATCCTCTGGTTCTGTACAGGCACTACATCCTGCCTGTGAGCCATACAAGGTTCTGGATTAAAACAGTAGCAAAAGGATGCTATGTCTGTGAAATCTCTGTTTCTTACTTATATATTTTCCACTCCTCTCTATGTATTGTTTCAGAAGAGCATTCAATGGATAAACCCCATTTGTCAAAAGTTAGACACATCAGTGTAAGATTCGCAGCAAAGTTGAACTTTCTGGTTCAGACGAAAATCTGAAGTGAACATTCCATAAGACATCCCAAAAAGCTGCCCTTTAACAGGAATCATAACAGATCAGAACAGCAGTAAGGTAATTTTTGTTGCTCATCTTAAAATTGGTCAGAAGTCAATGACTTTCTTAAGATATTGGCAGAGCATGGAGTACCCAGATCTATTTTTAAGAAAAACCACATCTTACGTCTGTATCTGATTTGCATATGCAAAATAAGTGCTGTCTTCTACATAAAAGTGATTCACCCTCAATATTTTGTCTGATGGCAACTCAGTTTTACCATACCCATCACTTCTAACTTGCTGCATTGTTAGCTCTGTGTCTTTAAAATGGCTTTGTTACCTATATCAAATGAGCTTTTAGAGTTCAGCACTAAAAGTTATTAGCATCCTAAAAAAACTAACACTTTTCATTCGCAAATGTAAACCTGGCTCATCATAAAAAGCAATGGAAGGAATATATCAGGGAGAAATATGGGAAACTGCCAGGTTAATAATTTGGAATATTGTGATGGATACTGCCAGGTTAATAATTTGGAATATTGTGATGAAAATGTGTCTGGAAAAATGTATTTGGTTGTTTACAAGAAGTCATTCTTTCATCTATCAATATTGTTAACTATTTAACCTTCAGATTTATACTGAGGTATGTCATTAGACACAACACCTACATTTACAGTTATGAACTAGTTTGGATGCTGAAAAGGCAAGAGAAGGAAATGGAAAAAGCAAATAAATATATAGAAGAGTATAAAATAGATTGTGCTCTGTTACTGTGTGTGTTTATGAGAGGATGTGTGTATATATTATTACGTGTACATCAAAATGAAATTATGGTCTGCACAATTTTAAGAATTTCATCAAAGTTTTAAGGGTAAGAATTGACAATTAGGAAATGACAGGACTAAGGGAAAGCAAAGCTGATTTGGGCTCTGGTATGCATCATGATACATCTCTTAGTTCCATGATCATACGCTTTTATTTACAGAGAACTGTTGTCTCAATCACTGCTCATAATTCACAGGATGTACCTAATGAACAGCTCTTTAGTATTTGATTTTCTTCTTATTGTTCAGTGTGCGCTCTTAGTTCTTATTTACTACATTACATTCTAACCCTGCCCTGAATACACAACTGTTCATTTCCTCATGGACTTCTCTATGGTGCTGATGACTAAAATCTAAGTGCTTTACAAACATTAATGAATTTATCTTCTCCAACCCAGGTGAGTTGAAGGCTGTCATTATCCTCTTATTGTAGACCTAAAACTGAACCACAGAGGAGATCAAGTCAAACAAGCCACTAACACCAAGCACACGGTCTGAGATATGTAGCACCTCCATTTTCAGAGTATTTAGCAGATCTGATTTTGTATGCTGAGAGTACATCCCTGATTGACTGCAGCTGTAGTTGTGAGGATTTTACACTCCTGCCAATCAGGAAAAGTGTCTCATGCTGGGCACCCTGGGAACAAGGAACAAACTATTAATGGCTCCATCTGAAAGCCCCACTTGGATTTGAAGTCACTTGCTAAGCAACACATCAGAATTCATCAGAAAAGACCTAATTCTTGAATTCAGCTTATGTCTGCTTTAGCTGTGAGACTTTATTTTCTTTAAATTCCTGCCTCAAAAAACAAGCAACTTCTAAAAATACACAACAAAAGAAGGAAAATTCCATGCAAGTTACTGGCACTGTGTGACAGGGATTTCCCATACTTTCTTTCTCAAAAATGGTGGATGTGTTTTATCTAAAGTCACAGTTTAAATGGCAGACACCTGGAAGTCAATTTAAGACAAGCCCAACCAAGTCTTTTGACCTCATGTAGTCTAATTAGAAAATCATCATTGTGGATGGAAAGACAGGTGTATCACCAGGACAACAGAAGCTGACTGGAGTCAACTATCTCATGAGCAGTTACAGATCTGTCTAGTTTTCTGTCCCTTTTGCATATGTGACCTCAGAAACACATTTTTGTCTCATGTAACAGATGGAAATGTGCAAAGAGTCTCTGCCATGTAACATCACCACTTTTATCATAGAATCAAAAAGTAATTGAGGTTAAAAGGGTTATCAACCTTGGCCATTTTAAGAATATCCTCAACTAGTAGTGATTTAGAACCTTACTACTAATTTATGATTCCATTCAGGACACATCCTCTGACCTGCTCATTACAAATGAATGAGAAATATTATCTATCCATTTTCTATCTAAGTACCATAATTGTCTCAATTACCTATCTAAAGACAGTCCCACACAAAGAACCTGCGCCTACATCTTCATTGCTCAACACAGAGCAACAAAAACCTCCAGAGTCGGTGAAAATTATCAGTAAAAAATATGGACAGTTTTTCTAGGGCTCATGATAATGTTAAGTATGATTAATATAAAATATTACATAAAACTAGAACAAATCTTAGTGCAGCGTCCAGACAACAAAAGGGGGTTTTGGTGCTACTAATACAAGTCTAATCAAGAACAGTCAACTGAACAAAGCAGCCTCAGAGGACATTTCTCAAATGACTATTTTAATGTCACTTAGTAGATTAAAAACAAAGGACAGCATCCTCAGCTTTGGAAGGAAAGATATAAGCAATTTCTAACACTCCATTGACTGCAATTCTTTATGCCACTGCAAGAAGTAGTCAAAGCGAGCATTTGAATTATTATAAATAATATACAAGGTAAATTGATCTATTTCTCTTTATCTTGATCATAATAATACTGGTCAGTAATTTTTGTTGAAGAACATAACACAGTAAACATTGTGAACACGCCCTGGGAAAGCTAAGAGGTATAAGAGCCTAATGAAATAGGGCAGAGACTGAATGATCCTGCCAATAAAATTACCTAAGGTGTCAACTGCAATTTTAAACCCAGGTTTTCTTTTAGTTTTTTTTTCTCGCTCTTTCTTCTCCAATTTTGTCCTACTCCATCTACTTCTTCTTTCTTTTAGTCTTAAAATACTGCTTATTTAGTAGATACCCAAGGCAAATACTTCAGAGACAAGTCCTGTTATTTCAGTGATGAGATGAGTTAGTTTCTAGCCTGAGACAGTCACACAAATGAGTATATAGGTATTTAATGACCATCCTATAGAATAATAGAGTTCATTATGGACCAGAATGTCTTTCTGTATCTTCTATGTCCACTGGGTGCATATTCTATGGGAACAAAGGTATGGCAGTGCTCTGAGTTTCTTTGTTTTCCCCCACGTTTTCTTTCTCTGTAGTGTATTTGTTTCTCCTAAATATTTTCTCCCAAATTTCATTGCTTTTCTAGTCTTCCCATTTATCTTTTGTTTTCCAGGTCCTTTCTCACCTTCATTTTTTTTCTTTTCTTTCTTTCTGTTCTATCTCTTTTTTTAAAACCTTTTTTTTTTTTGCTCTGTACCCAGTTCTATCCTCCTGTAACCTCAGTCTCTCAAGTCCCCATTCCCAACTCTTTTTCAGTGTAACCTTCCTTCTAATATATTCCATTCTTTCTCTTGCGGTTTTTCCTGTCTTTCTTCACTGTGATCCTATGGACCAGTGGCCATAGAAATAGCTGAATGCCAAGTATTCACTATACCTTCCTTTCCTAAGTGAATCAGATTCTATTTATGATTATTATTTGTATTTAAAAAAAAAAATGAGACACCCTCAGTGATCCCACAAGCCTTGGGGGGTAGGAATATTACATTTAGGATAGTACGTCTAGGAATACTACATTAACAAACAGTGCTCATGTAAAACAACTTTCAATCAAGTAAACAAGACCTGCAACAAAGAGAAGGATTTTAGAGAGACCAAATATAAGTGATTTGAAAATTTTTTTGAAGCCTAGGAAAAAACTGCCAAATTTTGACTGGACTCAGATGTCTTACGCTTTGATTCCAATCAGCCAACTACAATTTGTTCCATCTACTTCTTCAGTTTGGATTATAGCCTTTCTAATGGCCTCTGGTTGTTGCATTTACAAGGAGGAACAGGATCTGTCTTTCTGTTTTCGTATATGAATCTCCATTCTTTAAAGAAGCAAGGATCAAGAAGTCCCCATGAAGAAGCCTGCACATAGCTCAAAGAAATAAACTGTTTTCCTGTGTTTGGATTTTAATTGAAACCTAAAAGTGATGAGAATAGAACAAGTGGCAAGTGTAGTTCATAGTTAAAAATTTACAGCTAACCACAGCAAAACTCAGAGAGTGAGTTCTCTCCCTGGAATGCCTGACCTTCCAGGTCAAACACTTTCTCTCTCTTGTCCTCCCTTCCACAGCAGATGAATTCAAACTTTACTGCAGAGACAGTAAAGTTCCATGCAAGTAACTGCTGACTAGGGAGAATGGCAATTTGCAATGAGGAATGAAAGACACTTCTCCTGTGCTTACATGGAAACAGTCAATATATTTTTCTTCTATCATCAAGTGGCAACTAAACAAATCTGCTTTCTAGCCGCCAGTTTTTCAAGACAATGTCACTGGTACAAAGATAAAATGAAACAAACATAAAATGAGTTAAATATATGTGCAACCATCTTTAAGACCTAATAATAATTTTTAACCTTCTTTAGAGCTCATCCCTCATCAACTGTAATAGTCATTATTTAAAGATACAATTGCAACATCAATTCAAACTGAGCTTTCAACTGCTCAAGCACATCTTTAAAAATGTGGTAGAGGTAACAATTAAAAAAAAAAACGTAATAAGATTAGCAGAAAATAAAGAACAGCTCACAGACTATAAACATCCCTTCTCAAGCAGCTATACCCATTCAAACTCAAGGTTCACACCTTTGCTTTGGGTACAAATTGCCAAAACTTTCCTTATTTTATGTAATTGTGCACTGCAGCATTCTAATGCTAGGTGTACCCTAACTTTAAATTTTCACATGTGTTCCTAGTTGCAGGACCAGCCACTGTTCTGTGAGACACTTAATGTAACAATTCAGCCTGTGCTCACATATTCTCTGCAGTTTCAACTGCAGAGGTATAACCTCATTATTATACCTCATCTAGTTTGATACCACACTTCTGTTGTGGGTTGCCCACCCCATAGCAAGGCCAGCGGAAGGCAAGGAACCTGTTTTGTGTGTGATCCTTATCTACTGCAGCACAAGGAAAACATTAGAGCTAAAAACACCAATGAAAACTGTCTGTTCTGTGCCAGCTGACTTGGCCCTGGAACAGAAGAATAACAATAAGAGGCTGGGAGTCTGTAACAGTTCTCATTATGCACTGAGCTGTGCAGAGCAGATGATCGCAGAGGGAAGAGATGTGTGCTGACTTCATGTTTTCTCTTCTGGATTTCATTGTCCCCATGACTAAACTGAGATCTCGTTCAGAATGAAAGTACCAACGTGCTTTCCATGCAAGAAAAATATAATGCTTAGATGATCTTGAATTTGTGTATGTACAGACTGTGGTTTGTACTGCAGAAATCACTTTGAAAAGTTAGTAGGATGCATTGCAATTTTGGGTAAAATGACGATTAGACTTACATACTTTTGAAATGCTTTTGTGAGCAATTTGTTGTACCCCAGATGATAGAAATTCTTCTAAAAGACAGTAGCAACCTTGACAGGTTTCCAAGGTGTCAACCTGCCCTGTATAAGAATGCAAGCTACCATATAGCCTATGTCAAGCTGGTCAGTGCCACCTGGTCAGTGCCACCTGCACTCAGTCCCAAGACAATGATTAAAAATTAGAAAATGCATAGTTTAAGAACTGTATCTTGTTTTCTCTTATTCCCTTTCCTGCTCTACCTTAAACAATTTAGTCTGCAAAAACTCTCCTCTGAAAGCACATTGTGAGAGGTTTTGGTAAGATATCACCGTGTTAGGACATCTCTCCAAGGAGGACCTGAGAGAAAAGTACAAAGGGTTTGCATTAATGCATACAAATTCAGTAATGTATCAAGTTGCCTTTCTCCTAGGATGCAGAAATTCAAAAATCCAGACATGACTGATATGACTGGACCTCACAAATTGTAGCTAAGCACCCAAAGCCTTGGCAGCTTTCCTTTACTAATAGACATATGGGATTACTTCTGGGACAGAAAGGGGTTTTTACCCCTCTCAGTTTTCTTCATCAAACTTAAAATTCTGACTTCTGGAGAATTCTGTTGAAAGGCGTCAGTAGTGTGATAAAATTTCCAGTTATTAATTTCACTGTTTGCAAATTGTTTCTACATTGAAGATAGATAGCTCACAGAAAGATGTATTTTTGTATATTAATAGTAAAGGGTGGTAAGCATGAAGAAGGAATTATTTTAATAAGATTTTCACTCTTTACTGTACTCAGCTGAAGAGAAAACATGTGACTGAGAAATCCATTGTCTGGCCCCTTCTCAAGGCTATCCAACAAAATCACCTGGTTCCATATTTTCCAAGTGTGCTGTCTGCAGGGCATGATTTGGCATTGGATTTTCCTAAGCAGCTGCACATTTACAACTGCCCATGAAATCAGTGTCTGTAGTGTCTTGGAAAAGGTGCCCAAGATTAGAGGATCTTTTGAAAAGTCAGAAAATTACTTAATTTCCTTATGAGATGGAAAAGGAAACAAGCATAATGATGCAAATATCTCTCATTTTATTCTAAGATTAACAGTTGATATCTTAATAAAAGAACCATGAGCATTTCAGATGAAGTGAAATAGGAAAATTCATTGACAGTTGCTCTTTAGGGCCTATTTTCCCTCATTGATACATTAGCAGATTCACCTCAAGTGCCAAAGACCTGTGTTTTTTCTCATGGAAATTTTGTTGTGACTGGACAATTCTCAAATTACAGGACAGATAACTCTGGATATAGATGACACAGTGCGGTCTATTAAGACCAGTTATTTCCTTTATCTAGCACAAATCATTTCATTTGGCAGATGTGTTTCTGGATCTAAATGCTCCTGAGAGGCATGCTCATAGGGTTGATATCTTTTGTAGCTTGAGAATCTTTTTCAGAGTGCTTATTCAATGAAGTAGAGATATTTAGGGATAATGCTGTCTGAAATTTTAAGTAAACAGTTTATTCTTCCTATGTGAATGCAGAAAAAAAAAGTGCTCATGACATTTGTTTAAGTTATGTCCATCCTATAAGTTATAATTGAGGAAATACCCACAAAACTAAGAGCATAGGATGTGGTTTTATCTTGCATCACCCCACATACCATCCTGGTGGTTTATGAAGCCACAAATGAAATTCAGAAGATCATTTCCCTGGCAGAAAATTTACTTCAAAAAGAACAGGGCTTTAGCTGCCTCCTTTGTAATTTTGCAGAAGAATCAGGGTCAACAGTGGAAGCAGTTGGCTTGGCAATCAGATCTGCAAGAGAGATTGCAGTTGTACTGTGGCACATCAGTATCTTTCCCTACACATTACACCTCCTGATGTCAAGTCCAGTCTTCAATAGTGTGGTTTTGATTTCACTCCTCAAGAGTGTCACTTTTCAAGAGTACCTCAAGAGTAGAGATGCAAACCTATCTGACCAAAATCCAACATACACAATACCTGTTTATTGAGTAATCTACACTCAACTTTCAACATTTTTTCATCATTATTTTTCTTAAAGACTGAGTATCTTTGAATGGTGTTGAAGTTGCTGTCACATTCAACACTAGAAGTGGCAACTTAGTAGTCTAAAAAAGCAATTTCACGGAGCTAAGTAGTGAAGTGCCAAAACTACCCAAGGGCTTCAGTGGAATCAGCATAAAACCAGTGTAAAGCTGAAAAGCAGAGAGTAATTTATAAAGGCAGAGCAATTATCAGAGACAGGATTCCATCAAGGGCATAGCGGCACAACAACTTGATCTGTATGGTAAATTGCAAGACTAGCTTTAATGACCACAAAAGGTTGGGACCTTTGTTCTGTATTTCTAGAAATGTGGAACTCTGGCAGTGCAGCAGCTGCTTGGTGCCACCACACTTAGTTAAGAGAGATCAAAGTGATTTCTGTGATACAAAGACATTAAAAAGATGGAGAGAAACCATGACAGAAAATAGCTTATGCAAATTGCCTCTGGTGATGCTTCAAAATGCAGCCCGAGTGGATTAATCAGTGTTAAAAGAAATGGCCAACAGAATAAAAAATATTGTGATGTGTCTAGACTTCTCTTCAGGGAAAGAATATTTTGGTCCTGGGCCATATCTCTTGGTTTGTTTATGGAGTTACAGGATCAGCTATCATTAAGCACTGTTAAAAAACGAAAAGCTCAGTTTGGAAGCTGGGAGCTTGGATCTGGAAGGATGAGTAGTGGCAGGTTGCTCAGTTTCTGGAGCCAGTTTTCAACAACATCTGGAGTATATCATTAAATTTATCCCTTGTGGACAGCTGTTTGCATCAACCTAATAGTGATGACTATATCCCCATGGTTTTTCTACACCTGATGGAAATATGCTTGCATTAAGTATTATCTGATAGCGATGAGGACTTAATATTCATGTGATTAGACTAGTGGAAGATGATGTCCTTTACCCTACTCCTGTTGGTGCCATATGTTTCATGTAACATTTTGATTAATCGATATGTATGAAACAGCAGCTCTGACATGACTGTAATTAAAACAGCAATATGGGACAGATTCTCACTTGGCAAAAGCAGGTACTGTTCTGTTGACTTCAAAAAGAGTCATCCTCTATTCATACCAGAGCAGCATTCAATCTCACAGTGGGATTGGAGTAAAAAGCCAGAATAGGCTGAGTCAGCCTACTATGTCTCAATCCAGAGGCCACCTGTGAAATAGTAACAAAACCCTGAGATCACAAATGTATGGCAATCCTCAATGGTGTTATATGCTCAGCCAGGCAGCATATGATCCTGCCAGCAGCTAAGAAGAACATAGTTGCTACCCAGTTGATATTTCTATTTTTCCAAGAGCTAGATTTGATGGAAACAAATATATCCAAATTAATGTTATATTGTAACTGTGTTAACACTGTAGCAGTGTGTAAACAGTTATTTTTTGTGTGTGTGTGTGTGTGTGCTTGAAGAAGAGGTAGCTCAGGCCATGGGGAAAATACTGTAAGACTTTCATGTCATAGTTATCTTACTGGAGCAGCACTGACGTATGTCCATGCTCATTATTTGGTAAATGATTTAGAGACTGCAGAAAATCAGTGATCAGCTAGTATTCTTGTCAAGTGAAAAGCTGGTTTTCTTGAACCTTCTTTATTTTTGATCAGTGGGCCAGTGCCCCAGAGATAATGAGACTCTTGTGGCTGATCAGTCTGTCAGTGTCCCATTATAGGCATTCCACTGAACAGCTTGCTATATTTGAGACTTGTTCAGAGACACACACCAACAGCATATCAGAGGCAAATCCTTTATTGTAATTCAGGAAGAGAGAGCCCCTTCCTGAATCTCCCCACTCCTAGCTGAGTATGTTATCCACTACCAGGAACTGCTAACACCCTTAAAGGATGGAATATCACACTTTATTAATATATACTGACAATACAAAATTGTACTGTCTTGAGATAATCATTTAGGGTATACAAAGTAAGGTTCTAAACCAATAGACATCTCTGCAGAGAACACAGATTCAGTCTGTTGACTAATTCCTGAAGTTATCATGGAGTCTTCCCTAATTTCTCCCCACCCTTACCTCACTTTTGTACTATTTCTTTACATTTGGGTGGGGCTTGAGTGACTCTAGTCATAAATACCCTTGTTACTGACTGGTGTAAAATTCTCTGGTTTCACTCTTAAAGATGTAGTCAATGAAATATAGAGAGTAAGCTCAGTGAGGGGCAGTTGTACCTTGGAGGCAGATAATTTTTGCTTTAACTCCAGGGATTCAGGTGTGCATTGACATTGCAATGAGATTACAATGAAGAAAGTTAATCCAAGGATGGCAATTTTGCCATAGTTGCAGATTCAACAGCAAGACATGTCCCATGTACTTTGGCTGATAGCTGCTATGCGATTTATTGGCTACATGGCACCATCAGGTTCTCATCCCTGGAAAGATTGCAGCAGAGCCTGGCCATGGTATTTCCATTCTACTCCACCCTCTATTTCATTCCTCTTAGCATGCGCTTAAGGTTGCAGGCTGTGGGGTGCAGGGGGCAATCATTGTTGTAGAGATTTCCTGCTTGCTGACTGCACTCCATTCAGGAAGTAGCAGCTGCATTTTACTAAAATTTCTGTTCTCTTATAGCTTTTGTTAGAATGTGAATTTAACTTTCCAGTTTTCTCTAATTTTACCCCCAATCATCTTCCCACAGATCTCATTGCATTTCTACAAATCTGTAGATCACATCAGAAAAATCTGTATTAAATAAGTGTCTAACAGGAAGCCTCCAAAGGAATGAGATCTGATGCAAAGTTAAACTCTTATATCACCTTGAGATCTTGGAGTAAATTGGTCATGGCCTGATTTGGAGTAAGTCTGCAACGTCATATGTATTTGTGCTCCACTGGGAAACCAGATTGAGACAAGACAGGTGACAATCAAGTCTACTACTAAAAACCTTACAGTTTGTAGGAGTGAAAATTAATTGATAATATCTCTTAAGAATGTGGAAAGGGTGTTATAAACCTGTAACCATTCCAGATACAGGAAAAATCTTTAAGTGGTTCAGCTTAAACAAAAAGTTTGGGAATATGAATTAAGATTGCGAGCTAAAGCATTTTCTCTCTTCTGTAATGAAAAAAAGATGAAGATCTGTGTCTAAACTTATATAGACATAGTTAGGATAAAATGAACTGGGATATTTTATTCAGTTTGTGTTCAAACACATACACATCTTCATCCCCACTTAAAGTTAGTAAAGCAACTCCAGAAAAATCTGCCATCTTGTGGCTTATGGTTCTTTGACTTGGCTTTGTTGCATACTGTTCAACATGTGATAGGGAACAAGCTACATTTGCAGGAAAAAAAGTACAATTTCTCTTCAGCTCATTTGATGTGGTTGTCCATTTTTATGACTTAGTTATGTATCAAGGTTATAGCAGTAAATTTACACCATGGTAAGCTTCATTTCCTCCTTCCATGTTGTCAAGAAGGTCATCATGGAAGGAAATTAAATGTGGGTGAAAGCAGAATCTCATTCTTCATTACAGCATTACAAAGATGTAATTTTTCATTATTATTTTCTCTGTGCAAGACTTTCAAATGCAAGCAGTTCTGCTTGATAGCTACAGTGAAGAGATTCAAGATGGCAGCTTGAAAAAGAAATCCCTATGTCATATACCTTTACAACAAATTTGTGTTTGCTCTTTGTTGTTCACTGATTTTCTTTGAATTAAAACAAAATTATTTAGACTGAAAGTTCCAGTTTCTTTTCACATGGAATATGCAATTCAGAAATGCAGAGTAGGTCCTGTCAAGACAGTTCAGGTTTTAAAATTATTCCAGACAAGTTTGTAGAGATATGAAAATCACTCTTCTGTAAAATTGTTAGATTATGTGTTATAGTGTGACTGAAAAACATTGAAGCTCTTCATATGTTGCCCCCTGCCTATATCCAGGGACGTTTAGAAGGATGTTACACAGTTTTTTCTGAAATCATTGTTTATCCTTGGATGAATTTGATTCGAGGAAATTGTCTGAGAGTAAAATCTAGCCATCCCTGACCTTCCAAGGAAGCGTGTCTGTTCTAAAATAAAACCTTAATTAAACAAGACTTATTACAAAAGCACAGCTTGTAGAACCTACAAATGGGGGGAGAAGAAGAAATCCTTTTAAGTAGCCTATGAGAAGGCTATAAAGAGAGTTATGGGATCTCATTTTCTTATCTTATTCTATCATACAAATTTTACATCATTGCTATAGCACCTTACCCACACTAGACTAAGCCTGATGTAAATAATTAAGAACCAAGTTTAAATTTCTTCAAGATGCCACAGATGATAGATACATCACAGGTGCCAGAGTGATGTATCTATGGTTATCTATCGTAAGCTGAAGGAGGGAGAGTTAATTTTAAGGGTTTAAGTGTGACAAGATCTCTGTGTGGACACACAAACATCTGCCTACACACTTCAGACTGCAAACAGAAAAGGAAGCAGCCTCAGAAAAGAGTACCAGGGGTGGGGACTGGTGGATGTTGCCATGGGGAGACCTGTAACCAGCTATGACACTGCTCTGTAACATCTTTATTTCTGGAGGTATCAGGTCAGCCCAGGCTGCAGCAAAAGGAAAGGTGCTGATACCCGCAGGCCACAGAGGGAGGGAATCTGCCTTTTGCTGCTGTCCTAAGAATTCTGGATGCTGGTACCAGGGAGCACAGAGTCACACTGTGGCCTGTGCCCCATGTAAGAAGTAGAAGGGGACACAGCTGTAGATAGATTTCTTTAAACATATTTAAGGCTAAATGTTATTAGCGAGAGGAAGATGAATGCAGCAGACTGATTTGCAGTATTTATGAAGAACTCATAATTGCATCAGAGAGAGAAGACAGGTGCAGATTCTGTGCCCTCAGCCAGGTAACGTGACAAAGTTGCTTCTCTGAGTGCCATTTTCCATGGATCATTACAGTAGGCTAGACTAGATAGAAATCCCAAAAAGCCATGACTAATACCAGAGTTCAGTTATGATGAGAAAGAAAAGTAGACCAAGACTTTGATCCAAGGTGGAGACTGCTGAAGAAAAAATTGTGGAAAAAGACAGAAATCTCTGAACAGCTCTTGAACATTCTATTAACTCAAGAAAAAAACAAGGATATTAATTCTTGTGACGGGAGAAAGTAGCAGTCCTTTAGGAATGCTGGACTGAGTGCATGTAGCTTCTGCCTTCTGTTTGCAGGTAAGTGTCAATCAATGCAAAGAGCTGAAAAATCAAGTCTTGGTGATGCAGGATTAATTAGGCTTCATGACTTCATGAGATCATTGCAGTCAAAGGGGGGAAAAAGCAGAGGCATTGCTATTTTCTTTCCAGATAACCCAGAGGTCATACTTTTTACTTCTCCTTGTCTTGAATGGTGACAGTAGGATGCTTGCACAAGTGGCTGAACAAGCAGAGTCTTCTCATGTCTCTCTTTCCATTTCAATGGCTCATTTTCCAGAAGGGATGCAAATGTGCTTTGCAGGCAAACTGAAAATGCAAGCGTGTTTGCATTTGAGTCTTGGAACAACCCTTTAAAAAATTATAACAAATACCATGAGATTAGGAAGATGGGAGAATGGAGAGTGAGAAAGTGGAGAAACACCTTATATTCAATCTTTTTATTAGGAGAGGTGTGAAAACACTTTCTCTGTAGACAAAATGCTTTAATCATCAGACTCACCAAAGTCTTTTTGACCACTGTGTTTTAACAGCTTTAAAAATAATGCTTTAAGAATATCCAATACAGGTGATGTTATCAGAAATAGTTAAACCCTCCCAAATACCTCGTGCATTATTGCAACAAGTGTATAGTAAGAATGGAGCTACAAACAAGGATTTAGGCAGCAGGGCTTGCCCACTCCTTCTCCAACCTTGACTCACCCATTCTGGCAGTCTAATCTGCAGCAGTCAGAGCAACTCAGACTTATTAACCTTCAGCTGGTGTCCGTCTCCAAGGACCAGAAGGATAGGCAGTCTTTTGTCCTTTCTGTGTTAAAGCTGCTGACAGAAAGCTGCTCCTGCACCTCTCAGTCTCTACCTGCTGTCATAGAAAAATGTCATAAAGGAAACAGACACTTTTACCTTCTGCCTCATACTTGAGGGAGGAGAGGATATTCCCTCTGCTGTTTTTCCATCTTAAAAAAAACATTTCCCCTGTCTCTCTACATGTAAAAATTGGACTTTTTGTTCACTACTGTATGTAGAAATGTAATATTTCTGTTTGCAATTCCAATTTCACAGTTGAGCAGGATCTGCAGAGACAGAGAATTCTAATAAAATTGCAGAAACATTTAATGCAATGACTGGCAGATGAGGAAAGGGTTTGTGGCAGCTCCATTTTTCTGATTATGTTAACAAAACATGGCATGTGCTTTTCTAAAACATAGACAATGATTCCATTTATGATTTTAATCTGATGACTGAAACTCATCAGGTGACTTTTTTGAGAACGTGTTTATCACCTGAATGATCTAATAATACAGAAGCAGTGATTATTCTTCCCTCAAATTAATGTTCCAGATTTGAAGTTTAATGAAGTTATATGAGGTAATTTCAAAAATTGTCTAAGTGCAACAATGCAATTTCAGTAAATTATTTATGCATACTTGATTCAGCAATTAGAAGACAGCAGCCTATAGTGAGCCACACTAGGAAGCAGTTTAAATACAGATAGATTTCGTGCACTAATGCAGCAGGAGGATAGTACTAACAGAGAAGATGGAGAATCTCTGCAAAGTTAACTACAGGAGGTAATGTATAAAGTTTTCAAAATTTGTTCCAAACTGCTCTTTAATAGGAAACTAGTCTGGAAGTCTGAACACCTGCATTAAATCTGCCTAGCTAACATCTCTTATAACCTAGTATCACAAGTTCTGGATCAAATATTCCAAGTTCTTTCAGTTCTTGAACATGAACGTCTCAAATGTCACCTGTCCAATGTGTCAGGTGCTCATTTACCATGTTTTCATATTTGCTAGAATTTGAAAAAAAAAAAAAAATATATATATATATAATATCCAGTTATTTTAGCTCCAAAAATTGCATCTTTTAAGACAAAATTATAATTGTTAAGTAGGGAAAATTATCAAATATTGTTAAGAGAGGACCTGGAGAAGGCACTGAAATTCAGGCTACACTGGATCAGACAAATGCAGACCTCAGAGAGAGCATATGTGTGTTGTTTTTTGTTTGCTTTGCTTTATGGTTTTTTTCCTTTGCTTTCTAAGACTGAATCAAAGCTAATTTGTAATGCATGTTTAGAAACCAAGTGAAAATTACTTCAGCTGACTTTAGCTGACCCTGACGAGTCTCAATTATTTAAGGTTGCAAGGGAGTTATCACATGATTTGCCATGTGATTTATTCCTATCAATTATCGTGAGGTCTCCAAATGACTGAAAATGTGAAGATAGTCCTTGAGGCACAGTTTAATTGGTGGTGCTGAAAGTCTGTGTTATGATCCCTCTCATTTATAATCTCATTCTTTCTCTCTCTCATTCCCAAATATAACCACGGCAGCTGTGGTGAAGCTGGCTGAAGTCTAGGAGCATTATCTTCTATCTCTAATTAGTGGCCTTTTAATAATAGCACAGAGGAGTTAAGGGAAATTTGCCTCACCTTTTATTCAATCTGGCCTATCCTAGGCTTACATATCAGACTTCTGTTTCTAGCACCTCCAAGTCTTACATGAAACACATTTGAAACTATATTCCTGTTACCAAGGAAATGCCTTACTGGAAATAGGTCCTGAAACACCACAGACCACTAATGCAATCAAAATAAAAGCAGGAATCATCATCAATGATTCACAGGCTCTCATCACCTTCCTAGACAGGACTTTTTCACCACATCTCCACTCGCTTGGCCTGCCAGCAGAGCCATGCTGGAGTCACAGAGCAGTGAGACATATCTTCTGATGCCATCCTTAATCCTGCCTGCCTTTTTCTTTCCCAGTGTGACACTTGTCAGGCAACTCTTCATTTCTCCTCTGTAATCATGGTTCTGTTCATTTTCCATGTCTGTCTCCCCTTATTATGAATCAGTCCTGCTGTCCTCCCAGACACCATAGTGCAGCAGCCAGGGCTGGCTCTTGTGACACTTTGGATTCTCACTGAGCACAGACTGAGTTGATGCACTCTTTGTCTTTCCTGGCCTCTGCATGTTATCCAGAAAAGTAGCTATCTAAAGACTGCACCTTCTAATTCCACAAATCTGCTCCCTGTGGAGGAAATTTAGGGGTGTGTTACAGCAATTTATGCCAGCAGCTGAGGAGGTCAGCTAGCAGTGCTGGCATAAGCTGGCAACAAAATAGGCTTGAATGAGCTGAGGCAAAAAGCCAGTTCTGAGTGATGTGAAATCTGTATAGCCAGTTTTAAAGCTATAACACCCCTCCCTAGGAGTCCTTTGTACAGTGTGACAATCAGGAATTAGTGTGGCTTGCGTTTTGTATAAGCTCAAATGTCAGAAGGTGCACCCCAGGCTGCCTAGAATCAGAGGGGAGAGATGTCCCCTCCTCCAGGGTCTTTGCTGAGCACTAGCACAATGGGGATCTCCTGCTGGGCTGTGGAGTCTTGTCATTGCACTCATCTGTGCACATTTTTCCCATTGAACATTGAATATTTTTCCCATTGAACACACGATGGCAAGGGAGGAAAGTCAGAGAGATTTATGCTGGTGGGTTTTCTGTGAATGTGGGGAATATATGCCTACTAGCAGTCAGAAGAAAGCCAGGAAATCTTTTGGTTGGGGAGCAGAAGGATTCTAAGAATTGATGAAGGAGGGATGTGGTACCAGGGATGCTGCCTCTAGAGTCACTTTCCAGATTAGAAAAAACTGACATTTAAAACTGACAAAGCCTGCCTTTAAACTGACACCCAAGGCTTGTAGGTCTGAAAAATTGTTTAGAGCAGACTGTGAACTGATATTGCAGGTTTTCACTGTGCACTGCAAAACAATGAACTAAATACCAGCAGCACAACAACTCTGTGGGAAATGTTGTAGCTCACACACAGAATATGATATATAATTTTTTTTTTTTCTGGAAGAAGGAGGATTCATAATATCCTTCAGTAAAAAAAAAAAGTTAGTACAATGCATCTATGCTAAACATTAAGAGGTTTTTACTGAGAATAAATTCGCAAATTTCTTTATCTTTCAAATTGATTAAAATAGGTTACAGTTGTGATATAAAAATTACATAGGGTTACTATGCATGAAGGAAATTGCATAATACATTATCTAGTCTTTAAAACATTGCAATCTGACTTTATAGGGCTTCCAGACAGAAAATGCACAATACAAGCAAAAATAAATTAAAGAGTACTTTCTGTTGCAAACATTTATTTTCACCTTTTTGGTGTGCTGTTTTTCTTTCTGTTTGGGGCTTTTGGGTTAGGTTTTTGTTTTTGTTTTTGTTTTTTTTTTTTTATCATGGAGATGCTTTTTGTTTGTTTTGGTTTTTTGTTGTTGTTGTTTGGTTGGTTGGTTGGGGTTTTTTTTGTTTTTTTGCTTTATTTTTATAGCATTAGCAAGACTGGAAATATCACAGGATTTTGTGTTTATGAAATTTTTGTTGCTCTCGAGTAGGCAGTTTAGATATCTCTCAGCTCTTCTGAAACTGGACTGAACTAGACATTTTGAACTCACCCTATAATTGTGCATGAAATGATATAACTACTTCCTAGTTCCAAAGACATTTTGAGCCATGGACTGCTCTGTTACTGATTTCCCTATCCTTTCCAAGGAAAAGCTGAAGTAAGAATACACTTTCTTGATTTATATTCTTCTTAGGCATTTACCTTCTTCCTAGACAATCTGTGCTTCTTATCAGCCTTGCATAAAGGTCTTGATAATCAGGCTTCTGACCATAACCACATAAATGTAGCACTTCTGCAGCTTTTACCCTGAGTCAGTGTATAAAGACGAGTTTTCTCCACCTCAGAAATATTTTATGGGTGTTTTAAAAGGGAGGGGGAATATGATTTTGAAATGTATTGTTTTCATCTTATGCAAAGTTCACCATGACAGTCGGCTGGTAGGGATCAAAGTTTCATATGGCATGTTGAAAGGTCAAAGCGTGTATTAAATTGTGCACTGGAAAATCAAAGCCTTGTAATTTACAGGCAATAGCTCAGAAATTCATACTTGAAAAGTAGGGTCAAAAGAAAGCTCTTATCCTTCTTCATTCACTTGGCAGCACAGTTTCTTTCCATGTCATAGCAGTGCCTCCTGCTGCTACTGCCATGCAGGTCTGTTGATGTTTCTCCTAAAGATTTCAGGGCATGTAAGGTTCTGTGCTCTCAGTCTGCCTCCTGCTATGGTACAACTGTTTCAGGACTTGAGAAAAAACTACTTTTGGAAGTATTTGACAGAAATTTTCTTTATCTCAATATGGTCTTGGTAACATGGCTAAAATATTGTCCATAACATGAAACTTGTAAGGACTAGTGTTTGCAAATAAACTGTTGTATTTTTAGAGATGTCTTTGTGAAGAATCTCAATTATAGACTTACTTTATCCATGTATACAATAAGTACATCGTAAACAATAGAAGTTCTAAATTTTAAAAATCATTTCAATAACATTGATTTGCTTCAAAAATATCTTCCAGCTTAATTGTAAAAATTTGAGAAGATAATGTGTTATAGCAGCCTTGACGACACAGAAGAGTTGCATTCCTTTGGTTACAAATTAGGCATGGATATGGATTTAGTTAAATTGTTCCATAACCCATATAAATGGTGTTGGTTTACAACTGATTTATATGGATTTGTCTCTATTCAGTTATTGAGTTAACTGAATCTATAAAGGATTTGTATTACTTTTAACTGCATCAATTAAAAAAATAACCTGAATTAAACTTGCACAACATGCTTTTGTACAAGAGCCTAGGAATAGGAAAATTAACTTTTCTTTTGTATTACTTGGGGCTTTGGTCTTAGCTCACTTTTACTACTCTTCTGTCCACAGAGGATAACTTCAAAAAGTTTGTGGAGCCATAGGGTAAGTGTTCAAAATCAGTCTATTATCCCAAAGATCTCTCTTCTACTATTGTTTTAATGCTAAATGTAGTGCTTATTAATGCAAAGCTTTGGTGATGACCTGGTTAGAGACACTCTGAGGGAGCGGACACCTCTTGTCTTCCTTAGTCACGCTCAGAAATGCAGAAGTGCTTCATCATGAGGCTGTTACCTTGCATCCCTGCTCCGTCCCTAGGTAACTTCAGTTCATTCTTTTGTGACACTGGAGTTCCATTTCTGTCCTGTCACAATCTGGAGATATCCACAAGCTCTTGATAATCCTGGCAGAGCATAGATTATATGAGACAAACCAGAGGAAAGCTGTAAAAACAGGAGTGGAAAACTGGAAGAGAGCAGGCTTAGATTAGACGTAAGGAGTGTGGCAGAGTGCACTTACTATCCAAGCTCTTGTACAGTCATGCTGCAAAATTTCAAGGTGCTTTACAGGATGTAACAGGAAAAACTCTTAGTGGTTTTAGGCACAGCAGTATCATTTTAAATTTAATGTCCTGCATGTTCATCCTCAAAATGTTCATTGAAATTAGTATACCTTTTTTGAGTATTAAATAAATTTTGACACTATTCTGTCTGCCAAGGATTTCAGAATTGTCACTAACTAACTTAACTGTGAGGACAATAACGAAAATCACTTTATCTCTGAGCTGTGGAAGGCCCACAGGAGAAGTGGATAGCTTTGACTGAGGTAGGCAGAAGTGAGCTGTGAATGCAAAGTCTGATCAATTTATTATACTTTTAAACTTACGTGGTTCCCGTATTTATTCTGCTACTGTAGGGAGAACGTGCTTTGAGTGAAACACTGTGAAACTTGTACTCACCCCTGCTATTTTGGTGTCACAGTAGAGAAGCCAAGCACAACATGGATGCTCAGATTTGAACAACACCCCTAATCCCTCCTCAACTAGACTTGAAACCTACTGAAGTGAAAGGCAAGCCTGCACGCTGCTATCTCTACCCTGCCCACCTATAATTAAGCAAAGCTTTATGCCACTGAGGTTGTCACAATACCATGTCATTTCCAGATAACCCTCATTCACAAAAACATTGTAAATTTCTTTCAGAATTAATAAAAGGAAACATGGCTATGTAGTAATACCAAGAATGTTTTCCAGTAACAGACAGAAATAATGGAGCAGAGGATGGAAGAGATTTCTGTATGTAGCAGTCATAATATCAGAGTGCATTCTTCTCAGTGATCTCTGCTTAAACAAGCTCAGGAGCCAAAGGATTTAGCTCAGAGGTGAAGTTAATAACTATTCCTCAAAATATTGTTCAAGACTACAGTGCCTACCAATTAACTATTATCAATTCAGAAAAGGAAATAAGCTTCTATTTTGTCTAGTGAATGAAATGAGGGGCTGAAGCTACCATTTTTATTGCTGTACTTATATGAATAATATCAACATGAGGCAGTCAAAGTGAAGACAATTATCTCTTCATTTTCAATCACCAACTGTACAATGTCCCTGGGTTCTAACATCCGACTCAATCCTACTTCACTATTGCAAACATGAACTAGATACCGATTGATTTTTAAAATGAATGTGCTACAATTCAACAATAGCTGCAGGGCAGTGAATCAAAACTACTCACATACTTGTGACTCTGTCTCTAGAGTGGTTGAATTCCTACAAAGAGGATATCAGCTGATCCAGGTTTTGTATAGACTTCTCTATGCATCCCAAACTCATCCTCATCATATCTGAGTTCCCAAGGTGGACAAAGACCACAGTTTATCAGCAGGACAGGTTGTCTGTTGTGGTGAACATAGAGATAGATGAGATCTGTGTAAAAAACATGATAGTATTAAAACTGCAGACCAGAACAAGAAGATCCTCAAGTCTTCCTAAAGGAGCTAAACATCTTTTGGGACAGAAACAAACTCCTGCAGACTTACATTTTACCACTAATAAGGCAAAAAACTTTGCGTTCCTCATGCCAGAAAAGGCTTTCAGAACAGTAAGAATGGACCTAAATTATAGGCTTTTTGCTGCATCTCAGCACAGCATGTACATGTGCAATTTCTTCTCAGCAGCCCTCTGTCACTTCCTTTAAAATAACAGTCTGGAGCTGTTCTGTGAAATTGTTCAACCTTACAGAAACGCGATAGTACAGGCTGCTGCTTCTCCCCTGTCCTGTGTGAACCTGCCCCACTCTGCCTCTCCCCATCTCAGCAAGTACTGCAGGAAAAAGTCTCCCACAATTTCACTGGAACTGGCCTTCAGTCATTTGCATGCAACATGAAATAAATTGGATGGGAAAGACTTTATAGCTGCATTTTCTGTTTCCTTCCGAAAGGAACCAGAAAGAATAGGTACTGTTCTTCTTTCAATGGACAAAATTCACTTCTGAATTCACCAAAGTTATTTCCCTTGTGACAGGACTAAATTTAGCCCAAAACATACTTTCTTCTGACTTTGCAATCAGATGTATTATGACTTAACACTTGCTTATAGAAATGAATTACACTTGCTTGACTTTTTTCGTAAATTCACATACTCCACACAAGTGCATAGAAAAGAAATCTTACATTCATTTCTGTGCTGCGTGTGGCTCTTTAGCTCCACTATCTGGTTGTGATTTAAAATTTTATAAAGACAAGTAAAATAATTTATTTTTTAATCTAAGTAGGATGTCAGTGTTATACTTCACGGGACAAGGGTACTTAAGGTGCTTGGGTGGTATAACTGGCTGTCAGTTATAGTAGATGAAAAACACATATTGATGTTAAATGCTTCTTTGCTCTTGAGTTAAGCATGTCTAACATTTTACTTGTTATATTAATTGGAAATTAAGATATAGAACTCAGATCTATTACGTCCTGAGCTTTGTATATTATGAATCAAAATTCTGGATTGTTCCATTTAAGTAGAGGAACATTCAGAAACTTAAGAGATGCCCTTTAAGTATTTCCTTGGCCTGCCTTTCCTCTTCTGTTCTTCAGAGAATTATCCTGAGCTCATAAATAAACAATTTACGAGAAATTATTTCTATTCCTTTTTCCATCCCCCTACTCTTTCACTTCTTTTGATGAGAGTTTGATACTTTTTTAATTCTTGCTCCAAGCAAGTGTCCATATGTATTCTGGCAGGCGGTGAGAGGCAGCAGAAAAAAGCAAGATTTTGACTTTCTTCTTTAGATCTGGTACTCAAGATATCATGGTGAGAACCCTGGTGCACACGGTTAGTCAGGTGGGCAGACAGAAGTCGACTGAGTAAGCAGACAGCCAAGTGTCCTGAGAAATATATTTTCTTTCAAACCAGCACTGCTGGCTTTGAAAGAAGTACTAGGCAACTACACAGTCTTCACTGTAGAAAAGATGAAGTACATTCAAAGCTGAAGCCTGCCCTGCTGACTTTCTTCTATCAGAGGACCTGATGAAAAGGCATAGTCTGAGTTTGATTCACATGCACCCAGTACAACAGCTTCAACCCACAGACAAGGCAAAAACATCACCTGCCTTCTCGCAGCACTTGCCAGTGATGTCTTCTGGTTCTGCAGAGAGAGCATGTGCATTCTTCGAGCCAATACCTCAGAAATATAGGGAATGTAGAGTAACATTTTGTGAACGTTTTCTAAAAAGAAAATGAGAAGCAAATATACAAGGCATGTGATATCATCCCTTGTAGCTTTGTCCACCCGCTACTGCCATACCATATTACCTGTCACTTTGCCCTTGAGCTTTTGTTACACCCGGACTAAATACATTAGAATGGCTCAGCTGAATGATAAGCATGTCTTCCTATACCTGTTTATTTACTACACTTCAATAAAAAGAGAAATGTTATGACAGAGAGTCCACCACTGAATTAAAATTGTTACAAGAAAGGCCTCATATTTTCATAGGCATTCTTCCTGGACTTAGATGTAGTAAGATAGGATTTTAATGTTTTGAATTGTGGGCTAAAAGATTCAACAAGACCATTTCTTAAAACCAGTCTTCTCTAGAAGGACTTGCATTCTTTTACTTCTTAACAGAATACTCTCAGAAAGTACACACATATTTGTAAATAAGCATTTCAATTTGATATGTTGTAGCTATAGGTAGGATTATTCACACACCATTTCATTATATTTTCACAGAATAGTTCCATTTTTCAATGCATAACTGCAGGTTTGCTCTAATCTGTAGAACAGTTCCTCACCTTCACATTTACCAATTGGTTTTAACTGTGGGGTTTGGTGTGGAGTGTGGGATCTTCTGTGCAAGATGTTCAACCTCTCATTACTGCATTTATTGAATGTCTTGGTCTCCAGTTCTCAGACCCTGTTACTATCAAACACTGTTGTCTCTTTTGAGGCTGACAGCTGCCTACCAATATGAGACACGTTTGATTTTTCACATGAAGATATCAGACTCAGCCTACAGGTTCTCCTTCTTGCTGCCACATCCCTACACTTCGCCCCCAATCTGGGGCACCTCTGATGGTTTGGGTTCTCTCTGTGTGCCCATGCTCCGTGCTCACCTGGAAGGTGCTGCTGTGCTCCCAGCACTGGGCTGTATTTTCGTCCTTCGCCTGCTGAGCAAGGTGTGCACAAAGTAGCTGCTGCTTCCATCTCTCCTGTTTGTCTTCCAGACTTCCCTCTTCACCTTTTGGCTCTAAAGTCGAAAAAGGAGGACTATGCAAACACACCCTGGCAAGTGTTCATGTATGTATTTGTCTGACAGCTCAGGAGATTCTTGCCTTACCCTTCATTTTTTCCAAACAAAAGCACAAACAAGCTAGCAAACCTGAAAAGATTTATTTATGCCCATAAAAATAATACATCAAACGCAGTGTTTGCATTTTTGGGCTACCTTCTAATCTCTGCCTGAACTTAGGACTTCAAGGGTTAAACTGGGGATGAGTTTCAACCTTGAAGACTGTTCTGTTCGTAGGTCATTTTAAAATGTCAGCACTCATACTGCTAACTTATTAAATCTGATCTTAAACAGTCTAGTGCTTCTCAGTTTTAAAATGGGCCTTTCAGTTCACATACAAAATATGCATTTTTTCCTGAAAGATGAATAATAAGCACACGGGAAAAATAGCTTTTATAACTGACTGGTTGAACTTGAAAGTATATGTTTTGTATGCATAAAAATGTACACAGGCCAGCAGTGTCAGAGATTTAAAAGGAAAGACCATTATGTCTTCTGCTAAATGCAGCTATGCTGCTAAATTGCCTGTGATCCTAGTGAGCAAATCTTGCAAGAATAATCTATGTTTTCCTACTCAGTGGTAAAAGTCAGGTTCCCTTGAACAGTCTTCCTACAGCACTCCCATCTCCTTTACCTGACATGCAGATTTTCAAATATTAAAGCACTTTTTTCAAAGCTTTTCTTGCCTCACAAAGGACTATTTGAACCTGCATAAAATACAGGAAAATAAAAGACAAACTAAAAGGATATGCAAACCAGGAAATATTCTAGCTACATGGGCCATATCAAACAGCATCAGACAAACAGAAATTAAGACTATATAAGCAAGTTTGAACGCTTTCCTGATAGTTGTTTTGAGAGTTGTGAGGCCAAACTACTGTGTAGAAAATGTGATCTGTTACCTGATTACAGCCTGAGCATTCCTTTCAAGTACCTTTATAAGGCAAATTTATTTGAAATGGGCCAAGGAGTCTTCCAGCCCCAAATGAACAAATCATACCAATGAAGGATTGTAGATATAAAACCATATCAGATGAATGTTGCTGTCTGATGGTTGCAAGCCGGTTGCTTAATTCTTGCTTTTCAACAGAACAATTGGGGTTTAGTCCATAATATTAGAAGGCATCACTCCAAAGCTACTTTGCCAGTTGTAAGAAAGACACCAGAATTGTTACGAGTACAAAAAGTAATTCCTCTTTCATCCTGTAGGCTCTCAAGGCTAATGCTAAGCCAATACCATGCAATACCAAGACTTATTGGCACCCAGCCATAATATTTATCATGTCATTTAATAATCAGTTTAGACCTCCTCCTCAGCATGAAGACATCTATTTCTTTCATTTAAAGATGAGGATATTAAGAACATAACTCCGTGATGTACTAGCATTGTTTCCAAAATGACTCAAGTATTTAAAACAATGTTTTACTAGCTAACTTTTTTTAACTTGGAACATTTTAGTGATTAGATTTATGGAGCACCTCAAAATAACAGTTTTATTGTTAGAATGAAGAGTAGAAAAGCAAGAATGCTACCAAAGGGCAAGAATGACTGGGCAGGGGCAGAAAAGACTGAAAACAGCTTCTTCACAGTAGGAAACATCTATTTTGGACCAGATTCACAATTCATGTTTACTGAATTTCCATCTTGTTCTGAAAGTTGTTATTCAAAACCAGTCAAAACCAAATGCTATTACAAGTTTATTTGATGGACTGGAAAGTAGATGGATTTCACTGACAGGTGCATGATGAATGAACTTGGGAAAAGAAAATTAAAATAACAAAGTCCAATATATTGCTTACTTCTCAGAAGATAGATGCTTGTAGTCATTTATATTCAGCAAATATCCTTAACTATTTAATGAATTTTTGTCTATTTTAAGCTTTCAAGCAAGTCATGTATTTAAAAGTGACCTAAACATTAAATTTAGACAAGAATTTTTACAATATCCAAGGACTCATCTGAACAAGAAAGAATCCTACTAAGTTAAACAAAAGGCTGGGTTTTTTTTTTTTATCTGTCCATGAGATTTTCTAAGTCACAAAGTTTTGAACAAAGCTAGAATCTGTAATTTCAAAATTCTAACATAATATAAATGCAAATAACATCACAATCAGAAGAATGAATTCATCCTAAACAGTGTCTTTATGGAAAATGTTGAAGAAGAACACTGCAGATAAAGGAAGAAACTCTCATTATGCCACTTTGAGAGTGTGTGATTGTAATAGTTCTTGACATCAACCAGCTATAAATCTTATGGAAAACCACTCAGGGAGTAAACACAGAATTCTCTCATCAGAAACAAACTGATTCTCAAAACTCTTGCAAAAAGAACTCAGAACAAGTGTCCTGAATGTGCATTTTGAGAAGCTGTGGATAGGAGCCTACAGTGTTCTAAAGGCAGGGACCAGACAAGGGACACATTTTCATATCATCATCTGTTTTCCTGCTGGTACCAGACGCACTGCAGGTAGACCCTCAGCCTCCTGTGTAGTTGTTCTGACAAGCATTTTCCTCTTTTTCTCTCTTCTTCACACAGAGAGGAAGAACCAAAATAATACAGAGGGGAGATTATACAGTCCCAGGAGAACAGGAAAGGTTTTGTGCCCTGACATACATATACTGTTCCTGGGACCAAAATCATGATCTGAGAGGCCAGAAGAGACTTCTGTCCCATGAATGTTACAGATGAGTCCACCGTGCCTCAGTGGGTCACCTCACGGGGACAGAAGGTGACCAGAGCACAACTTGCACAAGTTGTGTATGACTTTCCTCTAAAAGTAATTCTCCCACTCAAGAGGAGAGAACATTTCAGACACAAAACTTGGTGAGGTAAAACAGCAAACCACAGAGATCAGGAGTCCTCCCAGTCTAATAGGATTATGCAAGATATTGGAAATTCCAGTTTTAAGGTATCATGTCAGAAGGATCATGGTTAGGGGTGCTAGAGAAGTCAAATTTGATGTTTCATTTCGTGTCAGAATCAGTTTGAGTTTTGTTTTATTTTCAGTTTTGTCCTTCTTTACAGACTTGTTGAGTTGCTTTCTCTTAAAGGAAAACAAATTGACTGCTGGAAAGATTTGTATTCAATGGATAGATAAAACTCTAAACTAAGGAAAGATCTATGCTCCTACCTGGGTTATCTATAACTCCTTCATCTCTTAAAAAAAGGTGTGACCTTATGTAGCTAACATTTTCCTCAATGTGTCTGCTTGTGTACACAAACCAAAGAGATAACATCCTGATCTTTTCTTCCTATTTTCTCCTCCCACTCTAGAAATCCCCCCTCAATGCTGAGTGGTTCGGGCTGTCTGTATGTTAGAGTATGCTTGGGAGGCTTGTCACTTCAGTATCTTCAGATTTCCAGACCACAAACATACAGTTTGTGGAATATATGATAGTCATTATATGATGTATAATAATGTTTAAAATGGAAAGCCTTGACCATTGTCTATCCAGCTGTACAGGGGATAACCCATCCAGTTTATATGTAGCACAAAACAATTTCAGCTCTTGTATTATCTGACATTTTCCTCCGTTGAGGACTCTCCTGTACAACATATTTGAAACAGTCCAAAAATTAAAAAAAAAAATTAAAAGAAACTACAGAAAGCTACCAAAACAACTGTGTTAAAGCATTTATAAACATCAAGTAAAAACCAAAATTGGCCATTATAACATTGAACACCTGGAATTAAAAAATTTCTCATGCTTCTGCCAAAAAATCATTAGTTCCTAAATAAATGTTGTTGGTATGAATTTAAAGACACCATTTACAATTCACATCTGATTTACTTTTTAATGAATCAGTCCTCAGAAAATTAGTAGTAATGAAATTCAAAATTCATCTGTTACTAATACTCAGAGTGATATAACGTCTTCACATTTCCTACTTATATTGAGAGCATTTATGAAATCCTGAGCTTCCAACAGTGTTTCTCACATTATATTCAATTTGGTTGAAGGAGGGGTTGAAGAAGGCTGAAGAATTAGTATTCATGAAACAGCAACATTGATTTAAAGGGATCCTGTGAAATTATTTTAATTTAATTAGTAAATTTGATTTATTGTTTAGAATAGACAAAGTTCATGAGTAAGGGAAGCTCTATTATAAAGGTTTACCTGAAGACACATGCAATAAATTTCTACTATAGAAAATATCTCTTTAAATGTCATATACACACCTGCCAGAAACCCATTCTTAAAACACGTCTCCAGACCTTATCCAGATGAAACTGCACACAGCATGCAAGATAAAAGTACAGTGTTTATTTCAGGAACAGAGCCTCAGAAAGTTGAAATATATGACCTTGCTGGGATTTGAATGTGCTTTGTAGCAGTTTTATCATCCCCAGGGTCTTTGCACAGTGGTTGGTAAAAGTTCAATAGAATTTGGTTATTATTTATACTAATCACATAGCAAAAGCACTAATAATTAAAAAGGTTGATATTTTAAACTCAAATCTTTCTTCTGATTTGTAGTGCATAAATGAAACAAATACACTGAACAGAGAGAAAATAACAGACCCTTTAAAAGTCTTTGGACACTTTTTTTGAATAATATCTATTATTCCTTTTTTCTAGGACCTGCGGGCTACTCGAATAAGAATTATTAACTACTTGCATAGCTTTTTTATGCACACAAAACTATTTCTAGAAAGAAAGGGTCATGGGTATGTGAATACATTTATATCACATTTATGCAACTGGCTTGAAAACACTGTGTGGGTTAGTGGGAAAAAACAGCCAACATCTGTGACTGACACACTTTAGCAACCAAGAAACTAAACTGTGTAAATAAACCACTGAATTTGTTTCAAGATATAGGTAAGAAGGAAGTCAGTTCAGAGATGAAATTATATGGAAAACAACTGGAGTTCTGGTTGGATTCATAAGTGTTTGCATCTTTTCATATTCATAAAGCTTTGGGGGTTATCTGGGCAGCAAAGTCAAAACATTTCTTTCAGCTGCTGTGAGGCAGGGACCTTGTTCATCCAGTCAGGTGGACAGCAGCTAAAGTATTTGATGGTAAGTCAGGCTCCGAATTGAAAATTCATTGGAAAGCCATCTTATTTCATTATTCTTCTTTGTATTCCCTTGTGATATGAGCTGGATATTTTCAGGCACAAATATATTTCCCAAACCAGGTCAAGGACACTGCTGAGAGAAGCTAGGATTTGGCAAATTCTGTTTGACCAGCTCTGCAGAATCGAACAAATCCAACTCTGTTCATGAATAATCTGCAAATACAGAAGGAGGCTAAATTTGTCAAACAAATTCTTAACTCTACAGTGTTTGCCCAAAGCTACTCCCTTGTTCCAAATGCCTGTTAGTCTCAGCAGGTGTTCTTTATGTACTCACTATAGGAAAAAATCCATACTGGGAATAATTGAGATGCTATGAACTTCAGAGTAAAGAAGCTTACTGCAAGCTTCTGTGGGTGTATACATGGATTTGACCCTGGTAAAATGTTGGTGCTTCTGCAGTCTATCACCTTTATACAACAGGAGCAATTTAACTTGAACGAAGGAAAGTCACTCTGAAACAAAAAGGTCTTAGACCCTGTGGCTCAGGAAGCCTAGGACTTTTCCTTTATGTCTGACCCTCAGACCCAAAGGTTAGTCAGCCAAGCCAAGTAGACCCTCTCCATATCTCAATATGTGCTGCAATGTCCCACATGTGTGTAAGTGTGCAAAGTCACCCTTGTTTCAACTGACTTCTCCAGATGCTGTCTTATGATGGAAAGCAGTATCCATCAGCCTATATCTTCAGCTGAGGAGAGACACAGACTACAGGCATCCTTATGTTAGCCCCTACAGTGACTGAAACACAATATATGACAGCCAGTTTTCATGTTTCTTTTATTTTTTTTCATTTTGCTATGCTTGACAGGCACTAGGAAAACTAATATTTTTATTATTTACCGCTATGGAGCTCTCCAATACAACAGAGCTACAACTTTAAGTCCGAAATCTACTGCTTCAACTTTAGCAGTGGGTATATAATCCATGTCTTCCTTTTCTTACTTTGTTTCTTCTCATTTAGATAGGACGTGACTCTAATTTGGGGTAGTTTCTTTGCCTTCTGTGATGCCTGGATAATGTCTTTAATTTGGGTATTAGACTGATTTAGTTAATTGATCATAGTACACTCTCAAGGCCTCACTAAAGCTTTCATGGACTTCTTACATAGTACTTAGCATAACTGTTCAACTGGCAGAAAGAAAGCCTTATCTTCTCTCCCCAGAGGTAGCTAATCTAGCCACTCAATCTAGTAAAACTTGCAGCAACTATTGAAAAACTACATAGAATGTCATAAGATCCACAAGCAAACTTTTCCTGCTAGTTTTCAGTTACTGATTAAGCCTTGTTTAAGCCTTGTTTTCTATTTCTTTTTTTTTTTTCAGTAACAAATGGTGACTGATGAAAGCTTTTCACTGCAAATCAAAGGCATTCATCCTTTTTTCTGTAAAAATTGGTGTAGTGACAAATCCACAAATGCTTTGCCTGAATTTGTTCTTTGGAAGAACTACAGCTTGGCCCAATGCATGTGTTTTAACACCACAATATATTTTATCCACTGCGTGACACTAGATACAATTACAGGAAGAAGTTTAGCCTAGTGCTTAAGCAGACTAGACCCCTTCTTATTCTGGTTTGGCTCTGCCACTGAGGTTTCAAAGGTAATTTACAATTTTTGAGGCATTCATTGTTTAAAAGCTAAAGGGTCTCTGTGTTTGGAAAGCAGAATATAAAATGCACATGAAGTTAAAGATCAAATTTTAAGGCTGCTCTAAAGCTCCTTCAAAGCACTGCCACTGATTTCAGCAATCTTTGTGTCATTTTCTCAAGCCGTTACTTTTGTGGCTATCAGTTGGTAGCAGAAGACAGATGAAACGAATGCTTTGGACAGGCAGCACAGTTAAGTGGAGCTACAGGTCAGAAAATTTATGTTCTGACCCTGCATCTGCCACTGATGTGAGCCCTGACAAATCGCTACATCCCTCTCCATCTCAGAGGTAAAATGGAATGATACTTACCTACCTTTAAAAGCACTGCACTTTGTGCTCCACCAGCAGTAATCATTCTATGACTGGGAGGCTCAATTATTTGAAATACTTTGAGATGTAAGATGGTCTGAAAGTATGAAGTGTTATCATTAATAATAATAATGAAAGTGAAAAAAAAATTTCCAGTAAATTAACACAGAACCACAAATCAGTTCTGATCTTGTGGGTTTTAAGCATAGCATTTCTTCCCAAGGGCTACAGTATGATCTTTCCCCCTTCATTCATTTCAACCAACAGTTACGTTCAGATTGCTTTTTAAATATTTAATAACTACTTGGGACATTTTATTTTATGGTTATTCCACATCATGCATCCCTGGGCTTCTTAATTCAGCACCAGATTTTAGAGCAAACAAAGCCAGTTAATTCCTCTGTGTGTAGATCTGACAACCAGCCCTCCCTTGGAGTCTCCCGAAGGTCAAGTGAAACATCCAAAGGAGATTTTTTTCATCTTTCACACCCTTCTTTCCACCCACCATCAAATCAAGCAAAGCTTCTCTTAATCATTATCAGGGAGACAAAAAGTTATAGTGCAGAGCAATGGACTGGAATTTCACACTCCATTTGCACAATAACTCTGAGGGCTGCTAATGTGCTGTTTGCTTTTTAGCAGGCATCTCTGCAGTCATCACTGAAATGCATTTTGGCGCTGCTCCCAGGGCAACTTAACTATTTATGACAGCTTGTCTTGAAGTGCCTACATGAACATTAGGATGTCCACAGCAATCTGCAAATTGACCCATCTACATGGCATTTGAGATCAGATGGAAAGAGCTTTAATAATGTAATGAAAGTTAGGGTAGACATCATTTTTAATTTATCTTTTTTACTTTCTCTCCAATTTTCCATCCCATCTTTTGGCCAGGATATGTCAAATTATTAAATCCTCCCATATTAACAGATGCTAATGATCTCTCTCTCACTTGGACTGTCTTTTATTACACATTCAGTCAGACAATAAAGGGGAAATACAAACTTTCACCCTATGTAAACCATTTTCCTCCGGAGAGTGAACCTGCTCCACCACACCCAGCTGTTTGCTTACTGCCCAAGTTGAGTGACGCATGAGTAATTTAAAAGGCAGGCATTCTTCCCAACAACTTTCATTTTCATGCTGCTCCAAAGTTCAGAGGTGGATTTTATTCTTCAGCCTTTATTTCAGCCTTTTTTCTCTCCTAGAAGGAAAGCTGCCTAATAAAACAACATTTTCAGGCACACCTAATAATGGAGAAAAAAAAAACATTCAACTGAGACCCAATTTCAGCCTCCAACAGGAGGGATGAGTTATGTCGGGATGGTTCACCAGGATGAGAGGGGTCACAACTCCTAACTCTGTTGCTGATTTATTCACAGGGCAGCTGGATTTAAGCTACCTCACCTCATCAGGCCATACTTTCTCTCTTAAAGATTGATGTGTATCAGGAACTGTGAGAGAGGCAATTTGCCACAGAAAGTTAGAGCAGAGGAAGATAGATAAAAATAATGGGTTACTTCCTATCTTTGCACCCTTGTTTCCCTTAACCTGGTTCGACTGTAAATACTTTTGGTAGATATTGGCTTTAAATACATGGCTGTATAGTGCACATCGGAATGGACCCCATGACCCAGCTCCTGAGGTGATAATTATCTTCTCCCTCTCTCCCACAGGGTTAACCATATTCTCACATCTCTCTTTGCTAGGACTTTTCCTTCCATGGATACCAGTCACTTTTTCCCTCCAATTCTCAATCTGATTAGCATAATTAAATAACATTAGAGTCACTTATCCTAGCTTACTCTCTGAAGTTTGTTGCTTTTGTTCTAATGAAAAAAGGGTCTGTGCAAAATTGTGCATTTTTCTTGTTATCAGGAGATTCTAACAAAATGCAGTCTCTGATAAGAGTCTTTTTTTACAATCATAGACCACAAACACACATTTAAGTCTGTATTATACACGATTTTACAAGGGTCCATAAACTATACAGCAAAATGTAACCTCAGCTTCTGTGAGACCTCCATGTCCTACACCACTGCAAAAATAACGTGAGAAATACAGAGGTATTCAGGAAAAAAGAGGATTTTATTAGGTCCCTTTACAACAACCCCCTATATATTTCAGGTTGTGACCAGTTTCCAAGTTAAGGTGTAGGTCTGTGAAAGCAAAGTAGAGGCAGTGTGGTCTGAGAAGGTGCCTGTCTAGACAAGTTGCCTTAACTTGTTCTACTGCTGCTATCATTGGTGCCACTCCACCATTGCCAGCATCACCTGCAACACGAATGGGCTTCATGTGACTGAGAAGTGTTCGGTTTAGGGAGTGCTGTGGTTGAAATGTTGACCACAAGTCTGATCTAGTTTTTCTCTTGTTCTTGTGACAAGAAGACTTGCACCAGTAATCACAGGGGCTGGGAGAATTCAAGGAAAGGGGTTACAGTATGGCCAAGGATAAACACTACTCAGAGTAGCACAGCACTTTGCTGTGCATGACTTTAAAAAAACAGCCAGAAAACTGACTTTGTGGTAACAAAAATGACGACTCAAAAAGAAGGCATTGGTTTTGCTCTTCAGAGAGAGACAATTGAACTTTATTAGCCATGGAAAGTTTAATTTATTCCTCATTGTATGTGTGCTACAGAAAGCTAAGCAATACACAACTCCTTATGCCTGAATGGCAGAAACTCATAGAAAAAACATCAGCAGAAGGCAGCTGAGGTGACAGGAGCCCTGGGAGGGCAGGGCTCCTTGCTGCCACCCTCCAGAGGGTAGGATCAGCTTTCATCAGCACTTTACAGCTTTGTAAAACGAAAGATGTTCTTATACATTTGCTGAAAACAGTGGTCCTGTTTTTTGAACTGTAAAATATCAGTCTCTTCAGCCTTGTCTTAAAATGGGCTATAAGCTACGACCATTAATTTGACACAGATTTCTTGCATAAAGTGTCTTTTTGTAAAGTTTCACTGCATTCAATATCCTAGAAAAAGACACTTCTGAAATGCAGTATTGATCTGGAGAAGATCATCCTGGAAAGGTTTTGTTGGCTTTTTCTTTATTTTATTTCAGTTTTATTTGGGTTTGCTTGCTTGTTTGTTTAAAGACAGATGGACAAAGAACAAGAAACAGAGTTAAGAAAAGGAAATTATTGTTGCCTTAATCTCAGACTTTCGACAAGAGGCAATATTTCCTGTGATTTAGTATGGTGGATGGAATTGTATCTTTTGAGAGAGAGTGTAGATTACAAAACCTTCCTTTCTTATGGCTGCAGATATTAGTCAGCCCCAGCTTGCTCACAACAGCAGTAGAGATTCATTCCACAACTGTAATAATTCACAAAATAAAATGTTTGTTGGTTTTGGGGTTTTTTTCCCAAAGACCTGATCTAGTGTCGGTAGTGTCAGCAATAAAACTTTCATTGCCTAAGGAGTGCTGTATGAAACAACAGCTACAAAGAATTCATCCCATTCCTGTCTTCCTGGACTGACAAATATGAGATCTATTGTGTCTGAATAACATTCTTGAACTTAGCAATGTGAGTTGTACTGGCTAGTTAATTTGCTTTGGTTATTTTCAGTCTGTCTTAAAGGGAAGTGTGGCCTGACAGTTTTTATTTGGATTAGTTTTTGTTTTTTTCTACTGAGTCCTTGCTGCTCCCGAGAAATCGCTCCAGCAAGCCAGCCTAGTCAGCTCATTGCCTAGTCTCTTATATAATGTCCAAAGTTACAGTAAATAAGGAAGGCTGTTTCTTACACCCACACGGAGTCTTAGCTGCAAAGTATACATCCCCATCACATAAAGAACTGATTTCATTGGAGAGTTTGAAGCCTGCCAGCTGATACATCATTAAGACAACTCTTAGATCACCTCTTGGAAGACAAGGCAAACTGGTCTGTGTTCACCATCTCTGTGACACTCATGGTTTTATAGACCTCAAGTCATCTCTTTTCCAGGCTCAAAGAACCTCTGGACTCATGGTCATTCATCCTGTGAAAACAAAGCCCAACTGTTTTCTGAATATTTTCTAGTTCTATTATATCTTTTTTTAAATTATCAGAGCAGGGCTGCACACCACACAAGTGCAGCATGGATTCTAGAATAGTATAATGCTGCTCCCTATTTCATTCACTCACTTGGCCCTAATGACTAGAATATATTTAAGACTGTTGCTCAGCACTGCCATAATTTTCCCAAAACTTCTTATTCTGAGTGAAACATCTCAATCTTGCATGATCACAATAAGCTTAAAGCCCATCACTTTGTATAAATCAATATTAACCATATAAATAGTTCATTTTCTGTTATGAAAGGAACTATATAAATGAGAAACTGTCATCTCTCTGAGGCATACCCATAACTCCAGCTCAAATATGCTCCAGCACGCTCTCATGTTTTGATCTATTATTTGAAGGTTGTTCTCATGGGATGGATAGTATATATACGTGTAAATAAAAAATAAACAAATACTTAAAAAAAAAAATTTAAGCTCATGTAGCATTCATGGAGAATAAGGGCTTACAGTTCTGGGTAAAGATGAAGACTACTACTTACAGAATGGAAGTAGAGCAAACCTTGCTTAGACAGCCTGCCCTCAATTAGAGCTGGGTGAATATTTCAAAAGTGTTTTTGGTTCCAGTCTTACCTCTTCATCTGTAGAAAATGCACCTGATACCTGTGAAGGACCTTTATGATATCTCTGGGGCACAAAGCTGACTCAAAGGTCTGCTGGTTGGTTGAGCATGTTCATATTCCTATTATTGTCTGTGTGAAATTAGAAAAATACAATCCTTCTGAAGCCTATTTCATTCCATCTTCACATGTTATCAAAGCTGGAAGTAGCCAGCTCTAATGCTGATTTTCCACCTGTCAACTTTTGCAAGTCCACCTATACTCATTCACAGTGTTTTGTCTATCTTTCCTGTATCCCTCTCTGCATTTCCCAAAACATGTAGTACGTATCAGGCTTCCCTCCCATGTAGTCTGGAAGAAAAACACACTGTGATCCTATGACTCTATTTGTGTAGGAACAATTGCCATGGCCAGCTGATGATAGTCTCCATCCACTGTTCCAAGTGCCTCAGGGAAGCCAAGAGGTGTCCCAGCATCAAGCTAAGCCATTATCGTCTCCTTTGGACCTTGGTAATTTTTGAGAAGATAGGACTGCTTTCTTCTGCATATAGTTTTTAAATTCTTTTTAATCCTGAAGGCAGCAGTGAAATTAATAAAATTCTCTCAATTTTTTTAAAGTACAGATAAAACACTTCATCATGTAGGTGTGCATTTAATGTGCATAATTTAAACAATTTAAATGTATTATATAAGATAGATAAGTTTTCTGGTTTTTGAAATTGACAGTGTCAAAATGTGCATGATGAAAAGTATGAAGGTTTTATATATATATCTGGAGCTGAATATAAAAGCAGCCATGAAAAATATGTGAGTATAAATGTTAAACAAACCCTTGCAATCCCCAATTTCATAGTACAACTTTGTCAACACACATTTCATCCTTCCTCAATTCATGCAAAAACCTCCTTTCATTTTATAATCTAAAATCCAAGAGGTGGTGACATCTCACTGGAAAAAAAAAAAAAAAAAGTCAACAGAAAAAAGAGAGGGGGTGGGAACCAAACAAAACTAAATTTACACCAAAATGTAAATGTGCTACTTAATTTAAACTATTAAAAACCATATTCTTTCAGCTGCTGAAAAGCCTTTGCAGATAAAGACGGGGGAGGCAAAGGGGGATTAAGCACTGAAAGGAACTAAGATGCCAAAAGAAATGTAGAGCTTGTGTGGGGATCAGGGACTCTTTTCTCAGCAATGTGTTCATAAATTTTATCCTGAGTGTATATCGTGAGCAGAAAGTCAAGGATTTAATATTGCTGGCAGTAAGCCAGCAGCATGTTAGGAAGGTTTTATATTAACTCCCTACATACCACTCTGCTGGTATACCTCAAACCGACCTGCACAGTGCCTTCCTATATCTATTCCAGATCTTCCCTACCCAGACATATTGGATCAGAGGGGGTTTATAGAATACCTTGCCACTCCAGCCCAGAAGGTCGCCAGTGACTGCCATCCACACCATAATTCTCACTTTCTTCTGAAACACCCTGCAGCCTCTTTTGCTAAAGCTCAGGTCCTTCATGTCAACTCCCCGTGACTTTTTGACTTTTCATCCCTATTGCTTTCATAGCAGCCAGTCCTGTTCCTCATTTGTCAGAGGAAGAACATTGGAAACCACTCACCCAGGCTGAATTTGAATTAAAGTCACTTGAGCCATTCAGCCTGTAAGAGCTATTAATCTCACCTATCCGGAATTCCCATTAATTCCCTAGATAAGAAGTTACTCGTTAAAGTTATGCATATTATAATATGCATTATCTCATAGCATCAAAATGCTAAAGTGATGAAGGCCATATAAGTATTATGCAGATACAGAGGGAATGCTAGCTCATAGGAGTATGAAAACATGGTAAATTTTGTCAAAGCTGAGCTTGGAAGTTGCCTTGCTGCTTTAGGAATGTATTCTGAATATTTCCTTAACCAACCAGGAATATCATTCATATTAAGTGCTTAGTCACTTAAGTCATAGTCACTTAAGGACTGACAAATACATTACCCTGAAGACAGTTCCAGTGACTTCAAGGAAGGCATAGATCATGTTTTGGGTCTCTGAACCGCAGTGAATTCACCTGTCTGCTCAGTGAAACGTAAGATAGTGCCTAAAAAAATAGGAATTTCCAGTTTAAATAATTTGCAGTCAGTAACATGATTCTCTTTATATACTGAGGACTAACTTTGTTTCATTAGAACTCCAGTAGACATCGCCCATTTAGGCATGGAGATTTGGCAGTAAATGTGTTACCATCAGTCTTGGTTTCTAGGTCACCCAGTTTAAGGTACAGCCTAATTGCATAGGCAATTGTCTAATCAAGGTAGCTGGGCTGGAGCAGCTTGGAGGCATCAAAGCCAGCTCCCTGCCTTAGGACATGTTTTCCAGCCACAGGATTACTGTGTTAGCTATGTTTAGCAAAGCTGAACAGAGTCACAGCAGAAATTACAGTATTTGAAGTAAAAGTCCTACTGAGTAATGTTTTGTTAAAAGAAATGCTCAAACTTTGTATTTGAGAACTGAAGAAAGCACCTTCAGATTTTGAGAAAAAGTGAAAGAATATAGAAAAGGAGAAAAACACTTGCCATGAGACTGCAAAGGTTTTCAAAAAGAAAATACATCAGTCATTTTTTTCCTAGTTCAAATCCAAGTAAAGTTTAGTTGCAATACTTTAGCTTAGAAGTAAGCACATAAATAAATTATAAAACTATACATATTCTTTATAAGGCTTTCACATGAAATTTTAATAATAAGCCCATTCTTCCTGCCTTCTTTGTCAGTAAAGCCTGTCTTTGGCCAATGCATGTTTTATTATTTTGGGAAAAGCAATTAGCTGTTTAGCTGGAAGTGCTAAACTCAAGTGTCACTGAGACGAGAATGGGAAAATCTCTCTTAGAAGAAAGTAATCTAGTTTTTAACAAAGACTGAACACTAAAACTTTAGCTGAAGGCAGTAGAATCTAGCTTATACACACTAATGGTTTTTGTCACCTGGATTTCCATTTTCCAGTAATCAGCTCTTCATTCAGCCTCTTTCAAAATAATTTCTTAGTTATATGAAACACTGGTTCCTGATACATGAATTTTGTTATTCATCCTCAGGAGGCAGCATAGCTAATTCTGTCTGAATCAATGAGTGGAAACAGATTCTACATTAATCAAACAGGTACCCAAAGATTCTTCTAATTATATGTTAATCCTATAGTGTTTCTATTCTGTGTATGTGTTTATACAGCAGTGAATGCAATGCATATGTACCTGTAATCACAGGAGAGCAATGCCCTTTAATGGACAGTATCAGAAAAATGCAAGGCTTTTGTCACCTTCCTTATTAATTGGAGGTTCTCCACCTCACCATTTATATTTAAGCAGTGGTTTCAAAGCTAGGTTTATACCACCAGTGTTTATATAGGGCCTAGGTTATGTTTACAAACTTAATAAAATATATAATGATCATTTTGGTTGCCATGGCAAACACACTATTGGAGGGTGCCCAAAGGAACCCAAAGGAAAGCTAGAAAGCTTCATAGAAAAGGAAGCAAAGGAGAGCGCTGAAAGCAAATAAAGCTGAATAGACTCACCTGAATTACCTGAAGTGAAATTTTGGCATGGTACAATTATCCACCCACAAATCGATTGCACTATCTGTAATGAGAGTCCTTGTAGACCTTGCTAAAATATAACTACTTTTCTACAACACAACTGATTCTGTGTCAGAAGGAAAATGTCACCTACAGATTTCTAACATCCATTCAGCTGTAAATGTTCTTTCTGGGCCTCCTCAGTCAAATATTGTCTGCCTGAGCCTGGTTATCTAACAAGATTTGATGAACGTATGCTGCAAGACAGTGCTGCTTAGGAAAAAATGTTCTTGATACTGTTACAAATGTTCCACAACTGTGAGTTTTCCCAAAAGAGAAACTGTCTTTACAGTAACTATTGTGAAAAAAATCCTGACAAATGTTAAGGTTTTTATATCCAATTTATTCCACAGTAACTTTCAATCTCTTTAAAATTCCCTGCTTGCCTGCTTGCAATGTATTTTGCAGCCAGCTCCATCAAAGCACTGTCACTTCTCCTTTTGCCTTTCTCCTTAAGACTCTTGGTAACCCTACTGTGAAGGGCATGAGTATTAACCTATGTATACATCTGGCTGTGATATGGTTCTCCACAAATACTACCTTGATGCACAAGAATTCTCATTTACGTAGAGCAAACACGTTAAGATTAAAGATGCATCCTCATTTCTCCTCACACACCATGCTAATTCAACCAAGTATCTTTTTTTTAATTAAGTCTTGTTCTGGAAAAAGAAAAGTAATACTGGATTTGATTAAGTCTTGTGATATATGTCAAGTGTAGGCTGGAAACAAACCTTTTGTAAGTCCTAGGACTTCCAGAGTTCTGTGCCATACTACTTAATATAGCAGCACCAATGAATCATACTAGTTTCTTTCAAAATTATGTGATTCTTCAATCCAGTGATATTATATAGTACCTTTAAGGAGACACTTAGCAGGATAAACTACTTGTTATCTGCAAACAAGGTTCCTCATCTTCTTAGGTTCCAAACAAATAGCCCTATATTTGTTGGCTATTTCAAGATCAATCTACATAGCCTCAGAATAGCAGAAAATTAATTCACCAATAGGAATTGACCAGGGTATATTCCTAAAATTGTAGTTATATAAATTTTAAAAGCTACTGTGTGTGTGTCTGTGTGTGTGTGTGTGTGTCTATGTCTGCACACATACGTATGTAGATGGATAATTATGTGATGGTTTAAGACTTGCAACCTGATGTGCCTGATTATAAAATTCAAAGCTTTTAATTCCAGTGCAAAGAAAATCTACAATTACTGAATCCATTAGAATTGAGGAAACCAAAGGCTGAGATAACACAGGCAGAGGCTTGGAAACTATGTCTCCTATTCTAGATCTCTACTGCAGCAAAAATTCAAACCCATGGAAATGGAATTTTCATGGGATCTTTTTACATTCCTTTAATGTCTGGGTTTGAAAAATATTCCCTTTGTACACAGTGTGTGCATTGCTATGTAGATTAGAGGGAGAAGAAACGGAAAGAAAAAGAGAAGCAGTATAAAGAAGATAAACTCAGTTTCCCTGAAAAGAAAAACATCACCTGTGAATCCCTCTGTGCACCACTGATTGGATAACTACTTCTTTCCAGTGTGACTGCTTTAGAGCTTTCCATGAACATGACATGATTATGCAGGCTTTTCTTTTCATCAGCAATTCATTATATACACTTTCAATTAGCTGCCAGTATTAAACTTTCATAGCCTGTTTTAAAAAGAATGAACAATGCTTTAAAATGTGTGTGAAAAGCTACAATATCTTTATTAAATGAAAGATACTCTGAATATCTGTAAAAATTGCGGATGATTGCCACGTCTTCCATAAAGCATTAAATTGTCAGAAAAACAATTATTCAACTTAGTAGCTCAAGCACCATAAAAAGCAGGATTTGCATCTGAGTTCTTATTCTAGTTCATCCCAGTAATTTTATTCACTTAAGCCTATTGGAGAGGGTCAAGAATACTCCTGGAAGAAAGAGTTTGTGAAATGTCTGCCACTTGCTTCTTCTGCCTAGGCACTCTGGGGGCCAAGGAATAGATGTAGAATTTGACCAGAAAAAAAAGGAGAATTTTTAGAATGCTGACAACATTCATGACTTATCAGAAGTCCTGCTTGAGATCAAGTTGTATATGAAAGTTCAAGATAGATCAACTTTGATCATGAGCAAGCTGAAAAATAAAGTTCAGACTGATGCAGGAATTCATTGAAGTCTCATTTAAAAAGTTCTAGATAGGAATCTTATTACGGCCAAATGAGAGTATTTCTGGACAAGACCTTTGAACTAAGTCATTCAAAGAACCTAAGAACTTTCTGAAAAATCTATCTCTTGGGAGCTCAATTTCCCAATCCTTCTAAGTATGATTATAATTTAGGAAACACTTCAATTCAGGAGTAAAATTAATTTTCTGCAGCTTTCTCCCCGATTATCTGTGCAGAAAATACACTGATTTCTTCATCAAAAAGAAGTATCGCTAAATAAAGCCCCACGCAGAGATCATTCTCCAAACATGGAAACCATTTCAATGGCAGCTTTGCAAACTCCAGAAGATAATGTATTCATTCTTGCCAGTGGTTTGAAGCTCAGAACTTGTTTTTCTGAAGTTGTTCCATTGTGCTTTTGATAACAGAAGGCAATCAGCAGAGACGCAGTTGCTAAAATGGCTCAATCCAAGGTGAATGTCCTAACCACCAATGCCATGCCCTTTGGTGGCTAGCTAAATCTTTTCTGTAGAGTAGAGTACCTCCAAAATGAGGAAATTTTTTGTTGTTTTTTAAGCACTATTTGAAGACAATCACTTAAGAAATTATATTCCTCTGTTCAGTCATTTTCTGTTGAGCCAATTGGATCAACAAGCAAGTAAATTGGTTTTCTGTTCTCACTGCTGCTGGCCCACCTTTCTCCCCTTCTCCATAATTCAGCAAGAAAACCAGGAAGTCAATTATTTGCACAGCCCCATGTGAAGTTGTTCACCCCATGCATGGTGCTTGTGTTTCACTGCCCAACTTGCCCTCAAAGTTCTCCCTTTCAGGAACCAGACCTCATAAACCTGTCGGATGCTACTGAAATGGCTTAAAACCAGTAACTATTAAAACAAGTTGGAGTATTAATTGAATTGTCTGTCTGACTTTTTCCATTTGGAAAGGAAAAAGGTACAGTCTCCTTCTTATAGCTGTGTGCCAGTGTGTACCAATGAGCTTTTAGCCAAATTCCATGGTCTGTCTTTCTGCACATATAATTGTTTGTCTTATAGTACACATTTATGGGCAAGTGTAAAAGACTTTTATGGATTATTATGGATATGACATCAGTATCCACCAACCTCACTCTCCAAAATAATCAAATTATTCTTTAATCAAATATTATTCATCCTACTGCAATGGGAAGCCAGCAGCTTTAGCAACCCTTGTCAGACCAGGCACTGTCATTCCAGCTCTTTCTGGGGCTTGTTTGCATTAGCCCTCAGTGATAACAGGACTAGATGATTTGTGAAGGTCCAAGATGGATCCAGCCTTTGGCACCTACTTCCAGACTGCCACTTTCCCAGGGGCTGCAGGACAGTGCTCTGAGCCCAATACTACACAGTGCCCACCAGCCTGAACCAACTTGTGTTTCCTCCAAGTCTCAGAGCAGTCTCTAACTGCTCTCCAACCCTCTTTTCAGGAGCAGAAGTTCACAGAGGCACCTAGAAGTCATAAATCCTTTCTGACAAATACATATCCAGCAAGCCCCTGATAAATGATGCCTATCCATAGTCACACTGGCCTTCTGAATGGATAATTAGTGATATTGGATTTTCTTGGGTCCTGTGTGGGTTCATCAAAAACTTCACGCTGACAGTTTCAGTTCATTCCAGCTTCAGAAAAAATAACAGTCAACAATCTCAGTCTTGGATTTGATTCACCAAATCTCTTTTGTAGAAGAAGTAAAACAAATGTAAGAGAAAGATTTTTGTGTAAAACTTTCTATTTCAGAAAGTTTTGTTTTACTGGCTTAGTTTTAGTCTCAAAACAGATGCACATAGATGTTGCAATGAGTACTCTGACCAGTTAACTCACAAAGCCTGCTTCTGGCACTGCACTCCACACCATGGAAGCTGACTCTTCCCCTCAAGGAGCTGGGAACACACATTGTTTGGAAAGCAAAAGAAGGCAAGCACAGTGCACTGAAGCACAATGAACAAAACCTCATTAGTCACATCTGTCTTCAGGACAGCTCCCAATAGTAGGAGGAGGTTACACTCAGTATCAGCCTTCTTCATCTGAGTATTGGAGTAAAATCAGCAGGACCATCTTTCCCCTAAGCAAAATCAGATGTCTTAGACAAAACAACTTCTTATACATGTTCCATTCTATCCCTGCCTGGCACCCCTACCCTGCAGACAAGGACAGAATTAATTTTCCATTCTCCATTCACAGCAAATAAAGAATACAATGTTCACTCTGCATCATTTTCATCTTTCATCTTAATTATCACTGCGGAGACTACAGAAATCATTATCTTTATTATGATGAATGTCCAATTAGCATTTCCCATATAAATTTCAGATCATGAAGGAGGCTGTAATGGATAATGCAAATTCCTAATGGTCTTTTTTTTCCTAGCTGAAAAATTGAGGTGCTTAACAAAATGAAATTTAATCTGAGCCATTTTGAAACAAGTCAAGAACTTTAATTACTTGACAGGGAGGAGGGAAAGAAGAGACTGAAACTAAATCTTAAAAATGGGCATATTTTAAAAGACCTTGCTTTTCCGGCCCATTTCTCAAGCTTTCTCCTCCAGATAACTAAACACTTGTCTGGTTGTGCGCAATAAGTTTTAAACTATTGTGAAAGCTGATAGAAGCAATTTCTTTTATTAGTTCTACCATTTACTAAATAAAAAAAAATATTCCAAGTAAACATCCTGTTGTCTCTAATACAGTATTTTAATTGAGTCCCATTCATCACATGTAGTGTGAAAATGGCAATAATTACATCATTGCCATTGCAAGGCAGTAAGAGACACAACTACTCTGTGGTGCTGGTTGAGGCACAGAGGTGTGGGTAGAGATATGACAGTTGAATTCCCTTAGGATTGTTTTGAGTTGGGGAAAATTAATTCAGCTGGTTATTTTAGAAGTTTCTCAAGTATTATTTGCACATAGGAACAAACAAATCATGGGGTCCATATAGTCTAGCTTGTATCTCTAATAAAGAATGGTAACTATTTCCCTGAGCCAGGAAAAAGCAGACCTTTGCAGATGTCCTTCTGTCTAAGCCAGCAGATAATTGTAGTGACACAAAGGAAAACTATACCTGGTCCAAAAATGAAGTACTGAACAACTGTCTAGACCTTTTTGCTTTTTTAATCTCCTCTCTCCTTCTTTTTATCCAGAAAATTTTTACCCCCTCTTCTAGCCCACATGGCCTGGAAATACCTCTTCACTTTCCAAAAGCCTTATCCCATGGCATGAGTGAACACACACACCAGCACATACACACCCCCCATAATCTCTCTCTCCTTTCCTCCTCCCCCCACACTTTCCTATCCTTCCCCAATAGGTTCCAAGATGCAGGTTAAATATCTTGCTGATGAGATCTGCAAGTAGAGGTGCTGCATTGGCTTCATGAATTGCAGTGAAAGAACTTGGCAGCCTTGGGATGATCGCCTTCAGAAAATGCCATTTCAATCAGCAGCCAGGGTAAAATTGTTCCTAGGAAGTAATGACTTAAAACATAAATTTTCTCTTTTATAGCAAAATATTCTGTTAATTACCAAGCAAATTGTCTCTTTAGGAAGGTATTCTTTTCTAAGAAGAAGCTATTCAATTATTTGTAGTGTGATTTTCTGCAGTCTGTTCAATCTTTATTCTGGTCAGGATATGAAACAGAACTCCAAGAATTTTTACTTGACTTTGATACTGGTACAGGCTGCTTGTACCACATATTTTTGTTGCATATAACAACTTTTGATATACGTCAATCATTTATAATTCTTTTTAGGCCTTCTTGGGTCCATTAAGTGAAGGAGTATATTGATGTTTCATTACTGTATTACAGTATGATATAGATCAAAGTTTAATTCTAGCATATGTGGTAGATGCATGATATTGAATTAGAAGAACCTTATAAGCCCCAGTTATTCTAATTTCATTCTGTGTGTTTATTATTCACATAAATGTGTAATTCATTTCTGAAACCTCCTTTAAGCTTCATCTCAATCATATCTAATGGTACCAACAATTATTGTTCATCTTAAAAAGCACTTCACATCTATTTGCATAATAATTTTCACTATTTTTCATTTGTTTTTCTCCCTAAGAAAGAATCAGGGGGGATTATCTGACCGGCTCTGATTCAATCCTTTTATATTACCTTGTTTCTTTTGTTTTCTGCAGCTGTTGAATAGACATCCTGCATCCTTACTGAGGAGATTTTTGTCTTTCTAATATTTCTTTTATGCTCTTTTCCTGATCCTTTTTATGTGTATTTGGGTGTTGAGAACTACAGTCCATCTTTTAGGCAATTATAAATCTCTAGGGTCATGTCTCCACTGTGCCATAATTTCACAACACGACTGCACCCTTCCTTCACTTATGTATTCCTTACAGGTGGGAGATCTGTGTTTGGGATGCACAGTGACAGATTTACAAAAGCTTCAACTGACTTAGGAGTCACTTAGACCAGAATCATACATATGATGTACTTAACTAAGCTTTACAGAAAATAATTTACATCTTTACAAATTAACTACAGAGAATGCAAGTTAAGATAATGAACTTCTGTGTATCGTTTTCACTTCTTTTTGGACTGTTTTCTAATGACACTGTACAGCTTTGCTTTGTGATTTTTTTTTTGCCCACTATTCTACTTCAATATAGTTGAGGGAAAATTAGAATTATCCAAGATTTAAATTTTTCTAAGTTTCATGACAACAATTAGTGAGGCACCTTATTAGTGCCTTGTAGGTGGGTAAAACTGTGGTCTTCATTGAACATCGGGGAAAGATGTTATAAATTACTTAAACAGAAAAAAATCTTGTCTGAGTAGTGAATTCCCTGCTGTCTACTTAAGAGCTCCTTCCAGTTGAAACTTGATTCACAAGTGCGCATTTCATTTTTTTTTCCAATTCATTACATTTTCACTTCACTCCATGTCTATACAGATTGTCCAGTGTTAAATATAGGTTATGATATTGCTTTCTCTTTAGCCACTGAAATACATTATTTTTCTGAATAAAATCTCTCTCTGTGGTAAGGTTTTATTATTGTTGGCCAGAACAATATGGATAGACGGGTATAACAGAAAGGACATGAGATCTACAAACAAGGAAGAATATATAACATTAATTTAGGGTCTACTTATTAAATAATGAAGGAAGATGGCTTTATAGATCTATAACTCTAAATTATGGTCTCTTAAACACCCATCAGAATATATGAGAAGTTGAGACAGTTTTACTGCCCTAGCAGATAAATAACCGTAGAGTCAAATGTTCCTGATGGAAAGTGCAGGAGCAAATTGATGGATGGACATCTGCAGCACAGCAGCTGATTTTTCAAGTTAAACTCATTAAGACACCTTAATAGTGATTGGCAAGTTCCTTCAAACAGAATGGCAAATAGGTGAACAGGAGTCTACTTAAGAAGCTGTCATGTCCCTGATTAGGAGTGAAAGCCATGTCTAATTTGCTTGCTGGTAAATCTGCTTGTTGAGCAAACAAATTTAGCTATTTCACATAGAAAAAAATAGTGCTCCAATGAAGCCAGGTGTTATCTGAAACATTCTCAGCGTAAGCATCCTGGGCACACCTGCGTGAGACAGTTTCAAAATGTTTGGAGTCTACAAGTAAAAAAATCTTACAGGCTGTGCAGCCTAATGTTTAGAGCCAAGGGAAAGAGCTAAGAATTTTTGCATTTGTTTACATCTCTGTCCCCTCTCTTTTCTTGACATTTTGTTGTTCAAGTTTGTCCTACTGTGAAAAACAGCCCAAATGATGACAACCTGCCTGTATTTTGATCAGAAATGACAGGATTTTACCTGTCAGATCCTGTTTCTATGCGTACAGGAACAGAACATTCAGGTTTTTAAATTCACTTCATCCAAAATACTTAAGTAAAGCAGACTACAATGAAATGGTTTCACCATATTCGGCCTTCAGATGGTTGAAGAATGGCTTTTTCAATGGCTTTCTAATCCATTTTTTCTTATATGCCATGTTTTAGTAACAGAAAATAGTTGACCTACTAACAAATATTTTGCTTTTTTTTTCCCCTTCAGAATAATAGTATTAAAAATAGTAAAATGTCTTTGCATCAGTAGCTCTTAGCATCTCTTGAGCAATTATGTGTTATTCATGCAGGCATATCTGCATGAGGAAAGAAAAATTTTATAGTGGAGACAGGGAAGATAGTATAAACCTGAAAAACTACTAGCAGGGTAAATGTAAATAGTTTAGTTCTTAAAAAGTGTCAGACATTTTGAAATAAGATGCCTCTGAAGCAGTGTTCTTCATTACCCCAACAGATAGTAGTTTACTTATCTGCCGGAGTGCAAACAGTTTGGATAACTTTAACTTTTTTATTCAACTGAATGCACCCACAGATATTCCCTCTATTCATATTTTAATTACAGCTAGTTTATGGCTCAGTGACAAACATTTTGCTGCTTTCTTCCCATCAGAATAATGAGTCAAATAGCTTTTCTCTCTCATGGAATGCCACTAAAATTTAAACTTTTACAAAATATTTATTTATAGGAGTGCAATATGGTGACTGTTTAACAATATTTAACTATAACCTATAACAGAAACCTCTCTAACAGGTGTCTACTGTGTCAGTGTAGGAGGGCATGCTCATTAGCAGATGGTAATAAGATCATTTTCCAGTAGTTTGATAATTAAGATACATTTTTGATGAACCATACAATTTGGAGAAAGAATTTCTGTCCTGTGAAAAGCAGTATGAGCTCTTTAATGAATGCAAGCAGCCTGGGTTTTCATTGTATGTTTCCTGTGAAAGCTCATACTGCACACAGACCCCTCACTCTTTGCTTCCCCACATAAATCACACATTTCTAAGGCACGGGATTTGCCTGGTTTTCTGAAATTCCTGCCAGATGTCATTTTACTTTGTCACTCGAGAACATAAACAATCTGGTGCAAGCCAGGCAGACTTTTTCCTCTTTTTTTTCTGACTAAAAAAACCCAAGTACTGCAGAAATACCCGTTTCACAAAAGTATACCAGTGAAAACCTATTCTATTTAATATTTTAAAATGTTCATTTTGTACAGTAGCTCCTAATAATATTATCTATTAAAAAATAATCTGTTGTCTTAAGTTAGCCATCATGAGGCAGATGGTCGAGTATTTAGAAGAATGTTTTTCTTTCTAGAAAATGCTATTTTCTAAACCTGCAATTTTTTACAACAAATATCTAACAAATTTTCAGGCATAAAACCTAAGTAGACTATTTTGTGCCTATGAGCTTGAGTCTGTATATTGTATCCTCCTAATAATATTGTTCATATTTTTAAATTAAAGAATGATTTGGGAAGGTTTCTACTTTAACAGTCCAAAGCTAGAAATATATATGACTACATTTCATAAAAAGCATGACTATTTCAAGCAGTGTTCTCTAGCTGTCCTTAGTAAACTTGCACAGGATGCAGAAGAATATGAATATATGAGAGAAATGAAAAGACACAGTGCTATTATAAATATTAGGTAAACATTAGAAACTATTAGGTAGACACATCATGCAATGGGTGAACAATAGTCCCATGGTTTGAGTGTAAAGAGTTATAATAAATGGCTTTATATCAACCTGGTGAGCAGTCACCAGTGGGATTTTTCAGGGCTCCATTCTAGTGCTAGTTTTCCTCAACTTCCTCATAGAATATTTAACAAAGCCAAGTGCCAGATTCTGTGCCTGTGTTGGGACAACCCTGGGTGCAGGGACAGACTGGGGAATAAGATGCTGAGGAGTGCCAAAGGTAACTTGGCTTGTTCAGCCTGGAAAAAAGGAGGCTGAGAGAAAATATTGCCGTGTACAACTCCCTCACAAGGGGAAGCAGAGTGGCAGGAACCAATCTCTTCACTCTCTTGACCAGTGGCAGGACTCGAGGACAGGACATGAAAGTGAGTCAGGGGAGGTTTAGGTTGGATATCAGGACAAAGTTAGTCACCCAGATGGTAGCTGAGCACTGAAACAGGCTCCCCGGGGAAGTGGTCACAGCACCCAAACCTGACAGATTTCAATAAGACTTTGGACAACTCTCTCAGGCACATGGTGTGACTCTTGGGACTGCTCTGTGCAAGGACAGGAGTTAGATTTTGATGATCCTTGTGGATCTTTCCAACTCAGGATGCTCTATGATTCGTTGCAGCTTAAGTCAGCACCTTGTTAAATAACTGTAATATTTTTTCTTGCAATAACTTCATAACCAGTTGTTACAGATTATGTATCAGCCCCAGTATTATGCTCCCCTCTGAAACAGGAAGCTCAAAATGCCATGCAAGACTAAATAGATTATATGTCCCATCACCGCATTGAAATCACTAAGTGGCTAAAACCTGATATTTCAATATAAACAAGCACTACAGACAAGGTATCCACATGAATAACAGTCTGACAGCTTCTACTTCAGAATGAAATATCATCCTGGCAACACTCACAGCCAGCTATCCATTGCTTCTTACTTTGGATTGGGAGCTCTTTTAGTGAATTCAGAAATGAGTCTGGTCCTTTGCCCATTAAGCCTTTGCCCATCAGACCTGAATGGCCCATATACAAAACTTGTAATAAGAGAACTCAGCATCACTGGTGAGTTAATGAACTGTTAAGTGCTAGGTGGATTATGCTGGTTTTAAGACTGGTCCAGAGCAGTAAAATCACTTCATAGGAAAAAAAAAATTATAATTACAATAGTAAGTACAAAAAAACAATAATAATATCCCCTTTTATCGAGTTTTAATCTGTAGAAATCTGGGTAATTTATAGCCTTTCATATAGTTTTAATATGTAGAAATTAAAGTGCTTTACAGAAAAATAAAATCTTCTGAATACTGTTATTTGTCTACTTACTCTAATAGCCATGCAATGCACCTGCTAAAACTGACTTTTTGGTTAAAGGCAACACAACTGAAGTCAGGTTGCAATATTTAATCCATAAATAATATAAATAAATAATGCCACTGCTGTGGAGCAGGGAGACATCAAAAAAACATAAAACATGTGTAACTTAAAACACAGTTGACCAAGCAGAATTTTCACTCAGAATGTGATTACTGAGGAAGTCTGGTTAAGCATCACAAAGTTCTATTACTTTACATTTTCTTAGATTCAGTCTGTTTTGCTCGGTTGGTTTTCTGATGAAAAGAAGAAAAAGCAATGTGAAATCACAGAAAGAAAGAATGACGTTTTGATTTTGCCAAATCCAGGATTTTAAAGACAGCTCACAAGGATGTTTAATTTCACTTCAAAGCCAAAATAGTAAACATTATGGAAGACAAATTGCACATCTTCTTACAACTCAGAGCTCTGTGAGAAAACTCTTGTTTTGCTGATATACATCAGCTGCATTTCATGGCTTTCAAATATCTCCAAAAAGCACCAAAATTTCAATGAACTTCATCCAGACCTTAGAGCCAAATTTAATCTTCTTCCTCTCTTTCTTCTGTCTTCTTTTATATCTTCATTAACCACTATGTAAAAGAATCAATTCAACCATAATCCTAATAAATAAAGAAATACTGAATTTTTAGACATTTATGTTCCTTACAAACCTCTGATCATAAATGAGAACTGGAATTCTTGCCCTAGGAAACTTCATGTTACCAGACAGTAAACAGTGATCACATGCTTTAAAATCTGATATTACAGAGTTTAGCCATTCGCAATAATATGAGCAATTCCCAAGGATTCTAAGAAAATTTGAAAACATGCTGTCCTGATGGTATCTAGAAATATACAACCTTTACAGAAAATGTATTGTAACCTGCAAAGAAAAACTTGCACTGCATATGGTTAGCATGGAATTCTCTTTTTTTTTTTTTTCCTTTTGAGGAGCAATAAGAAAGACAAGGTTTCTCTTTGTCTCATTATTGTCAGCTTCAGTGTTGGTAAATCACAGAGCTTCAGTATGTATTGCCATAGAAACCTACAACTAGTACTGTAAAACTTACCTTTGTTAACATATTACACTGTTTGCAAGGTCCTTGGTCTGTTCAGGGAGTTTAAGTGATAAAATAGAAATATCTCCAGATTAGTCTCAACAGGAAATCATGTTCAGACTTGTTTTTAAGTTAGATTCTGGTTTTCTGGACACCCACCCAAATTTTTTTTTTTTGTTTTGAGCCATATCTGTTACTAAGGTCTTAATTTAACCCTGACATTTTATCTGCACACCTTTCAACATGTTTCAAGAAGGAAATAATTTATTGAATGTGGACTCTGTCTAATTTGTTATCATTTGCTGCATCCAAATCTATTCTTGGCTTCATCATCATCTTTAGTTACTGTCCACAGCTGTAAGCTTTTACAGCCCTGGAGGGATCAGATGGAATATAAATGCAGTTCTCTACACCTCATTTCTATGAAATAATATGCACATAGTAGTGCTATACAAATAGAAAACCTGCTGCATCCACAAATTTGCCATGCTTCAGTCTGCTTAAAACTTTATTGGGCACAGTATGGAAACTCAATTAATACTGGAAGTTACACTCCTAATGTCACCCAAGTTGCAACCAATTATTTTTTTATAATACCTCTTGTTTAATCCCAGGTTGACCTAAAAGAGTGGGGCCAGTGTCTTTCCCCTTTCACCCTTGGCAGGAAGGCAGGGATCTGTTGGACGGTCTCAGCATGGAGGCCGCTGGCATGGAAACAGCTGTAACCCTTTGGGCTTTACCAAAGCAGTTGTGTAGCTCTGATGCAAACAAATGAATATTGAAATTTCACTGTTTCATAGATTTTGCTTCATAGCAGCCTCATTCAAATTAATAATCTTTAATTTGTTTTTTATATTGGGATTTCCCATTAATTTTTCCTGGCGTCTGGGTTTCTGACCTCACAAAAGACAATGCCATCATGCTAAGAAAAAGCACCATAGGGAGCATCCGCCTTACACTTTGTTACTATGGAATATGGTGGAATAGTGCACAAAAGGAGACCCCAAAATCCAAACACAAGCCTTCCCCAACCTTACCTTCCTCCAGAGTTTGATTTAACTAGATCACATTAACACAATTCTATTCATAAATTTTTTCAGGTCATTAACTCCCAGTTACTGAAGGGAGGGAAAATCCAGTACTACCATCACCTCTGCCTAGGAAATGATTAGCAGAGTACCTCTTACACTGAGCTGTCAAATATCCAAAAGGAGTTTATTTTATCTTTTCCTATAAGCAGAAGCTTCTCCATAGTAGGAGAAAAAAAGTTTAATTGCAGAGAAATAGCAGCACTTTAGGTCCTGTCCTGGTTTCATTTAGGGTAGAGGTAATTTCTTCTCAGTAGCTGTTTCAGTGCTGTGTTTTAGATTTGGAAGCAGAATGGGGTTGATAACACACTTATGTTTCAGTTTTTGCTAGGTCATGTTTTTCCTAAATTATAGACTTTCATTCCTCGTCTCATGCTCTGCCAGGGAGGAGGTCTGTAACAGAAACTGTGAGGGACAGGGGTCCCAAACTGACCAGAGGGATATTCCAGTATATAAGCTGGGGAGGGTTACCTGGAACGATGACTGATCTATTTAGAGAAATGAAAACCAACTTTTTTAGATACAATAACAAAAATTATGTGATACCAATTAAGCCAGCTAAAAACCTAGTTCTATGGGATGTGCTTCAAGGGAACAAGAACATTGTTTAAATATACTGTAAGTTATACGTCTGACATATGTGCACGGTCTGAGCAATGTGGAGAATTTGTCTTTTACATTGGTATAAAGCTTTTCCTGATTGCTCCCCTGCTGGGTTGCTATTGGTTCAGCTTTATGCAACTCACTCCGTGCCAATTTATTGATTTCAGCAGTAGCAAGGCTCTTCTCAGGTTATTTGATTGAAAGCTGATACTTGTTAATAAAATCCCATATAAAACGAAAGAAGACCCCAATGTGCATTTAAAAATCTGTGCATTTATTCTGATATTCTTGATACTTTACAGAGATTTCTCTGTCTGCTTAAGAGCTCTAAAATGTCACAAAATAGCTTCCTTTTGTTATAGTGGTAATTGATTGTTGCATGCCAAAATGTTCAATACAGGTATTAGCAATTTTGTTCCCGAGATTCGTCCTAACATATTTTACTCTCATACTATATTTCTGAATCCTCAAATTTTGAGAATTTACTTAAACCTCTAAAAGTTTAAACATTATTTATTTCCAACATAAAATGGCTGTAGGAAATTGCTTCCTGCTGAATCCTTGGCTCATGACCTAATATACGCCTCCATGCCCTTTTTCTGTGATTTGTATTTGGGAACACAATTTAGATTAAAATGCACACCTGTTAAATGCATCCATACACCTTCACAAAGGTGTAGTACAACACCAGAAGTGAACACTTCCATCTCCCATGTCAGGACTCTGGTCACCCCCTTCTAACTAGTGGAAGAGGAAGAAGACAGGAGTATGTTGTAACAGTGGCTCAGAGGAACTTGCAGACTGGTTTAAATGCCCAGGAGAAATACCTGTGAGTGTTCAGGCCAAAAATCTATGTACCAATATGACATGGACTCTAATTTCCCAAGGTGATAACTTTGCAATTGCACTTCCAAGAACTGCTGCTCATTCTCCTCCTTAGCCAGGCATCCCATTGAGCCACTAAGTTACCCTGACACAACTGCTGAGGTACCTGTTCTATATCAAGTCAGTAAAACCAGCTGTAAAATAATCCTCTGGGACAGCATGATAAGGCTCCTTAGGATGGAGCTCCTGGAAGGCTCCCAAAAGCCTGCATGTAATGATTCCAGCCAAGGCACCGCTGTTCAGGGCCTTGTACCTGGAAGGTACTATCAGGAAGAACTAATCAAGCAGCAAGAGCTCCTTCTAAAATTTCTAAGCCAGGTTAGAGAGGGTAATTTAGCTATGAAATTGGTCCAGGAAAATAGTCCCCTGGTTACCTCACCTCGGGTTTCTGCAAAGAACAAGCTTAGCGCCATTGAAAGAAACTCTTTGCAGCAACACTGAGCCTCAGAATGTGGGTAAGAAGGAGGGGGTTATAATTTTTAAAAATTGTATTCAAGTTAAATGTTCAAATTGTATTTTTTAATCATCTCATAATAAAACAGAAATATTACATAAACAATTTGAACAACTGTGACATAGGGAACATTGACTGATGTGTTATGTGTATAACGCACGTGTCAGACTTGGGCAACTGCTTAATTCTAATTTCAATTCTTTCCCCTGTAGCCTGTTTTTTTTGATTTTTACAGTAATATTTGTATTTTTTACTAATTTTGCAAGCTTAATATTTTCTGATGACATGCGTTGTAGTTAATAAAGTGATAGTCAGAAGATCTTGAGTAATCTGCCCAAGGCATTTAGCAATAATTTGCTTGTTCTGTAACCTAATAACCATTTTACCTTCAGGGTACAATAAAACAGAAGTGCTAATTCAGTAGTGTTAAAGAAAGACTAATTATACTGAGGACACATCCTCTTCTGAGCTTAGTCACTTGTGACCTATTGTGAAGCTACCAGAGAAGAGTCAGGCACTCTCCTGCGCTGAATTATTCATGGGCTTATCTGCTTCAATCGGCTGATGGAAGCATTGTTCATATGGTTCTACTCATCATCTGGCTGCACTCAGCTCAGCACAATTTAAGAAGTATTCAAGTCATGAACGTCCAGATAGGGATACATAAATTCATATTCTATCTGATGTTCATCTGATTTTCAAAAAAGTCAATCAATTTATATATAAATGAGACAAAAAGTGTGAGAAAACAATGACAGAGAAAATCTCATGAGCAAATGTGTCAATGGGTTATCATCATAGGCTGCACTAAGATGAAATTACCTGTTCAGCTAGAAAGAGAGTCCAAAATCTCCCCTAACTTCATCCCTACAGGTGTGTAAAAGTCCCTTTAATTCATGAGCCATTTATTGTCATCATAATGGGAATCCAAGGACTGTACAAACAAAAAAAAATGTCTTCTGAAATTGGATATATGTATTAAATAAAACTAAAATGTACATTTCTAGCAGAAAGCCTCTAAGTATATCAGCAGCAAAACAGGATTCCTTCACACACTGTCACGGTGCACAACAGGTGTTACTTGAGACACCAGAAAGAAATTCAGTCTCTGTGTACATTCAGTTCTTGACTCAGAAGCTGAATCAGGTAAGTATGGTACAATTTTGCTTTACATTAAGGGATGTGAGTGCCCATAAAAATAATTTTGGATGGTACCAAACAGTCATAATGTAATAACACACTTAAATGCTATTAGTGTTGGGTAAAGCTAAAAGCAATAATGAGGAGGAACGCTGTTTTACAGCACTGTGTTTAAGCCACCTAGACTCAATTATGCAACTTTATTCCCTGTGAAAATGGAAGCATAAAAAGGAGATCTTTATTCCCATATATATAATAAATCATTGTGCAGGGCTTTCTGTGTAAAAGCAACTGAGGTATTTAAGGCCTTGACCATGCAGAGTGATTTAAATCTAGTGAGTTGCTTCACATTTTTATAAACTTTAATTTGAACAGGATTAAAAAGTACTAGGCATATGTAGACCCTGCATTCTAAACCTGTTAACACATCGTGTTCAAGCAGTTTACTGATGCTGCCATCTCGGGCATCACACTCTTAGTTAATCAGTTCTTTCCAGAGGCAGCCTGAAATGAGAGCCAGGCAGGAGGGATCATCTGTTCCTCTCAAATCTCACATGCTGCCCAGAACTGCTAAAATGAAGAAGCCATCATTTTAACACATGCACAAACTTTTTTTGTAAAATCTGCTATCTCAGGGAGATAAAGCTTTAGAATCAGTCTGAATAGAGGTCCAAATTGAATGGGAAACCAGCAAAGTTCTCTCTACTAGAACTGTTTTCTAGCTCAGATAAATTGAATTTGAAATGTGGAGGCAGAGGAGGAGGACCTAGCTCCAGAGGCTGCATATGTCTATACAGATATATATGTATAATATTTATATCACAGTACTAGATTTACAACACATTGAGCTGGTATGTTCTAAACCAACCCTTATGTTTAAAAATGAGCTAAATTCTTTAACAGATCCAATCATACAAATGCAGCTGTCTGAATGTCACCCTATGTTCCAAATATAAGGATTTGTATTTATTATGGTTCAAGGGGAAGAAAAATAAAAGCTCAAAAAATAAGGGATTTTTGCTAGATGTTGATGGGACTAAATATGCACCAATCCAGCAAGTCAATGTATACCAGCTGTACTTCTCTCTCTGACGGAACTGACTTGCACTTCACTGTGAAAATGTTAAAACTCTTTCTCATTGATCTGTTTGTTTAGTTTTGAATTTGTCCTATTAGCAGATTTTCTGTTAGCCTCATAATGAAAAAAGGCACTCACTAAGAGAAACAGTAGAGGATTTCTCTGTGAAATTTAAGAGCAATAGAAAGAATGGTATTGCATAAAAGAGCTACTTTCAAACAGTGAGAGAGCAGAGCAGATGCTACCTTATGTACTCTCATGAACAAAGGTGTTTTATAGGGAAAACAATAAAGGAGCTTGCAGAAGAGAATAAAGCAAGCAATGAAGACCTCATTGCTCATCTGGTTTTTCCAGGGTTGACTAATGGCACTCCGTTTAGATACAGTCATATCAGAGTGAAAAATCGGGGTTGCATCTTTTTATCTTGATGGCACTATATTCCAAATAAACATCACAAGTGTCACATACAAACCTAAGGCTCTGCCACTACCACAAAGGTGGGCCTAGGGGTCAAAATAGAAATCCAGAGGTACATTGTTCATGGCTCAGTGAGGGAATAAATATCCCCTTCTTTTGAAGCATCCATGTTGGATTTTGCCAGGTACACATTTACCTGAGACTATAGGTTAAAGAAAGGTAACTCTTCTTTCTGTAAAGGGCAGCACAGCAGGTGCTCACATGCTGCATGATGCTGCCTCAGCTCTGTAGTTCCCCTGCTTAAATCTGAACTCTGTGTGTAGGAAAAAAACATGATGGACAAAAGCCCAAGTGAAAGTGAAGTCTGTCCTACTTCAACCTCTTTTAATGCAAAATGTCTTGAATACATAGTTAGCACCAGTATTTGCCCCTATTATGAAAACCAAAATGAAAATTCTTCAGGAAAATATCTATATACATGGATAATAATAAAGCTTCAGATCAAAAATTCTTGTGTATGGGAACAGATCCATGAGATCTACATTGCAATCCAAATGGTTCTATGATTAGAAATCTTCTGTAGTCTTATTTGATCTGCATATGAATTTACATTCCTTCCATATTTTCCCTTAAATGAATGCTCTGCAGCTGGAATCATATCTATCCATCTGTTTCTTTACATACAGAATTAACTTTATGGCCAGAAAGTGCCAAGCCCTGCACATTTAGTGCAAAAATAATGGAATGCACAATAATGCTTCCACTGCCCACACTGAATATTAGACTGCCACTGCCAAAACTCTTGTGACATTTCTCACACTGTCTCCTACATGCTTACAGTTGTGACATTTCCCCTTCCAGCATTAACCCTCTTTTTAGCAGTCATGGGTACATTCAGCATGCTATTGGCACCTTGGCTGGCTGTTTTTGTTACTGTGTTGTAGCACTTTATAGCTGGCCACTTTGGTGTATTTGGAGAGATAGTCAATCATGTCCTCAGTTTGCAGATGTTTCAGTATCTGTTCTATTCTCTTATTTTTTCATGCTAATGGTTGCATTGGCATTTTGGAATAGGTTGCTATATGGTCTCTGTGTCCAGACAATGGATTTTCTTTGAGTACACTGAAGAAGTTTCCCAGCCTTTCCCTGCAAGGAAATAGGGGTCCGTGAATGAGGTTGAGGGGACCCATGGCCCGTCCTGGCAGAGAGGTGCAGTGCACACCAGGGACCAGATCAGGCCATGCCACAGAAAGCATCACAGTGTAGGTAACATCTTCCTGTACCATCAAAGCACATATTCAGCTCCCTGTATGCCTCAGTCTCTCCTGGTGCATGTGCCTTCTGCAAGACCCTTACAGAGCATCTCTCCATGATTTTTGTGTCCCTTTTCTGTCACAGTACTCTCATTATGTGTTCAGTCCTGCAAATGCAAAATATAAGTGGGCTGTGAGGACAAGCGAGTTGCACTGATCATCTTTTCAGCTTCACTTCTGTGAAGAATTGAACGGCTGTATTTGTTTGTTTGTTTGTTTGTTTGTTTTGTTAGAAGATTATTTTTTTCCAAATATAGGAAATTTTTTATGAATGAAAATTTGTGAAAAGCTGTGAATGCATAAAATTTTATTGTTCATGACAATTCATATAAAATAGAAACCACAGTTGACCAGTCAGGCAAAGGAGATTGTGAGCTCTCTGTGGTGATTACTCTAAGGAATGGTTGTTATGAGCAACCTAAGCAGCTCACCAACTGAGTTATGTCCATCAAGACAACTCCTCAAAAAAATAGTTGA
>PYHW01010833.1:10872331-10892945 GCA_013186435.1 Turdus rufiventris | reverse complement strand
AAAAAAAAAAAACCACAACAACCTGAAGGATATTAAGATCCTAAGGGTCAAAGTTTTAGATTAAGTGGAAATTTTAGAAAGACCAGACCAGGCAGAGGTGCAGTATCCTAAGAGTGACTGGTTTTTTAGAGTAACAGAATGGAGGATAGTTCCACACCCTGAAAACAGCTGGTATGAAATTACAATACTGCCCTAGGTGCACAGAAGGAAGTTTAATCCACAGGTCACCATGGAAAAGCCTGCAGTCTCCAACCCTGCCACTAATTGCAGACTGGTACTGAGCCCCTCCTGCTGCCCCATCATTGAGCCTAGCCTGCTGCTGGGGACCTGCTGCAGAATTTCCTGGGCCCTCTGATCTTTGATGCTTCTTAGACCAAGGCCCAAATTTTTAAAATGCATTGTAAGTGTAAATGCTTGTCAGCATTCTTGAAACAGATGGGTTTATTTTAACTACAGCTAACCACAAGCAAATTTCACAGTAGCTACTGTCATAATATGTAGTAATCTGGACCTTTGCCATGAAGGAATTAAAGGAACAAGCGTTTTATAAAAAAGTCATTTGGGCTTCTACCTTAGTTGCTCCAGATTTTTAGCAAAGCTCAGATCTATTTCTGAATTAATAACTCACAGAATAAGGATATACAGCAATGTAAGCTGTTAGATGTTAGCAAGAATTAAATAGTTTCACATTTGTCTTCATTTCCTAAGCATTTCTTCCTTAAATTTTACTCAGACACACACTAGTCAATCAATTAGCAGAACTGTGTTCCTCCACAACTTGGCTTTTTAGTCTACAGCCACCCCCCACTGTTCTACTCATCTCTTCACAGCTGCTTCTCATGCTCCAGGCACCATATCTCTCTCAGAGTGCTGCCAGCTTTAGCAGTCAGGATGTCTGAGGCCAAATGTGTTGTTTCTTTATAAGGCAATAGAATTTCAGCACTTCTGTGAGGTATTCCAGTGGGTTTCGAGTCCCTGTATTCATGTCACACAAAAAAAGAAATGCAACTTCCCTCTGAAAACACTTACAAGCAGAGAAGGAAGACGTATAACATTGAGAAGGAAAGAAAATTTAAAATTCAGTCTGCATAATGTTAATTGCAGTCTCTCACCCAGCATATTTTGATTATTTCTGACTTGTTAACACTATGTTACAGAATGGTCTAACATTAAGTTTAAATTTGGCAGACATTCAGTAGTACAAAGGACTAAAATCACCATCCCAGAATGTTCAATGCATCTAAACTGCTGGACTCACAGACCACTGGTGGGGAATCATGAATCATTCACTCTTATCCTCTACAGCAGCTACCACCTACAGCCCAGCTCACACTGTCTGGGCCTCTCTGCCTTTGCAAAGTCAGGCAATAATGGGGTATGGCCTATTCCATGGACCCTCTTGAATACCTTACCTTCTGATTCCTGATCCACCTCCTGCATCTGTCTTAAAGCATTCCAGGTTCTTCATAACTACAGCACAATCTGACCATCATATAGTCTTCTCTGAGGTTTGACATCTGGTTCATTCAACAGCAGATATTCCTGTTCTTACTGTCAACAAGCCTCAGTCTGAACATATATTATATTTTCACTGAATCATGACAACAAGCTGACTTTAGAAAATTCCTTTGGTGCACTTACATTGGACATTTCTTCTTCTGAAAGACTAAACAGCGTGAATTGCCTGTATCCTCCAGCAGGGGTTTTTCAGGCACCCTGACAGGCTACTTCCTCTGACTGCTTCAAGCTCCACTATGCCTGAACTGACAAACTGAGAATCTGACTCTTCAAGGATATCAAGAAAAGCTAGCACCTTCAGCTGGCATCAAATTTTCTCAAAGTGCTATAAATAGATGCCTTTTGTTTGACTTGTTCCTAGGGGTAAGATGACATCAGTGAGTTTTACAGAGGTTAGAATTTTCTTATCTATCCTTCGGTATCACTATATGTCCTATATTAGAAATTTCTATTAGAGAATGCACATCATCATGTTATCTGATTTTACCCACAATAACAATAAAACAAAAATCCAGACCACCTAACTATGTGCCAAGAGCACATCACTACTTATCTTTTCTATTTTACCGTGTAAGCCTGAGATTCTTTCATTGCCTAAAGTACTTTTTACAGCTTATCTAGCTTCAAATGTGCTTTGAAATACAAACCTATGGCTTTGCAATAATGACACTTTCGCATCTTCTGATCACTTTTGGGAAATCAAAACTGAAAAGCACATTTGAATGGCAACTTTGGGTCATGTGCCCATGCAGTAAAATTCTTAGCTGAGGCTTCAGGATGTTGAAAGGCACAACAAAGACGGAAGAGTTGTTCCATTTTGTAAGATGTACTTGGAGGACAAGAAAGTTGGAAATGGCATAACACAGTTATTCGAGGATAAACTGTTATATAAGAAAAAGGCTTTGGGAAGGAGATGTAGCAAAACTCAGTACAAAAGGCTAAGAAAGGATAGAAATTTTTTGAAGTTTTTCTTTGCATTCTGAGCATCTCAAATCAACGGATCACAGTATCATGGACAATGGAGATTTTTATTCTTCATTCCTACTCAGAAAAGGCAAGCAGACACATTTTTTTTCTCCAGGATTTCACATCCATTAACAAAGGCAGAAGAAGACCCTAGCAAAGAATCCATAACATGATGAGGGAGTTAGAGACAGATTTTCCTGATTCCTAATATGCTGGTGTATATCACTAGATCTCTCTCCATTTTTTCCAAAATTTCTGTTTCCTGAAAACATCAACTATTTGCTGGGAAGAAGCAAAAATTAAACTTGAAATTACTGAGATGCTTTTCAAAAAACTTTTTTGAGGGTTCACACAATTAATGTAATATTCTTCTGAAAATATTTCAAGATGAATTTCCATTCATGGCTTGAATGCAAAGCAATAAAAGTTTGCATTTTTAAGTGGAAAAATGAATGGCATCCTTTGTGACTAACCTTCTCATTAAGTTTTCCTCCTTCTTCCTTTGGGCTTCCCAATTCACTAGTTTACGTTAAGTTAAGCTTACAGTGCAGCACAGTTGAATAATTTGTATTTTCATCATCTTCCATTGGAACTCTCAAGGTCAATCTACTAATCAGTTCCTTTTTCTCAGAGATCCACAAGGGTTGATTACCCCAAGGGCATCACTAATTAATATTCAGATTGGAAATAGAAGACAGTTAAGTTTGATGCTAATTAAAGCTGGAGAGTTTCATCCCCAGAAGCCCACAATGAAATCAGTTTTAGTGTTAGAATGTGTTTTGCACAACCTATTTTTTTTTCACTTTTATTATTTCAGAAATTATTTCTGGAATCAAATGTGCCTCTCTTCTGTCCAGTTTAATGGTCTGAGACATATTTGTTTAGCTTTAAAAACCTCTGCTGTTATTTCAGAGGTCATCAGACGTCTTACACATCTTCATGCAATCTGGAGGGACATTTGTGAACATCCAGCAATTCCTGCACTTTAAATCATTCCCAAAACATAGAGTCTGCTTTATCTTGCAGCCTTGCCCTTCACCTGAGATCTTAATGGGCACGAAAGTGTTTGGAGGATGAGAAAATTTTTCTTTGACCTCACCCAAGTAAAATTGGTTATGATGTCTCTGCTACACATATAAAGTTCACTGAAGATCTCTTCTAAATCCTGTAAAATCAGTGGAAAGACCACCACCTATTTAAAGAGACTTCAGCTCACATTTTACAAAAACATGAGAAAATGAAGATTTATGTGTTGCTAATGCATATTCATATTTTTAGATATCTTTACCTTATGGAGTTCCTGCCTTTCCTCATTTACCCCCAGATACACAGAATAATTAGTCTTGATACACTTCAGGAACTATCAATAGCCTATTAACTTGTCATTTTCAAATTTATACACGGGGCACTGCATCACCCTCAGTGTCACTGACGTTTGATGTCCTGCTATTTTCTTTTCTTGATAAGGCCAGGGTCTCTGAGGGACAAAGGATTGGAAGCAATGTGCTGCGCCCATTAAAATTAATTGCATGCAAACATTAGAAGCCAGACACCCATTTCAATCATGAAATATGGATAAGGGTTTGCTGAAAGCCATTTATATTATATTACTTTTATGATAATATTTAACTTTTTTGTATTAAATATTTAGTGCCCTTCTGCTTCCCCAATATGATGCACCTTAAAACTCCCATATTTTTGACATAACTGCAGAAAGTTGAACAGGCTGACTACTACCTTCAATGCTCATCTTTGAACCAGAGATGGACAAATAAGTCAGAGCTATGAGCACCTGCATGATGCAGAACAGGACTAGGTGCCAACCAGTTGTGGCCAAATGCAGAACACAAAATTTCAGAGACAGATCCAGACTCATTTTCACATTACAGCCAAGAAGAAGCCAAGATAAAGCTTGGAGCCACAACAGTAGCACAATTCATGTCAACTGGAAACTCTTACCATAGTAGAGTCAGGACTGTCCCCTGCCCTGCCCCATACAGAAGAAAAACCCTTTCCCTCATTGCTTTTTTCCTTTGTGTTCCACAATTCAGAGGGAAAAAAACCCAAAACATCAAAAGCAATTGTGTCTTTAGACTTTGCTTCTCTTTCAAATTTAGGTAAACTTGATACTAACTTCAGCTTCCCGGTTAGATAACATGAGAACTCTCTCTGTACCAGCTGCTTCTGCTACTAATGATCAAAACCAGTAGTTCAGATTATGTTTCAAAAAACAGCAAAAGAAATCTTTCAGCTGCTTGTAAGGGCTGGATCTCACTAGAGTGGGATCAGCAGTTATGGCCTTGAAATATTGGCCTTTGAACAGCCTGGAGCGACAGTATGATAACACAGAAAAGCACCCAGCTGCTGGTTATGATCAAAATCTCAAGTGAAAGACCATGCTAATAAAACTCAATTTATCACTGGTAGTATCAAAGATTATAGAAAGCACATTCACTACTCTACATAGAGGTGCTCAGTCGGGGGATGAAGAGAAATTAACCACAGGAATATTAACTGTCCAGGGATGGTACTCACCCTCTTGCTAAAGAAGTGTAGTTGACTAGGTGACTGAAAAGTTGGCCAGAGCAGTTTAATCATGCCTGTGGCAAATATCCATTTGATTCATAAGCATCTATGTATAATTCACATTTAATTTCACCTAAATGGAGAAATAGAAAAATACTATATATGATTGAAATTAGTTCCTCCCCCATTCACTCAAAGTGAAATGGGCTGTCAGGTTTCTTCCTCTTCTCTCCAAAGATAAAGAAAACTGTTTATAGCTCCAGAGACCAGTGCAGCACCTTTTTGGAAGCATCCATCATGCTTCTTCATTTGCTCAAGTGCTTCACGGTGAGTTTAGACTACTCATTCAGACATTGTCAGAGCTAATCAGAGGATCAGCTCAATTTCTTTTCTCTGCATTCAACCCAAGCTCATGGATGAAAAACAGGTGCTTGAAGTTGAATTCAAGCAAGTTAGTCCAACTGGCAGAGTGCACAGCCCATGGAGTTGGCAGTTCTGGTGCAAGCACCCACAGCTACTGATGTAAAAGCCCATTTGGTCAATGCTGTATAAATTGGGTCCCTCAGTTTTTAATGGCAAGCTCTCACAATGCTTCATAGGAAAATCCAGCTAGTGAAGAAAGCTACAGCACATTAGTTCAGCTACAGGGGTTATGGCAAATGCACCTACCAGTCTCCAGCTCTGTACATGAGCTTCCCAGAGGATGTGAAATTAAGTTCTTAGTCTTGGTCTCTATCCTCAACATGTTCAATGGCTTGAGGCCAAAATAAGCTAGAAGCTAGGCACCCAGAAAATGAGAAACACACACATGCTGTGTTTAAAAAAAAACTCTGAATGACTTGCCAACTTCCTAATAGAAATCTCCTACAAAGATTTTTTTTCACAATAGATAAAGAAATGGAGAAGCAAGCATAGCATCTATGTCTGTAATACATTAAGCAACTGCCAACCCACAAGAATTTCCTCCTCTTCCGGACACTCCTTGTCTTATTGGCTGCACATTGTTTAACATCTCCAACACACAACAAAGGCATCTCACACTAAATTATTTCATGCACTGTGTAAGGCTGGCTCAGTCCACGAGCAGGACCCATGCTGTGCTGTGAATGAGGCTCCATACGGAAAGGTGCCACCACTGCATCATCAAAGCACACACTGTGAGGCATAAAAGGACAGTTAAGATTTCAAGGGCAAGTTTGGTCACATTTACATTTCTTGCTCAGGTTAAGACCCTGTTATCCAAGCTGTCCTACTTATATTGCCCAGGTGGTGCAATGGCCTAGAGTGAAGAGGTGAGCAAACACAACACAGCGTGTAAACCCACTAGTTTGGGCTTGAGTGCCACCTAGGCTCCTGAGCTAGTATAAAAATATAACATTTCTTAATACAATGTTTACTGGTTTTTGGTTAGGGGAATTCACAATCGTAATGTTATTCCTGTTTTGTGTGAAGCTTTTCTCAAAAGATACTACCCAAGAGTATGAGCTGAAAAGAAAGTTCTCACTGATTTCTGTGGAGACAAGGCCAGATCTCCTGTGAGAATAATGATCCCTCAAGCATCTCAATATGCTCCTTAGGACCTAGACCCAATCCACAAAATCATTTACTCTCTTGTCCTGCTTGAAGAGGTGCCTTTTCAAGCACAGGATAATGTTGATAAAACCTTGTTTGACTGAAATGCTTAAAATTTAGCTTGGAGGGTACACTCTGAATGCTGCTGGGTAGGATCAGAGTTTTCCGTTCTTCCTACCCTCCATTCTCTAGGTTTTCCTTTGTACCATCTCTGTGGTGTGTCATTGTATTCATAGAGTAGCAAGTAGAAGATGGCCTGGCATCCTAGGAGTCTACAGATTCTTACCACAGAAATAGCAGGCAATAATTATGCCTCTGCATGTACTGGGGCAACTGAATCTGGAGGATTTATCCATAGAGGAAAAAGGTAGTACATTACCTCGCCAGGTAAAGAGTATTGTGTTGTACTGACAGCACATTCAAAATAATAAGAGGTTGTCTGTTCAAAATTGGAATTTATTATGAGCATCTTCTTTCCATCCAGTAGTGTGGGCCTGGATATTGAGCTGCCTTTCAGCCTGCTACAGGTAAGAGATAGCAATCTTCATGCCCTTGGCCTCATCCTCAGAATCATCATATTATGGCCAGCTCTTCTGACCAGGCTCTGCCAGATCCTAGCAGCTTCTTTACTCTGCTACTGCATATTATTTTCTCACCGGGTGAGTGCAAGGGTGCTGTAATTCAGCAGTCCTAGTCTTCTAGGGTCCAAGGTCAGGCTGAGAGCAAATAATCCGCTGTAGGCTCAGCACTGGCAAAAGCACAACCCAGGCTTGTCAGGTAGCAAGTAACTTTGGCTGTGAGTGGCATATCTTGGCAGAAAGAATGCCAGTCATTGGAGGCTGGCGACATTTTGCCTGCCGCTATCTACAGATGCTCACTTGTTAGGAGTACACGTTGCAATTGTCTCACGCTTTGTAGCAATCAGCCCTTTTCTGGGATTTAGGTGAAATGGTCTGAAAAGGGACAAAGGTTCACGGTGTGGGAGCAGCAGTTTAAGAAGTGGTTTTGATGCTTGCCCAAACAGCCATTAAAGACAATAGAAGTGTCAATCCAAAACTGGCAGAGTATTTCTAGTGCTTTGAGTGCACAAAACTGTGATGCAAGTGACAATCAGATGATGCCCCAATCATCTTTTCTCAAAAAGCTTAAATGCACAGTCATTTTCAAGAAGATAAAACTGGTCTAAGGGAAAAGATTTAGTTTGAGGGATTGAGTGGTGTACTGAACAAGTCAAAACATATTTTAAAGCAATTGTTCATAGCCGGTGCTTGTATTAGAAATTTCCTGGGGAAAATGAAGCATATCAGGAAGGCAGAAAGCATTAAAAGCATAGGCATGACCTTAAACCTCTATTGAGAAAATAAAGCAAACTTCTAAATAGTGCCATACCTGACATAATTCTATCCTTTCATGAAAATTAACCCCTAAAATTTTGGTTACCTCAGTCTCCAGAAATGGATGAGAAAGAAAGAATTTAAATCCTTAAAATAAAATTATGCTTTCTAATCAGCCTACAGATTTCAGACACAAATGCTTTTATACTATCTCTTTAGTGTTTCTAAAACACCTCATAATTTGTCTTGGTTATCTTGAAAGACTATTTCTTCAGATAGCCTCATCAAACAAGGGCATTACATTTCTATTCTTATGTTGACTCTAACAAGGTATTCCTGGAGCTGCTGCATGTCCACTGAGCTTGTCCAGGCGTCACTGTGGGGCACTGTCCAGTGAATGGCAAAGGAATAGATGCTCCCACCCGTCCTTTGTTTATGTTGCTATAGGCACAGCTGTGGATGAAGCACACAGTATGGATAGGCAGGTTCTCACTTGATTTAATACAACAATTTTATGGGCAGAAAAATATTCTCATGTAAAAATGCCTTTGGCAGAACCTCACCCTGCAATGCCAGTCCTCTTTTCCACCACCTCTCATCTCAAACAGCTGTAGTGCTTGCTCTAGTGTTACTTTAATGCCAAAAATGTTTGTTCATATCAGAGAGCTTTTAGGGATACAAACAAGTGTGCATGTGTTTGCGTATTTTGAAATATCTTCCCCACTGTCACTGGAAAGGGACCCAGAAGGAAAGATCCCGAATGTCTGCAACAATTCAACTATAAGGAAACTTACTTTTAAAGTTGAGTGAACTACTTAACTTTAAGGGAAAAACTAAGTGCAAGAATTCTCTTATTTAAGACTCCACAGACTTCTCCTTCCCATCCTGTGTCACCAAAATACACTTAAAGGATCACACTGGAACTTTGCAAGACTGTAGGTACTCATTTTACAGACTTAATAAATTAAAAGCCAGATCGAATGGACTATGGTCTGCTAATGTCAGACATGAATTGCTGCAAATGCACATGATAGATCTGGGTTTTTCTATGATCATTGTTTTCCCAGAACACAGGCCAAGAACTCAAGTTAAATGGCCAACCATGTCAGTAGTGAAATAAGAGTTTGTCAAAATCAGTAGAGATTGAGCTGAGCTCAATAAAATACATTTTATGGCTTCAAGAAATAGCCTGGGTTAGGGGGGAAAAAAAGGCCTGCATTTATTAGACAAAGGACTTGTAGTTGTATTATTGATAGTGGATTTGGAAAAAATAAACATCACAGAGCTGCCTGAGTCTTTGGTTGTCCACTGTTGAACTGGGCTCTTAGTCATATAAGTCAAGGTGAAGTATTAATGACCTTGATCCAAGGAAGCACTCGATCACATTCCTAACTTTGGTTTTATAACTAGTCCCATTGGAATCTATTGTACAGATCCAATACTTAAAGGTACATCTAAGCCTAAGTACTTTCCTGCCTAAATCTTTCAAATGAGGATCGAATATTTTTAAACAGGATACAAGATAAATAAAAGCATAAAGTGATTCAGACCAGGCAAAAATGGAGACCAATAAGTGCAATTGCAAAATGTTTCTAAATATGGGAGGAAGTTCAGAGGCACTTAAAGAATGTAACTCAAAACTCTAGATACAAACATTCGATATTGTACATGTAACAATGTAGACAAAGGACAGCTTTCCCCAAAAGCTTGGACACAATATTGCCACTGAGGAAATTAAATTAATTATATTAATAAGAGTATGAAAGTCCCCTTGCAAACATGACTACTCACATATACACAAATGCAATTATTTTGTGTTTAATTGACAGGGGAAATTTGTGTGTGAAAATAACAAGGAGAACTATTGCAAAGCAAACAAATAACATGGGAAAGAGCTAACTGCACAGTCAATGCAGCAAAGATCCTGTGTTCTGTCTATGACTCAAGGAATGAAATAGAAAAGTTAAGAGCTCACACGGTGAGCTCCCAGCAGTGTGACTGTTTATGTGCAACAAAAGGACTAAATAAATACAAGGAAATGGGGAGAAAAAAAGTTCCATCAGCAATTTTTAACCATATGTTTTTTAAAGAAATAACATCTCATGGAGCTTTAGCTCCACTTACTGGCTGTAAATTAAAGTCCTCATATATACTCAAAGTGAAGCTTCCAAATAATTTTTACTGCCTTCAGTCTGATCCCCTTTTTCTTCCATCTGAGCTCCCCTGACTGACCTCAGTGCAGCTTAAATCTGAGACATAGCAGTCAGAAGAAATCAGTGAACTCTGCATGACCAGCCACACCAGCATTCATCACATTCCTGGTACTCTGAACTCCCTTAGGCTTTCCAGCTGCCTCCGAATGGGTCCACTCCCTGCAAAGCTAGAAGGGATACTGGGATATGGAACATGGCAGAGGCACAGAACAGTGAATGCAATTGTGATTTGTGAAGGAGAGAGATCATGTACAAGTCTTCGTAAAGTTGCAAGATAGGAGTATTTATCTGCATGAAGCAGTGGCCCAGCCATCTCATTGCCAATGTCTTTTTAAACCTACTACAAAGGGTGCCTCCCTCGTATCACAGAGCCATGGAGACTGCTATGCTTATCTGGCTTTGCTCTTCCTCAGCATCACAACTGGATTTGCAGATTGAGTTACTTTAATCCTCCTCAGTCTTATCACAGAGAGCCTGGGGAGCATGTGAGCACACACACTTAGGAACAACAAGAAATGCCAACCATAAGATGAGCTGCAGGGTCCAAATGTGTATGTGGAAATAGTTGGATTTCACTGAGTTACCCATGCACCAAGGCAAATGGCAAATGGTGGGCTCTGTAGGAAGGTGAAACATCCCTATAGATAGGTGATCAAAGAGTAGGGCAGCTTATAACCAACAATATTCAGGGGATCTCAGCAGTTACACATTCAGGCATGGGGAAGCACACATGAACCATAGAGTTACAGAGGACCTCAGCAGAAGGAAGGAAATTTTCTTCTAAACTAAAGGAAGACATGCTGCGAGTGGTCCATTTAAGGGCATTGCATTACCCTAATTGAATCTGAACAGCAAATGGCAAAAATTCCATTACAGAGGCAGAAGGCAACCAAATGAGGACTCAGAAAATCATTGGTCAACTGTCTGCCAAAAAAAACTATATGTTCACACTACCCGTAATATCAGATCATCTTCAAGAAGGGAAACAATATTCTCAGCCAATCCCGTATTCTTCAGTACTGTGGATTCTGGACATATGAATAGCTTCACAGCTGCCAAGTTTCACAAACTTTTTCTGACTATCAGCAGGGTGAAACAGACTGGGGATTTCCCTATGTATTTCCTAGCCATGCCCCAATTCTTCTGGGAGCAATCTCAGGACTGTGAATTAACCACCTGCTGTTGTTCTTGCTCACAGTCATGTACTTCACCCAAGCGCCTGCTGACTATCACAACATGACAGATTGCAGAGGTATGTGCAGGCAGTGGGTAAGGCAGAAGCACAGGTGGTTGAAAACACTGTTTTCTGTGATCACTCTGAGTCTGCAGGGAGTCAAGGCTACCCCTTGACCTGTCTATTTGAGACATAAAACATTGCAGCACAACTATACTAGCAAAGCAGTCATTTTAGGTCAGAGTTAACTGAACCCAATATGACCTTACTTCCGCTTATTTTTCTAGTGTAGAAAAGCCCAAAGGCATAATACAAAGTAACACACATTAAGAGGGACTACCTTAGAAAGGTTACCTCTTCATTTAGTCATACATTTCATTTATTGTTCAATTAACATACTTCATGCATTTTCATCCCTCTATTACAGCTGCAGTATCTTAGACCTGGAGCTGTACAGCTCTCTCCAAGGCATTTACTGTTATCTATTCTGATAGGTAAATCATTTTCTTTAGTACAGGCTGTCAGCATCTATCCTTTCATAGGAGATGATAATTTATGTGGTATTTCATGTATGCCAGATATATACCACAGCCAAAGTATCCTTTTTTGTCTCCTTAGCTTCCTACCTGCCCTAGGGCCAAAGATCTGCTAGGCTGTGTGCAGGTTCAGGGCACAAGATGACAACACAGATCCTGATCTCTACAGTCTCCTGCTCATCAGGGTCTTTGGTCTCTATACACCAGATATCACCTAACTTATCCATGAGTAAGAACTGCAATGTAAGGGCTTAGAAATTGAGAAGGAATTATCAAGAACTTCATAAGCAGACTGTGTCTCTAATAGGTCAAATTTTCTCTGAGCACAGGATGAAAGATTTTGTTCTTTGCTACAACAGCTTTCCATCATGACTGTATTGCACCATACATCAGACACACACATGCAGAGAGCTCCCCAGGCACTTCAGTCCAGCTAAGGTCCAGAGACAATTACCTACAACTTGCACAGAGCTTCTTGCTAAGCTGATCACACTGCTTTAGGGACAAAAACATATCTCCAGGCAGAGTTACTGCCCTACCTACGTGTAACAACCTACTTAGTGGGTGTGTGCACACACCTCAGTCCCATGCTCCAGTGCCATGTAGGTGAGATTTCTGTTGCTTAGGATCTCAGTGAAAAACATTTGTATGGCATGTGAGTCACAGCTTTTGTGCAAAGTGAACTCTGTAAACACAGACTGACTTTAGTGCAGCTCTCTTTTGCCTCTCCAGATAATGCCCACCCAACACTTCACATTCTTTACTAGTTCATACACAGAACAACTGGTGCCTTCACTGTTTGTCACTGTAAGTGTCTGAATCTTAAAAGCAGAAAAGATGAACTGGTTTCAAAACACGAGTAGTGTGTCCATCTTTTTGGGACATGACTTTCTGTATCTGCATATCTTCCATATCTGTTTTCCATACCTAAGAAACCACCTATTTAGCAATGAACGTACACTGGTGCAAAGGTAAGTTACACAAGCAACTGCAATGTTCAGTTGACTCAGTTGATAAAGTTGAGATGTTCCTGTTTTTGTAACAGGAGAGTGAGTTTAAGCTCCCCTGCCTCCATACATGGAGCTCAAGGTCTGTATCTTATGTCCTTTTCCAGTATGGGGCAGAGACAATTTGTGCTGCTACCTCCACAGTGAAAATCATTCACTACAAAAGCCAGGAGAAAAAACAGAGTCATAAGAGCTCTTCTAATTGAAATACATTGCCATAAATAAACAAGGAGAAAAAGCTTTGAAAGTGGAGAAGAGTTTGCTTGCCCAGAAATGTTTATCCATTTAATATAAAGCCTCCTTCCTTAATAAAAAGGAAATACAATAATTTACAATATTATCACACACTGCTGAATTATCTAAAATATACATTAAAAAGTCATCTTGCTGTGTGAAAAAATATCATTAGTTTTCTGATGTTTGGAGCAGCCAATTGCTTTAAGGGATATCTAATATTAAAGCATACCATACCTTATCCAGCTAAAATGGCTCTGTACAACATTTTAAAAATTAAAAAAAAAAAAAACTAAAATCAACCCACAAAAAAAACCCACCCAGGTCTTTTACTAATCATGAAAACTGAGCAGTAAAACTGAAATTTTTTATATTCCCATACTTCTGAAATGGTGTAATTACACAGAAAAAGAAAAAAGTACATCTAGAAATTGTCTGTCAATTTTAAGGTAGAATGGGATTTTTGGTTTTGCTTTTTTCCTCTTCCTTCCCTATACATTCTGGTGTTTCATATAAAGTTAACAGTCATGAAAGAGAACTTGTCAGAGAACCCTCAGGAGTAAATGGATACCCATTTCCATTTATGTCTAGGTGAAAAGTAGTGGAGTAGATTGAAGGATACATAGTTCACAATTTCTGTGTAATTATTTAGAGTGGATTTCTTCTTGTTTGGAAATTGAGCTCCATGTCTCTTTATCGCTGAAGTCCTACAAAGAGTATCAGAATGGTGGTGCTGAATTAAAAGAGTATTAAAAGAGGCCTTGAGCTGACCAAGTGTACAGTTGTTCATTCCAAGTGGTGGACTTTTTCTAAAACCAAGTGATCCATTCAATTTATGGCAAAGTCAGATGAGATTGCTAAAGACTGGAGGATCAATTTAACACTGAATTGTAAATTTGAAAATAATTCTTACTAGGTCCTGAGTTTGAGATGTTTGACAGAGAGTAGTGGCATAGGAGATAGACTATCAAAGTTCACAATCCATTTCTGCTTGCTGAGCGTGGAAAAAAAATGCCTGTGACAAAATAGTGACAGCACTATTCAAGAACAGGTAAAGATTAAAAGATCATGGAAAAGTACTTACATTTCATCTTTTGTCCAAAAGATTAATTTTCCTGCAGTGAAGGTGATAGATTTTGGATTCTACCTTCTTTCCATGGGTTACTTGTCTACTCCAGTATCATAGACAGCACCACTGCTTTCCCAGCACACCCACTTCTACCAACATGGAACAACATGCCTTACACAAGTACAAGGGAGGAAAAAGAAGTCAGTATGAATTTGGGGTCACTGGTCCATGTAGATTGATCAAAAATGTAATGATACAAAAGGATGCTGGATTTGCCTTTATTATTATTGCAGAAAAGAAAGTGAGACCTAGAGGAAATAACCAAGAACAGGGAAATAAATCTGGGCATGTATCTTCAGTATTCCTTAAAAAACCGGTCTTTAAAAACTGTTAATTGTATAGATAATTTAAACTTCTGAAAGATTAAATGCCAGTATAAGGTGCTGTTTTACACTGGCCCATTTTAAGCTCTAGGTACCAGTAAATATCTCTTTGTTTAAGGAAGCTTAACTAACACAATATTTAGACACCTAAGAGGTCTGTAAATCACAAGCACATAGAGTAATCCCATAGCATGGATGCCAGATGGCCCATGTTATGAACTGACTGAATCTTTAGATCAAATTTGCAAATATGCTCTTTTCATGGAATTCTCCTCCTCAGCATGGTATTAGGTGATATTTATTAAAACTGGAGATGCAGCTGAAGTAAAGGTAATAATGTAGAGGTCGTTCAAAAGCAGGTTTCAAATAGCTCGGAAGCTGGCAGTAAGCACGAAAGGACCGTCCTCATATCCCACCTGACAATGCACTTTGCAGCAGTCATGTCACAGCCATGCCACAGCACCAGGAGTGCTGTCAACTAAATGTGAAAGCTCATTTCTTTCTCACTTCTGAGTCATACTTAGGAGTTACTGTAGCTCTGGCTCCTCCAGGCTGAGATCTGACAGGCAAAGTAGGGCCATCGAATGAATATCACTTTTCTCTCTACTTAACTCTCAGTGAGTTCTTCTGCCATGACATTGGGACTTGAGTGGTACCTAAAGCTTGTGGTGGCTCTCTGAAAAAAATAAATTTCACTCTTTGGTACTGTATACTTTCAAAGTGACTTCTTTTGCCATTCATTCAAGAAACCTGTTACGGAATTAACATTGGAAATATTCATGTTGGTATAAATGATGTGTGAATGGAAATGTGGGTATATAAAAGCACCAGAAAAAGAATGTCAGAGCAAGTGCCAAAGGATTGGTGACCATTAATTGTCCCAGAATGCTGTATCTGTGGTTTTACACAAATGACCAAAGACAGGAAGAAAAGACTTAAACATAAGTTGAAGGTGGAAAACAGTGCTGGAGCCATGAAATACTCAGATAAGGAAAAAGTGAAACTTACGAGTTTTATCGAAAACAGATATGGGGACACGAAAAATAGAAGGCAATGGCAACAAATACCTGGAACTCTACACAGAAGCATGTGTATTTCTCACATTCCTTGTTTTTAACTACAATAAGCTACCACTGCAGAAAGATTCCAGAAAGAGTCTGTATATATTTCCTCCCTTTTTCATAATAAGTCATTTTCTTAATCCCTTTATTATCTGATCTCATTACAGTTTACTAGCATCCTTTCTTTCTGGGATGTCAAATAGTGAAAGTAGTATTTCCAGAGATCCTTCTGTGCACACCCTCTTCAAAAACTGGATCTTCTGATCCACTTGCATAGTTGCTGTTTGTTGTGTGAGTCTTGTAACAAGTACATAAGCAGTTTGCAGCATATAGAACAGACTTTGCTGGTTGTAGCAGGTCGCTCTGCCCTGGAATGGGTTCAAAGAACTCAGACAATACCCTATTTGCAAGCCTATCAGTGGTGGACTGACAAGGGGTGTCATGCTGGGTTTGGTGTTGAACTCTACTAAAATCTATCTGATGTATCAACTCCCAATTAACATCCTGATAGTGAAACAAAGATTTGGCAGATAAACTGCCAGGCTGAATTGAAGACAAATTGTCATCAAATCTGCAGGATAAACAAAATCAATGTGACTGGCAGTCATATCACTTTACACCATAAAAGTCCAGTCCTCTTTCATATGATAGGTTCTTCAGACATATTCTTTCCTGGAGAGTGTGTGTGAAGTTTTCTCCCTTTAAAGTGGGGATAGCCCTTCAAGGATATTCCTTGAGGCTGAGTGAAAGAGATCTGCACACGAGCATTGGTATAGTGAGATATATCAATCTCTGCTTAATAATTGTTTCTTTTTGATACCTTCAATATTATTGCTTTGACATACTGCATAATGCTATACTATACACTAATAGTAGTTTAAGCTTTTACACTGTCTAGTAATTAATTTAGATTAATATTTTGGTCTAATAATTTGTCATAATAAATAATTAATTTTATAGAAATATATCTGATTTGCTATCTTTAATCTTGAAGGACAAGGTTACTTAATCCATTGACACTCTAGGGCTAAGATTGGGTTCAGCCATCCCCAGACTCCTTGCTGAGAAGAAGTTTACTATGCAGAGGGTTCCTCTCTGCACCTCATGGAGCAACAGAGCTTCTTTAATAAACTTGTCTGAAGCCCCCACTATCACCCATGACACACGTCTGATGTCTCTTTTCTGAAACAGAAAGAAGAGTGAATAGATCCCCAAAGTTGCTTAAAGCATATTATATGGCCTCTGGAGTGATGGGCATTTCTTCACTAGGTATATTTCAACACCTGAGCAGATCTAGGGCCTCTACAGCTCTTTGCAGCATTGCTGGAATAGCAGCAGCTGTAGCAGTAGGAGACTTTTTCTCCTGTTCTGGGAGGATTTATGGATGCAACCCCCGGCCCTGCCACAACTTGTTGTGAGCTTTTAGGTGAGATGTTGACACAATCATAGTATGGAGTAGACACCTGTCCTGAGAATTGAGTCTGATAACCAGACTGCACTGCCTGCAGTAACCTTGCGAGAATAAAATGTGCAATGTACAACTTCTACCTGAGGCAAGTTTGGAATAACTACTGTTGGTCAAAGAGTGAGTCTTTCTTACATCCACATGAGAGAACATATGGCCCAAATTCAAGTTACAGCTGAGTGAAAGACAAAGAACTACACACAATAGGTGGGTGATGCTGAGTAGCTGGCAGGGACAGTTTATTATCCTGCCTCTTGTGACTAGCAGCAATGAACTGGTATTTCTTACTTCAGGCTCATCTTGTTGGGAATGACACAGAGTTTAAAATTTTTGTATAACTTTAGTCAGGAGCAAAGGAATTGAAGTTTCTTTTCAAAAGAGTATTTCACCACTCCAGGCCTGATGAGTTTAACCTTTCAACAGACTGGGAGTAGCACAGAAGACACACAAAAGATAACAACCATTAATAAACATCAAACATCATGGAGACACCTGGAAAAGATAGAAAAGATACCTAAGAATGAGAACCTAATTAACATCAAAGGTGAAGAGCTCAAGAATCAATAGGAAACCAAGTACTAAGAACTGTGTAGCTTGGGAACAATGAACATTGAACCAATTAATTTCTCTGGGTTTTGACTGAATAAGTATGTGAAAAATCTAGGAAAGAGCATTTGTGATGGAATTACTTTTTCTGCACTACCCAGGCAATGCATAGATTAAATGATTTCTGTTGCACTTCCTGGACAGAACAACATTCTAGCCAGAATAAAGTAATGTCTTAATTCTCTAACACTAAAATATGTTGGGGAGTTTTGTTTTTCCACAGTTTTGGTGACAATCTCATCAACAGACAAAGTTGCCAGCTGCCAAGAACGTGGAGGCAGGAGAAACACTCTGTCCCCCACTTTGTGTGGCAAGTGGTTGAGCTGCCGGAGGCAGTGAGAGAGCTGCATAGTCTCAGGTAGGCTGAGAAGGAACTGGTTAGCTGGTTCCAAGCACAGTCTTGCAGTGGACTCAGCCCACTGTCAAAAACTCCTTCACAGGCATACACAGAAGAGAGGGTAGCCAAAAATGTCCAAGAATGGAAGCTTTCAACAGCAAGATCTGCAAGAGGAAAAGACTTCTCCTGAAGCCCAAGTTGCACTTGCAGAATCATTTGAAGGCTCTTCAGACAGACGAGGAAAGACCCATCATGTCAGAAGAGACTGGAGCTGAGTAAGGCAGCGCGATCTTCTGCCCATGAAACAAACAGCACAACTAAGAAAAGACAATGGGTGGAAGAAATAGGCAGCTGTCCTCTGAGAGCTACATAGGCATCCATTTGCTGACCTGACACACTATCTAGAGAGGTGTGATGCAGAGGCTCCTGTCAGGGTTATCACTGAGAAACTACTGAGCCTTGTACAGTCCAGACTATTACCCACTCCTCTTGCTTATTGTGGGTGTCAGTGATACAGCCAGGAGCAGTCTGAGGTGTGTCAAGGATTACAGAACTCTGAGAGTGGCGGCAAAGGACTCTGGAGCACAGGTAGTTTTTTCATCAATCCTGCCAGTCAATGGAAAGGAGTTTGAAAGGATCAGTCAGGTCTCAAAATTCAACAAAGGGTTACAAGACTGATGCAACAGCCTACTGAAATATTTGCCTACTAAGAGCATGGGAATTGCTCTGGGGAGCGTGGTCCACTAAGGGGACAGATGGGGTCCACCTGTCATAGAAAGGGAAGAGCATCTTCAGTCATAGGCTTGCCAACATTGTGAAGAAGGCTTTTAAGGAGTTGATGTGAGACAGGAATCTCAATTAATCCCTCTCCTACTAGAGAGGGTAGACAGGTCAGTGGTAGAGCACCTGAAGAGCAGCACTTGGCAATTTCACTATCTGCACCTACTGCAGTTTATCAAGTTTAAACACAGTGTTGTTTTTTCCCTTTTTGTTCTGCCCCAGACTAAGCCAACAGAGAGACAGGATGTTCCTGGAGAGCTGCAGGGGCCATAGAAGCAGATGGGGACAGGACTGTTCCCTGCTAATCCTGGTACATTCTTCACAACATCATTTCCTGTGCTTTGCCTTGTGCTGTCAAAGGTCCTGCAGGCAAGGGAGACAGGATGGCTTGTAACATAAGCATAGTATATGAGTTGTGACTTCTGTCTTTATTTCTAGTCCAGGTCATAGAATACATGTTGATTCCCAAGGCAAGAAGATATTCCTCCAACTGCTTCAACAGTCACAATTTTAAAAAATAAATCTTGGTTTTCCTCCATCAGCTCACAAAACCATTCTCTCTTTAGATTATTGTATATTATTCTTATTACTGTTCAAATCAAGCCAACAGATTTATTGGCACCATAAACTGTAAGACTGACAGAGAGACTCACACAGAGTACTCATTTTGTATGTCCCACCACACCTGGGCCAGACTGACTGCATCCTCCCAGAAGTAAGAGCTGTTTTGTTTTGCTTTTGTCAGACCTTTTTCAGTACAAGATTATAGAGATTTATACATACCACCCCAGTGGAGCAGGTCTCGTGAGGAAAGCCCACAGCGAGTACCATGGTATGCTTTCTGCAGAATTATCCAGCCAGTGCTATTTCCACATTTCTGCAGATTTTTCGTGATCGTTCATAACAGAATGGTAAATCTAACAGAACTGCATTCATTTCTTATGCATTAGGAGCATGGCCATTGTGCAGCCTAAGCTCCCTCCTTTTTGTACACTTGAAGACAGCCCCTTCAATTTTATTCTGAGAAATGCAACAGAAGGGAGAACACCAGATGAATTGCCAAATGGAGAAGAATTAAACTATGCCAAGTGCTAACAGGAATTTACTTACAGACACATACACCCATATCACAAACTGTCTTGCTGCAATATTTTCCTACTAAAAGTGGTGCAAGATGCATTATTGTGCATCTCTTCATGGATTACAAGTTTCCACTGTACTCCAATGTGCCCGGCTGTTTCTGAAACAACTTGGTACAACTCAGCCTGTCTCCTCACTGTCAGCAGTGCAAGTGTTAATGTATCAGATACAATAAAGCTTCATAAAAAAGAGTATCCCACCAAGATTTATTCCTTGGGAGGCAGGTAACACTTTTCTTATTGTTTTGACTAAACTCCTCTGAGTTCTCTTGAAGTGCTGTTGATTTTTTACACCATACCCCTTCACCAGCAATTTATATGTAGTGGGCACCCCTGTGTCCTGCATCCCTGCATCCTGCAAAGGAAGAGCATTTATGGGTCTGTAAGTGTATTAGAAATAGCTGGGTTTTCAAAGCTGGCCTTGCTCGAATACATAGTCCATCTTGTAATTGACTGTCAGCTTGATTTACAATGGCAGTTGTGATGGGCTTAGAGATTTCAATCCAAAAGGCTCTCTGAAATAAGTGACGACAAAAGTCAATCCAGTGAGGCAGCTCAATTTGTTAATATCATCAAAGAACAAGGAATGGTTTAGGCAACACAGCAAGCCAAAACAAAATGCACTCAAGACAGAAACAGCCCAGACAAAGACATTTCACAAAACAAATCACAACTCCTGTAGAAATTATTGAAA
>PYHW01010833.1:10834001-10861618 GCA_013186435.1 Turdus rufiventris | reverse complement strand
TCTGATCTACATGTTGTGAATTTTGCTGGCTGCCGGCGGGTGCACCTTATAGTCCGGTGCGCCTTATGGTCGTGAAATTACTGTATATATCATTCAAACCCACCACATTTCAGAGATGTGTTTTGTAAATTTGGGATACAGAGCCATGTTGATGCAACTATAAGACTTCCAGACTACAGAAATTACTTCAGTTAGTTGTCATGTTCTGTTAATCTAAGGGATGTTACTACAAAACAACCTCTCACTAGCTAAATCTGAGTAATCCTCTGGAGGTGCATCTCTTTTCCTTGATTACAGATATCTTTATACCTTGATCTCCAGTGAAGTGCTTGACTTAAACATCCCAGACTAGATGGAATGAAGTCAGTCTGTGCATCCCCCACTGAAAGCCATAGAAATTAATGCAATCCTGATGTCAGATATATAAAGACTGTGAGATTTTTAGCAAGATTGCTAAAGCAGGCAGCGTACATTTGGCTGGATCCATAATTTGTGATGCTGCAAATATTCCCATCAGAATAAGCATTGTAGCCAGGTGGAGGTGGCATGGCCTTCCTATGTTAACTGTAAATATCTATAAAGAGCAAATCAGGTGGCACTTGGAGCAGGAAGGTGTTTTAATCAACAGAAGCTATCAGGGAATATAAAATACATTATTCTACCTTGTCCACCAATTCCCACCCCCTTGCAACTTGACATTCTTCTCAGAAAGGTTTCTTTTGACCACAGACTGTGTTGTGGGACAACAAACCTGGCCCTTCTCCCTTCTACTGTCTGCACTGACTTATGTCTGAAACGTATATGCCCAAGCCTTACCTGAGTTTCCCTCTATGGCAGCAAAGATAAACCCTAAGACATGCAGCAAGGATTTAACATTAAATTATTTTGACAGAGCTAGGATTACTTGCCCAGAGACCCAGTCAGAAGAAACCAAGAAGACAGCATGAGAAGTGCACTGATAAGGCAGCCGAGACTGGAGTCCAGAAAAGAGTCTTTTGAGGTGAAAAGTCAGTAGACTGGGCTTAGAGCATTTTAGACGAGGCAAACCTTGTAGAAGCTGCAACACTGTGCCTTGCATTCTGCAAGACTCGGAAAGCCCCTGTCATTTGAATGTCTATGGCTGTTGAAGATAAGCCGGACATAAGCGATGGTAATTAGCATCTACCTATCTTTTGTGTGCAGTAACTCGGTTCCCAGTGCCATGGTACAAACACCTGAAAACATTGCTGCTTTGGAATGACTAAATCAACTTTTATCTGCATTTCCATATGTTTCTTATAAATATTCATGTATTTATTTTTACAACACCCTTATTGCTCCTTCAAAGCAGGGATTTAAGTATCCAAACAACATAAACTGCCAGCAAAAAGGGGACAGGCTCTGACACTCTAAAGGTATAGGTTAATGCCTCAAAAATTCACTATACATGAAGGTCTATATCAACTCAGAAATGGGCAGTGGGGAGAAGGGGGCTTTCATGATCTTCACTTTTTGTAACAGTTTTTAGCAAGAAAACAATCCTTTCTGTGTATTGTCCTAGCATAAACTATGAGACTGTATCTTACTTTGTTTAAATGAAAACAAGACTTAGAGGAGAGTAGTAAAGCAGCAAGTGAAAAGTTCTACCTATGTGTGACTTGAGCTGTACCTGTGTAAATGCATTAAATCTTTACCAAGAAAGTGCATGTGGGAAAGATATTAGGGGTTTTATTCAAACAACCTCACTAAGGAGACAATCCTCACTGCAGCCTGTGAAATTATTAGCTGCTTACAAAACTCATCATGACTTCAAGCACAGCATCTTAGCCATGACTTTGACTGTTCACTTGTAAAATCTATGTAAAGCCTTCAGTGCCTTGATAATCCAGTTTTTTTGTCTTACTCTGGATGGATGAGGATATGAAACTAAGGGACTATGAATATTTTTCACCTCTTCCTAAAGTTAGAATTCCAGTTCACAGCATTACCACTAGAAAAATTACATATTAGATTTGTCATTAATTCTAGTTGTTTTTAATGCATTAGCATAGAAGCTGTAAGAACCAAGGGAACAGAAACATTGGAAGCTACTTCTCACACATCAGTGAAATAATAAAACACTATGAACTCAAAGTGGAACACGATCTTAAAAGAAAAAAAATTGCATTTGGAAAATTTATTTATGTATCAAAACTAATTATTGCATGTTCCACCTCAGTAGTACTTGAGGATTTCATTACAAGATCTAATTGGACTTATATGTGCTGTAAATTTTTTTTTATCTTTTAATTGGTAGCAGAGATCAAAGTAAAGAGAATGAAAGACAAACTTGATATTTGTTTCATAAACTCATCTTCTGACTTCATTTGTATTTACATGGTTCCTTGGAGCTGCTCATAGCAGAGGTTTGTATTAGCATGCCAAAAGAGAATCTGCTCCTGCTTTTTCAGTTCAGTGCTTCAGAAATTCGTCAAAGTAGTTCAGCCAGTCAGATTTTAATTATCAAAGGATGCTACTTCAAGTCAGTCCTGCGTATCCAGCCTCTCCTTATGCCTTTCTAGAACAGGTTTGGAAAAAGAGACAAGCAGGAGCTGTTGTGCCATTCTAGTCAACTTTCCACGGTGTAGCCACAAGCCTACTTTCCCAAGGGTGAGTGATTCCTTGGAGTAGCTCATCTGAATCAAACTTGTGGGGCCAGACCAGAGCCCTTTTAAACTTCACCCAGTCTGGTAACATGAACGTTTTTGGTTGACTCTGTCTTAAATGCAGCCAAGCTGAAACAGCTCCTTCAGAACCCCTGGATGTAAAAATGAGAATGACTGATTTCTGTCTGTATTGCCCAATGCTGTTTTGTGCATTGACTCCCACTAATGCCAACTTGGCTGGTACCAAATCCAGAAGCAGTATAGCTGTTCTGTCATAGTGAAATAAGTTAAAAATGAAACATATACAAAAATTAAAAGCCATTTTTCACTGTGCCATCCAACAGTTACTGGAGTTGAACCACCGTGAATGATGGTAAGCAAAATACCTCTGGAACCGAGGGGGAGACACTTCTGGAGTGATGAAGAAGGGACCTTAATACACTTGAGAGGCAGGCTAAGGGAAATGTCAGGAAGTTCAACAGAGCAAAGTGCAAGGAACTACATACAGGCTGGGTGGAGAAGTGCTCGAGAGCAGCCCTGCAGAGCAATGGGGGGCAATGGTTGATGAAAAACCCACCATGAGCTGGCACTCACAGCCCAGAAAGCCAAACCAATCCTGGGCTGCATCCAAAGGAGCATGACTAGCAGGTCAAAGGAAGGGATTCTCCCCCTGCTCTGCTCTTGTGAGACTCCACTCGGAGTGTTGCATCCAGTTCTTATGTCCCCAGAATAAGAAGGAAATGGAAATGTTGGAGCAATTCCAGAGGACACCATGAATTTCGTAAGAGCAATGGAGCACCTCCTCCATGGAGACAGGCTGAGAAAGTTAGAGCTATTCAGCCTGGAAAAGAAAAGGTTGTGTACAGACCTCACAGCAACTTTCCAGTATCTGAAGGGGGCCAGCAGGGAAGCTGAGGAGGGACTCTTTATCAAGAACTGTAGTAATAGGACAAGGAGTAATGGGTACAAATTGAAACAGGGGAAATTAGGCTACACGTTAGGAAGAAATTCTTGCTGTGAGAGTGGTGAGACACTGGAACTGGTTACCTAGGGAGGCTGTGGATGCCCCAACTCTGGCAGTGTTCAAAGCCATGCTGGAAAAGGCCTTGAGCAATCTGGTCTAGTGGGAGATGTTCCTGCCCATAGTGGCAGGGGTGGAAATAGATGATCTTTAAGGTCTCTTCCAATCCTTAACATTCTATGATTCTAAGTGGATTCTTCCAGTTCAGTGGAAAAATGGATCTCTTAAATGTTAAATATTTAAGCTGGCAAGTTAGGAGGCAGAATGAGCAACAGTTGCCAAAGAGACAGTAGAGTTCATTTTGTACTTACCAGTCACATGCCCTTGACATTCTTTCAAAAATACAACATGATTTGTTGTATTTTGCCAAAGACTAGCTTTGTTCTTTCTTTTGTTACACTTTTATTTTACATGCAAATTCAGTATTTATGAGAGATGTATTGCCTGTCAAAGTTTCTGTTGGGAGGTATTTAATCTTCCCAATTTTTTTGTGTGTTTGAGCTGTGTGTGTTACATCTGTAACACATTCCTGTCCTGGCCACTCAGCCTGGGAGAATGGTTTTATGTGTCAGAAGCATACCACCTCCCAGTGTCTTTGCTTGAAACTGTGAAAGCTGTGAAAGTCCAACCTTCTGGTTGTCCAGCAAGAAAAAGGTAGGGTTTTTTTCTAAATTTGAAAATACAGTTAACTGCACACAAACCAAAGACAGAAGGGGAAAGGGTAGAGGAACACTGCTTTCAGAGGCTCTTGATCTCCTTGTTGCGTACCTTTCTCTGTCATTTTCCAGTGCTGCACTTTGCCAGGTAGGAAAAAGGAAGCCACAACCTTTACACATAGATTTCCAGAGGGCAGAAGGCCAAACTGTCATTGTTCAATTGCTCTGGGAACCTTAAGATATGACTCAGGAAAGATAAAATGTGATGCTGACACCATGATTTGCTCTCTGTGTTGATTCTGGAATGTCTCCTCCACTTAAAAAAAATCCTGTCTCCCATGGTATTTGGACATAAAGTGAGTATCAAGCAGGATTCTTTTCAGAAAGCTGCTTTATTTCTTTTTCTCCAGCTAATTCTAACTCTCACCCTCTCCTTGAGATGGCCCAAGGGCTTCAGTAGTAGATCCTTCCCTTTCTTTTCCAGATATTAATTAAAGAGCTCAATCCTCAATGCATTTATTATAATAAAAGAGCTATGCAGTGCAAAGCAATCTAATTTTCCCTACCTCACAGAGGCCAAAAAAATGCCCACTTTGGGGCCTTAATAAAATAAGAGAGCTGCAGAGTTATTTAGAGCCAAGCTGAAGATTCATGTGTTTGCATGGGTCATGGGTGCTTTATTATATGCTTGTCATTGAAAAAAAAAATTAAAAAATTTAAAAAAAGTTTATTCTGTAATGAGTTCCAGGGTGACAGAAAACAGGCAGAAGCTCTTGTAGGAGCAGCCAACATCTCACAGAAAGTATGTGCAGCCCTGCCTCTGAATTGTTAGCTTCTCACAGCTAAACAGCTGCAGAACTGGATGTGGCCCATGAGGCAGATGGGCTGCAGAGCAGCACATTTCTTCCTGAATCTACCAGTAGTGCACTGTACCAGGTCATATAAATGGATAGATGGGAGGAAAGGTTGCAGCTTCTTTCTGATGGTTAGTATGCCCTAGCAACAATGCTGGGAAGTCTCTTGCTCTTACCAGGTTTTTTTTCTGTCTGAGAAAAGAAAGATTTCTGAGATATGATCATCTTCACTCAGCAATAACGTTCTGATAAAGAAACATGCCTGAAAGGCCTCACCTGCAGTGTGTACATTACAGGATACTGGGAAATCCAACCACAATATACAAAACCACAGGAAATCAGACTTCATTAGTTCATCTGGTCTCAGAACTATATTTTTATATATGATGGTAATTCTCTTGTAAAGAAGCCTTTCATTGCATGGAAGTTCTCTTGCATTCATAATCCTCTGCCTGGAAGGTCCTAATCCTCTGTTTGCATAGGCATGTCTATACTTTGAAGTGGAAAATCACTGAAAAGAGTTCACAGACCAACAGTACAAACACAGCTTTGGAGTTTTGGTATATCAAAATATATGTGGGTGGTGAACTCCCCCTGCCTAGGTAATCATTTTAAATCTGTATAAAATGAACTTCAAGCCTTTCCAGTCTGATTCAGATGAGTTCTGACATCTTTTATAGGTTACTTCAAATGGCAGCATAAGCGGCAAGACAACAGAAAATCAAGCATTGTGATTTGGATATGCTAGCTCAAAATGGATAAAGCAATAATAAAAAAGATTAGCATTGTGGCTTTCATGCCAGCAGTCCTAATAACATTTACGTTGTCTACAGGAAAATAGGGACATAGGATTGGCAGAGATTGCCTGGGTCATTGAGTCTGGTCCTCTGCTACCACAGGCAACAATATCATCTAATCCCTTTCATAAATCCTGTGACTTGCCAATAAAACATAGGAAACACATGGGAGAACACTGCAGCTGTTCAGAAGAGCACAGGAAAACCTACAGCCTGTTTACAATTAAAAGTGAAATTGAAGTTATACAGGCTTTTAATAGGGATGAATCAAAAGTTTGGGTTAGTTCAGCTCTACTCTAACATATTCTGGTGTGCAGGTGGGAAAGGGCTTCATGTGAATATCTCATGCAAGAGATTCGCATACCTCTTTCACATATAAAGAGGTGCTTGAGTTCAGAGTTTTGATTTGAGCATCAGCATCATCAAAAAGTGCCCATGGATCTTGAATAATAAAGACTGAATCAAAACTCCCCTTTATCTATCACTTGGTGTATATTAAGGATGACATTTGAGTAGGTTGCCTGTTGATTCCAGGAACAGCTAAATAAATCCAGAAGAGAGAACAGCCCAACTTAATTCCTCTTTTGCATGGGGTATCAGAGTCACTCATCTATGACATGAAAAGTTCAGAGAAAACAACCGGTATTTCCAAGAAACTCGTCTCTGTTCCATTTGTGATTCAGACATTTAATTTTGTCTTATGCCTTGCTAAGCTTCATATAAATAATCAATTGCTAGTTGAGTTGACTGCCCAAAGGGAGAAATGCAATGGTAAAATAAAAGGAGTAGTTGGAATGCTTCACTGGGACCAGTAAGATTAATGACAAAACAGTTCATATTGTAAACTTCTAAAGAGTGCATGTCCAGAAGCTGAACCTTTTGCTGTTTCCTTGACAGTGGCTAGTATTTCTGTCTGTATCTTAATAGGGGAATCATAGGTGTCTCTTGCAGAGCTCTTCATGCTGCAGACTGTATTATTACACAAACTATAAACAGTAAATAATCAAGAAATTTATACCCATGTCAGAAGAAAATGTCCAGACTCTCTCTTAAGCTGAAAGGAAACAGGCTGTTCCTTGCTTGTCCCCTACAGGAGACAGTTCTCAGTGCTGCATCAAATAAAGCAGGAAGGAATACATAGCTCCAGAGGATCTTCTTAGCAAGTTTGTTCAGTATGGACTGAAAAATAGATGGTTTGGGCAATACTAGGTCAAAGCCAAGAAAGTGTTTCAGTGGTCTCAAATTCAGAATGGAAAGAGGAGTGAGCTAGTAAGGGAGAAAGTTTAGCCAGCCCACAACCTGCCACAAACTTTGCTGACCCTCACATATCTTCATTAGTCACTGCTCCACACCTTTTTAAAAAATACAAATTGAGGGCAAGTCTTTGCCTCTTCCAAACTGTTGTGAGATTACATGATGTTTGCAACATCATTCTAGAGTGAATTTGTTTTTCACTTTTACTATATATTATATTCAGCTTTCTATAGTATGTGTAAGATTGTATTGCAACTACAGATTTCCATCATGAAAGGATATAATTATACTAGATAACCCTTTGCTTGGGATTCTAAACAATGCAGAGACGGCTTTGATGAATCAAGGCTCACTTGGGATATATTACAGATGAGATGTTGGCAGAGAGGAAGATGGCCAGTTTATAGAGTTGAGGGACAATTTGTCAGAGAATTACAAAAGGATGTACATAATAGACACCTCTGTCTTCAGAGCCTGGGAAAAGAGAGAAACAAAGAAGGAATGTGAGAATTCTCTGCTTTAACCACAGCCAGCAACCAAGGCCCCACACACCTGCTCACTCACTTCCCACCATGGGATGGGGGAGAGAATTGGAAGGGTAAAAGTGAGAAAACGCATGGGTTGAGATAAAGACAGTTTAAAACGTAAAGGCATGCAAGCAAAGAAAAGCAAGGAATTCATTCACTGCTTCCCATGGGGAGGTCGGTGTTCAGCCATCTCCAGGAGAGCAGGGAGCCATCACACCCTGGTTACTTGGGTTAAAAAAAAATCACTCTGAACATCCCTCTCCTTCCTTCATCTTTTTCCCCCAGGTTTAAAATCTGAGCATGTTGCCATAAGGTATAGAATGTCACTTTAGTCACTTGCGTCAGGTGTGCTGACTGTATCCCTGCCTGACTTCTTGTGCACCTCCAGCTTCCCACTGGTGGAGTGGAATAAGGAGCAAAGAAAGGCCTTGAGCACTGCTCAGCCGAGCACTGTTGATAACTCCCCATTACCAACACCCTTCCCAACACAAACCCAAAACACAACCACATGTTGCTTTAGTTCTAAAATGTTCTAAGTACTTTCTTAGAAGATTTTTATTATAAGGTTCTTTTGTTCTCACTTCCACTATTAGAAATTAAGACATCCCCTTGTCTTCACTGAAGTGTATTTATCACATACTACCAAAAAAGTACTTTCACTCCCTGACAAGCATGTTATGCATATTCTCTGTCACTTGCTTAGGTGCATATTTTAATTAATTCTTTCTCTTTGAAAAAGCAGGTTAACTCAGCTAGGTACAGTGTTCAGAACAGTGTGACAAAATCTTCACACTTTCACCATAGCAGGTGCAACTAGTGAAATGACTGCCCTAGAACTTCCAAGTCCTGACAGAAAACCCCTCAAAATTACAGATGCTACTCACCTTCTCTTTGATAAAGGAATTTTTAGATTCCTCTTTCCAGTAGGTGTTGTACTGATTCTTCTGACCATTAAAATACCATCAGTCCCAGCTGCCAAAATGGAAAATGAAAGTGAGGAAATAAGTGCTATGGACCTGAGGCAGCACTGCTCATCCCAGTGTCTGTTCTGAGCTGAGCAGGGACTGAGCAGCTGCTCAGGTGATGAGGTGAGAGGCACTGCTCCGAGGAGTTCCCGTGGTCCCAGGGATACATAGATAGATGTGAAAGAGCATCTCTAGCATAGGGCCTCGAAATGCAAGAGAGAGGGCAGGTAACCTGCATAGCACATACAAATGAACACAGGCATTGGCCACTCCATACATTGGGCAAAATAACATGGCATAGCCATGCCAAGACATGGCAGGGCTGAGATTTCCTGAGATCAAAGGCAAGAAGCAAAGGCAAGGAGTAAAAGCAAGAAATGAAAGAAAGTGAGAATGGAAACAGAAAATGAGATAAGGTCATCTAAAGAAGGTCCAAGCCAAAGTAACGAGAACAAATCAAAGCAGGAAGAAAAGTACACTCACCCTTATGCAAAAATCAAGGAAAAACAGTCGATGCTGCCACATGTTGGAGGATAGGGAGACTATATTAATAAATTAATAAAGGACAGAAGAAACAGCAGCTAATTCTGATGTATTTCATGCCTCTCTTTTAGCAGTTAGCAACTGCAGCAGCAGAAATAACTTTCTGCTCTTCCTCTGTTAGGAGAGAGAAATACTGACAAAATGCACACAGGTGCCTTTCCTGCAGACTGGCGCTCTCTGTCCATGTAAAAACACCTCCCACATCAGTGCTACCAAAGATACATTGAGCTGCTCCCAAGGTAATGACGTATCACTTTGGTCTCTGGCCATTCAGTCATCCACTTCTGTGTTCAGTGTTCTCCTACATGAACTGGTGGATAGCAATAGGAAGGGACTGAGGAGAGAAAATACTTGTTCCTTCCCCAGCTTTGAGCCTGTGCAGCAACATTCAGCTCTCTATATGATGAGCAAACACAGTAGGCTGGTGGTTGTCTCAAGTCTACCTCCTGCTGGACAGAGTTCATTTCTATCTGTAGTACAAGAGCAGAGACTATGGAAATGTCACCAAATTGCAGCAAGGTATTCACAAGGGGAAAAAAAATGCTAGTCAGCAAGTGTTTTCAAGGCATGTTAACAAATCCAGTTTATCTCACATGCCAGCTCCCCCCCACCTCACTCCCATTCCCACTGAATAGATACTAATTGAAAACTGTGTTTTCAATGTGAAGGCCGTTTCTAATTTGGTCTTGTTTAAAAGCATTTAGGGATCTTATTGTTTGTGGTATCTCAAAGTGATTTGCATGAACTCCCCAGGGAAGCCAACAAAGGGCACTACCAACATTTTGCTGGCAGACAGCAAGGGCTTCTACTCAGCACAGGATATTTATGTGCTCCAAGAAACACAGATTCTTAAGGTAGAGGAGACACTGAAGAGCCCCAGTGCAAAATATCTAGGAAACTGTTGTAAAATATATTCCTGTTCAGCATTTTCAGCAATCATGGTAGACAGAGAGCTCAATTGAAAATATTAATAATTTTTAAATATTTTTCATGGGAAAGGTAGAATTGCCTACGCAATATAGACATGCTCAAAAATATGCTTTCCAGACTTTGTCGCATGTATGTGTCACACTGCACACTCTAAAATCTCTACATTGAATTCTATATTTCCCACACATTTATGACAAATGATTATACAAAGTATAACATTTTGTATTCACCCAACAAAAGATGTGATCATGCACTCAGGCATGCACTACACACATGCCTGTACATTTGACACATGCATGATGCCAGACATTGAGCATATGGACATATTTGTGCATTATGCTATATGAGTACCTTTGCAGACCATACAAAGCACAGGAACAGCCTGCACCTTACAACACACACCTGCAGGACTTGCACACAGTCAGACATGTCAATAAAGTTCAGATTACTTATATCTGTGTACATTAACAAAACCTATGTTTATGACATCTTCCAATTTGTATATATCCAATACATGCCCATAAATTCATTTACTTAATATAGTATTGAGGAGGAAAAAAAATTAAGGCATACAGTAAAGTCTTCAGAAGAGGATTTGTTAAACAGAAAGCCCAGTTCCTATTATGAGTTTTCAGATTGGTATAAGACCTGGTCTGCATGCAAAAGCTTAGTTCACACAGCTAGGTTAAGAACATTAAAAACAACCCCATTAATTGACATCCCCATGACAACAGAAGTCTTAGAGCTATGCCAGAAAAAAAACCTCTTTGGCAATCTAATTTCTCGAGTTCAAGAAATGGGAGAAGGAAAAAGAATATTTTGTTTCTTTTTCAGAGTAATTGGAGATTCAACTTGCCATCTATTTTTTTCCATTATAACAAAGGCCTGCATCTACTTAGGATGATTTTTCACATTAGAGTGGCTCAAAGTGATGGAGGAATACTATTTCATTCTAATCTAGTCAAGTTCCAAGTTGAAAAGAATCACCTGCTTAGAGATGCTATTTCAGCTATGACTTGGAGCACAGCAATTGCTGCACACTGTGGCTTCCATAGCCATGTTTACACAGCTTGCTACAGCCCACAGTGTGTCATCCAGGTGGCACGGACCATTACTAAGTGCTACTTGAGCATAATTCCAAGTATTCCAGGTATTTCATCCACACTGCCGTGATTTTTCTGAAGTATGTCTGGATAGCATTACCAGAACCAACTAAAAACAAACCTCAGTCTTCAAAATTCTTCTGTCGCTTTTGTCACTGTCTAGCTCCTTCTGCATAGCCACTGTCATTTTCATACTCTTATCAGCCAGCACAGATGAAAACAGTGCTCCATGCCATTGCAAATGCCACTGCAAATACACAGAAGCTGTGGAAAAGTTTTCACAGCTTGCTGCCATGTGGCTTTAGCACTTCCAATCTGTCACTGTGCTGCAGAGCAGCTCTCACATGTTCTCAGAAGCAGTGGCAACAGCTGCCTCACCAGCAGCAATCTCAAGAGCAGTAGAAGGTACAGGATGTCAAGCTGCTCAGTGTGGGAGCTGGGTCAGCATCCATGGCTGAATTGATTAAGCCAGAAGCAAGTGGTGGGGAATTTCATAGAGTCATTGAATGGGTTGGAAGGGCACCTTGAAGATCATCCAGTACACAACTCCTCTGCCATGGTCAGGGACACCTTTAAGCAGAGCCCCATCCAACTTGGCCTTGAACACCTCCAGGGATGGGGGGTAAACATCCCTGAGCAACCTGTTCCAGCACCTCATAACCCCACAATTAAGAATTTTTTTTTCTAATATCTAATCTAAACCTATACTCTTTCAATCTGAACTCCATTCACCTTTGTCTTGTCACTACACACCCTTGTAAATGCTTGCCTCATCTTTCCTGTAAGTTCCCTTCAAGTACTCTAAGGCTGCAATTATCTCACCCCAAAGCCTTCTTTTTTGCATGCTGAACAATCACAGCTCTCTCAGTCTCCCCTCACAAGAGACATGCTTCAACTTCTGACCAGCTTGGTAACCTTCCTCTGGACTCACTCCAATAGGCTAATGTACTTCCTGTGTTGAGGACCCCAGAGCTCCAGGTGAGGTCTCACCAGAGCAGAGCAGAGAGGCAGAATCCCCTCCCTTGCCCTGCTAGCCACGCTGCTTTGGATGCAACGTGGGACAAGTTTGGCTTTCTGGCCTGCAGGTGCACATGGGTGGGTCATATCCATCTTCCTATCCCCCAGCACTCCCAAGTCCTTCTCAGCAGGGCTAATCTCTGTTCATTCCCCAAACTGTTCTGTGACTGCGGATTGCCCCTATATAGGTGCAGCACCTTGCACTTCATCTTATTAAACCTCGTGATATTTCCATGAGCCCTCATCTCAAGTTTGTCCAGCGCCCTTTGGATGGCATCCTGCCCTTCATGTGTGTCAACTGCACCACTCAGCTTCATGTAATCTGCTGAGTGTGCTCTTGATCCCATCTTCTATATCATTAATGAAGATAATAACTCTCATCCTAATACAGAACCCTGAGGAACAGCACTCAGCACTGATGTCCACTGGAACTCTGAGCCATTGAGCACTATCCTCTGGAGGCAATCATCCAAGCAATTCCTAATCCATCTAACAGTCCACCCATCAAATCCTTCACTCTCCAGTTTGAGGAGAAGGATGTTGTGGGGGACCATGAATTGGCAGTATAAAAATGCAAAAGCTTGGAGGCAAAATTCAGAGATGAAACCTGTCCTGAGTGAGCCCAGAGAAGTAGCAAACTCACGTTGCAAGTCTCAGGAGGTAGGAATCATGGCATGGCAAGACAATGATGACCATCATAGCAGAGAGGCACAAAGCAAGCTAACTTCAGCCTGTAAAAAAATAGCATCCCAACCATTTTATGTTTTTTTCAATGAAGGATGGACTACCCATTACCTGTCCTATTAATTTGTCCTAGCCAGCATTGTATACATGTGGAACTTTTCAATGGAAGTATAATAAACTCATTATAAACCAGTCATCTGTCCCTCTTCTATAGATGCTCTTTGAGCTAGACAATTAGTGGATGCTATGTCTGCTTTTCAGACTTCTTGCCAAATACCGCATTTCACAGTCCTATTTTCTTACTCTAATATTGTATGAATGTTGCTGTATGAATTTTCCACAAACAGAACAAAGACTCTGGAGAGGGCTGGGTTTTCAATCTTTACCCACCCTTGCCCGTTTGGAAACACATGCAGTATTTTGAGACCACCGATTGACCACAGTTAATGAGCATGGCACATGCTTTGTCGGGACTGTGGGAGCTTCCGAACTGTAGAAGAGAGGAGCATTACTAACACGTTCACAAACCATTTTAAAGGATGTTCTACATTTCCTACACACTGTGGCAGAGTAAGCACTAAGAGGGGTACAAGCAGACTGTGTACAAAGGCAGTAACCTGGAAAAAAAAAAAAAATACAGGGGGAAAGAAAAAGCCGGCTCTATTTCTCTAATCCCTTTTTTCGGCAGGACTTGGAGATGTGACTTGGAACAGACTAGGCGTAAGTTTTTTTTGCGGAGGGAAATAGGGAAATAGTGCCACCAAGGCCGGGCGCTGTCCTGTGTCGGGAGCGGCTCCTCCGCGGGGGCCGAGCGCCGCCTGCTGGCACGGCCTGGGAGCGCGCCCGAGCAGTAGCGCAGGGATTGCCGCTCCGGCGGGGAAAACTGCTCGCCTTGCCAGGGAGAAATTTTACAAGAAAACCCGATCACACCAGAAGGAATGAGTGAAAAATCTGCGCTTGTCTGAAGAAATGAAGAAAGCAGCTAGGTGCTTATAGCCATGCAAGATACCTTTAGTGCGAGCCAATAAAAGGCTTTACATCTGTGAACGTAGTTATGCACTCGTATTCCCCTGTGATATCTGGACACCATTTTCTGAAAAACTCTTCACAGATTTTTAAGATGGATGGGGTAATTGCTGTATCCCTTCACGTGTGAAATCTCTGTTAGTGACTCAAGCCCAATTCTAAAAAGTGAGATTAGAGGATTTCAGAATCAATTACTCATGCAGGGTAAGCCAACAAATGGACACTTTTGGACAACAAATGACAACAAATTTCTGTCACTTTATTATTCATAGAAACCTTCCAGGTTTGGTTCACGGGATTAGACCAGTGTTCCAGTGTGAATTTTTCATTAAGCATGTCTTCTCCTTGTGTCATAATAGAAGTTTTTTCTTACCCCATCTATGGACTTTGTCTGAAGCCAGTCCTCCACCAAAGATGGGGCCACTTGTGGGATAGGAATAGTAATTTTTTTCCTCTGAGGAAAACAGAAAACTTCATTAATTTCACAAGTCAATTATTTTTCCTCTGGACAAGCTGCAGTGATTCCAGAGTACTTAATTTATGGCAGAGCACAGGAATGGGAATCAAATGTATAATTATACCACTTCATTATCAAATTTACCACAGAGTTATCTCCACATGCTTGGGTTTGCAGAGACTGAGAAGCAAAAAGAAAGAAAAATCCCCATTGATGGCCAGATTAACCCTGTTTTGGGAAACTATGAGACTTGCACTGCAGAGTCTGAAAAAGCTGTGTGTCTTTCTCAAATGTGCATTTCAAGCTTCCAAGTTCCTAAAGATGCATTTTCAAAAATACCACAACTTTAAGAAAGAGATCCACGACTAACTCGGAAGCAATTTCTTCAAAACATGTAACATTATATTTGCTTTCCATATAAAAGCTAAAGACTAACGGTGATTAATTCTAAATGGGTTCATTATAAAAAATATTATATTCATTTCATAAATAGGTGAAAACTAAAGACTAGAAAATGGAAATTGCTGTAAGGAGAGAAAAAAATAATGAATGATGTAAAGAAACAAGGAATTAGTTGAGGAAATAAAATTTCAAGATCGAAGAATGGAAACCAAACAAACCTCAGAGAAAATTTTTTTAATATGGCTCTAAATACCCCTTTTCATTTTGTGTGTTCTCTGTTAAAAAGATGTTGAGAGCAGCAGAATGTATCACTGCTACAGAAAGTAGAGAAGTATAATTCCAAGGTCTATAATAAATATTATAAAAATGTGATTAAAACAGTTAGTTGTAACAAATTATATAATGCTATCATAGCATTTTGAAGTTGCTCACCATCCCACTCTACCAGTTAATCTCCCTGCCATGCAGCCGAAGTCCAATATTGGAGTCCATCTCCCATCCCTCCCCAGTGTCTGAAGCACCCTTTCTGCTCTGCTACAGAATGCAGAACCAGTCTTTCCCAGATGGTACACAGCCCCTTTCACAACCATTTTCATTCCTGCTAACTTCCTTTTTTCTCCACAACTCTCATATATACAACAATGCATGAATGTTACATATTTATTCATGCTTGCTATGGAACGTAATCACAGTTTGATAGCGTGTTCTTGAGGAAAAAAGTCAAGAAAAGGAGATAAGAAGGCAGCTCCATCTACACAAACACTTCAGCAGGGGAGAGTAAAGGGCAGTTAAATGAAATGTTCATCTTTCCTTCTTTCTGGCCAAGTTGTAAAAGCTTGCCACGGTAGTGCTGATAAAGATGATTATAGTAAATTTTAAAATCTGCATTCAGATGCAATGCTGCCTGGAAACTGCTGGAGGACAAGAGATTGACATCTTTTAATATCCGCCAGGGTGCCCAAGGAAGCTCTCCCTTTCCTAGAAAACGAGAGGTTCTCCTAAGCATGCAGTTCTTTTGTTACATTAAAAATATTTCTTCTCTCATGTTACATTTTGTTCCCACTTACTAAGATTACCCAGCATATTCTTTTAAGATTACTTTGGGTAAATGTGATGGCCACAAGCACACTGAGGGGCAGGATGTGGTTAGAGCTTTCTTGGATCTGATAGTAGCCAAAGCTTCCACACCCTCAGACCCCATCACAGTGTGCAGGAACGACATGAATCCACCAGGGGACAGGTAAAGGCACTGGGCTTCATCTCAAGGAAGGGGAGAAAGGTGACTGATGCTGCCACTGCTGCCACTGGCTGAAACGCTGAATTGAGGAAAAAGGGAAGAAGGTAAATGATTGATGCTGCTGTTACACCCCTGCTGCATGCGGTCTACTGGCATGGACCCTGGAGACAGGCTGGAGTTTCAAATGCCTCCAACAGCATCCTTCATGCTGCTGGGAAGGATGTTTAGGAAAAGTCCAGCACTTTGTTTAGCTCAGCCTCAGATTCACGTAAGGGGACTCCTCTCATTTGAAGTGCCTGTGAAATTTGGAGGATGCTAAGGCATGTTAAGATATGAAAAAACATTGCTACAGCCTTAAAACTTTTGCCACAATTTGTATTTTGTGGTTAGAACCTAATGAACACATGCTGCCTTCGTTGGCATGAGTTGAAGATACTTCGGTTTCTGGAATTAGGGAGCATCTTCCTCCGTAGGAAAAGATGCAAGTCACCAAATCACAGGAAAGCAGTCTCGTCTCTCTAGGAGTTCAGCGTGCAACAGGCACTTCCCGAGAATCTTCCATTGTAGTTATGGATACGGAAACAAGGCGCTGGGGGAAAGCATCAATCAAGGGAAGGAGGAATGTGAAGAAGAGCTCGGAGGGGAGAGGGGAAAAAAGCCCTACAAGAGGTGATGGCCATGGCGCATCTCCGAGCACAAGCACGCACCCGCAGCGCGGCGCCGGGCCGAGCCTGTGGCGCGCGGATGGCGCTGGGGCCGGGCGCTGCCAAGCACGGCGCGTAGGGCGCGGTGCCACTCCCGCCCCCGGCGCCCCGGTCCGGCCCTGCTGTGCCACCGCCCACCGCCAGGCGGGGCGCGCGGGCGACGCCGCGCGGCCGCTCTGGGACTGGCGCCTCGCTGGTGCGGACGACGCGGCCTGAGCGGGAGCGGCGGCCGGAGCGGCGGCGTCGTCAGTGGCGGATTCCGTGTTTCGGCGGCTCTGCCCCTTCTCCGCCGCGCCATGCCCACCGTGGAGGAGCTCTACCGCAACTACGGCATCTTGGCGGATGCCACGGAGACGGCAGGGCAGGTGCGGTGTGGCTGCGGCCTACAAGGCCTCGCTAGGCCTCGGGTTTGCGTAGCGCCGCGGCGGGGAGTTCCGGGCCGAGGCGGGGCGGGCGAGCCGGCCGGGGTGCCGTCAGAGGGGCTGCTCGGCAAGCGCACAGCCGGCGAGCCGCCGGGCCTGTGCTCGGGGTGGGTTTCTGAGCCCGCGGGTGGAAATGAGAGCGCGCCCGCGGATCTGCAAGGAGCGCTGCAGCTCCCGTCGCTTTTGCAGCATCCGCGTCGTGTCGGCAGCTCTCCTTCAAATGCGGCGTCGCGGATGTTAACCGGGCCTTCGCTAGAGTCAGGCTGGTTTTTGCGAGGGGGTAGGAGTTCTGCCTGGCGAATTCAGGCCTTGGAGTCTTTGGCACCGCACTTTCAGATCCAGCGCACTTGCAGATCTGGAGGACGTCTGGCAGGCTGTCCTGCTAAAAGGCTTGCTCAGGGAAGGTGAAGTCTGTTACGATTTGGAGGCTGCCTGTAGCCCTTTGGTGTTTCCTTCCTTGAGGCAAGAACCTAATGTCAGCCCTCACGACTGAAAATTTTTTTTCTGTAAAGTCTTGGCAAGATCTGCCATTTCTTTTATACCAATACTGGATTATTCAATAGACTTACTGACTATTAGGATTACCAATAGAAAATGTTACGATTAGTTACAAGTAGTTTTGGGATTGCATTAGTCCCTCATTTTCCCAAATGGTCCCCTGAAAAAGCAGAAGGTACTTTTTTTTTTTTTTTTTTTTTTTTTGGTCATAATGTCAATAAGTAGGAAAGTAGTTTTGCCATATCTTTATCTAAGCACGAATTTTAAACTAAACAAGATGCAGCTATACAAGGGCACTTGGAAAGTTCTTTAAGAGAACCAGTAATTTGGTGGTTGTTGGGGGAAGGGGGATGTTGAAGGGTTTTTTTAATTTTAATTCAGGTCTGTTCAGTTTGCTTGTGTGGTTATGCCCTAGTGAAACAAAGCATCCTTGCGGACAGTCCAACAAAAACATCACCTCAGAACCAAAAACAAAGTGCAAACAAAATGTAGGGGACTGCAGGGAGAGGTGCAGAGTAAAACATGCTGTTACCTTACCACTTCAGAAATGCACACTTCATCTCCCTTTGATTCTTGTGAGTAGTTTTTGTGAGGAAGGAATGGCCATCTTAGGTAGAGCAAACCTCAGCATAGTTAAGAAATGCAGCCTGTGACAGGGTAGGTGTGTAAGAACCTCTGAGCGTAAGTACAGAACGGTGATTCCTGAAACACTCCCCAGCTTTGCCCCACCCCAGCTTCTGGGTTCCCAGAGCCCAAGGAAGTGTCTCTGCAACAAGCATAGCTCTTGAGGTTATTCTTCAGTTAGCTTTTCTGATGCTTTGTTGAACTGAATGTGCTTCTGGCATATAAAGGTTCTGTGCTAGAACATTTCATTGTTTTGTTAACCTTTGTGAAGGAGTTACCTCTTTGAATTTGTCCTTTTATAATCTTGGTTGGTGACTCCAATTTCTGCATTCTGAGAAACCATGAGTAATTGTTTCTTGTTCATCAGTTTTATCCCACTTAGTGCTTTATTATCTCTTAACAATATTATGAATATGATCCCTTACTGCAAAAGTCATGGTCAACCTGTCTCAAATAAAAAAACACCTAGCAAGGGCATGGGGACTACCTGAAGTTATGACATCAAGAGAAGTAGTTTAAAAGTCTTGGAAGTACTGAGCTTGTAAAAGAGTGTTTCAGTTGAGAAAGGGGCTTGGGTGTGAGGTGTCCACAAGTGGAATGAAGGTGAGAAGTTGAAAAAAACTATGAGGAAGCTGGCTCGCAATAAAGAGGAAGATAAACATTTCTTCATAATGCATTGTGAAACTTGTCACAGGGCACTGTAGGGTATGAATTGGCTCAAGAGCTAATCTAGAGAAGTTAATGGATGATTGGTCACTTAACAGTTATTAAAAACAAAGGTCTGTCTCCAGGTTAGGACATTCCTTTGTTACAGATGGGAAGGGAGTGCTCAAAACAGAAGGCTCACACTGCTTCTCTAGTTGCCTGTGGTTTTTTCTAGAGCATTCCAGCTGCCAAGTACAGGTAAAACAAACTCCTGTCTGAACTGTATTATGCCTACATGGTAGGAATAATTAGCATGCAGGAACACAAATGCAGGGAACACAGGCTACTCTGTTCCATTGCTACGTGAATGCTTTTTCATATGTATTAAGTTTTATGTTACATGTTCTACAACAGAACTCGTTCTTAACATGCAGCCTGAGAACGCGTGTCTGTAATGATGTGTGTTTTCATTGCTAGTTTGTGCTGGCTCATTCCTGCCTTTGCTGCTGAGTGCGCTGCATTGGCCCAGCTACAGAGTGAACTGGGTGGTGATGTGGTTCAGCTGAAAGGCAAATGATTCTTTTATTGCTTATTTTTCATCCAGATCTGTGTCCTACTCCAGTTCAGATTCTGGCAACACAGAGCTATCAACAGGCTGTAGGCAGTGCTTCAGGAGCATGGGCACTAAATTTTAAAATGCAGCTTGCTTTAGAGGGCGTTAATGCAATGTACTCCTTTGTAAATTAGTATCTGTACTTGCTATGGGACAGCTTTCATGTGGAGTAGTGGTGATGATATGTGTGGCTCTGGGAAATCTAATGTAAATAAAGCAAAGAAAGTGTCCTGTGCTGTCAGGGCTGATGTTCAAAGCAGGATAAGCTGTTTTAAGCATTCTTTTTCACAACCATGAGGAAAATTAGTCTTAGAAGGTCCTGATTTCCACTAGTGTCCAAATAATGCTGACTTGTATTTCACAAACACACAGCTAACCACAACAAAGATTTCAATTAATTAAGTTTCAGTCCTGCAGGCACAGAATCTGAAGCACCTGTGTGATTCTAGTTGGAGCAGCTATATAATATTTTACTGTTGCTGGAGTGTTTATTCCTATATTTGGAATATGTATTTCTGTATTTGAAACTGGAAGTTTCTGGGATTTTGTTTTTAATCTAGTTTCCCTTAGCCGCTCTTCCAAGCACTGTATTTCATCCCAACTACCTGAATAGATACCAGAGATTCCAGAAGTTAACTACCTGAATAGATGCCAGAGATACTTTAGCACCGTATATGTTAACAAGAATTCGTGATCCACTGCAGTGGCACAGTTGCTGGGAAAGCTAATCTCTACTTCAAAGACAATACATGAGTATACAAAAGGCAGAAACTCCTTGAAAAATTGGCCAAGTTCAGTGGTAGTGATCATAGAATTCCTTGCACTAATCTCATCACAGTGTGCAAGAGGTGTTACCTTTAGGGCCAGGAGCTGGAGTGGCACACACTTGAACAGACAGGGTCCAAAATAACGGTAAAAACCAGACACCAGAGACAATTATTACCAAATTGCCATGGTTATATCAGTCTAAGAGAAAAATATATTCCTTTCTAACAAGCTTGTATAATATAGCTGACTTAAATAGTTTAGGACAACAGGAGAAAAAAAGGTCCTTCCTTGTCTTGAGAATAACCCAGGATTTTTCCATTTATGTATTCTGGTTTTGTTCTTTCAGCATAAAGATGCCTACCAGGTGATCTTGGATGGTGTGAAAGGAGGTGCCAAGGAGAAGAGACTTGCAGCCCAGTTTATTCCTAAATTCTTCAAGCATTTTCCTGAGCTAGCTGACTCAGCTATCAATGCCCAGTTGGACCTCTGTGAGGATGAAGATGTTTCTGTAAGAATAAGAACCTTATAGCAAGTTGATACTTTCTTTGAATTTATATTTTGCTATTGTTGCCTCCTTTTGTTAAATGGGCTGTGTCTTTTGGGAAGGGAGGGTTGGTCTTTGGAAAACAAAAATTTAATTGTATTCTTGCATTTAATTCATTTTGCTTGGGAAGATGCATCAGTTTTCATTTATCTTTTTTAGCTCGAAGGAATAGCTCTGTAGAAAGAAACTTACAGTTTGTTTGAATAGCATTTACATATTTTCCTGTCAAAAGGCACTTCGTGGTAAATGGTTCTGATAAATACTGCTGGGAGACAGAATCTGGTTTGCACCTGAGAACCACAGAGGTGTGATTCTGACTGTTATGCTTCTTGAGATGCTTCATGCTGCTGCTGTGGTGCTGGTAGAAGCTGTACCTTTGAAGTATCTCTGTCTCTCAGGTCTTAAGGGATTTGGACAGATCATTCAAGGATTTTTTTCAGTGCTGGGAAACAAACCCTGGAGTTTATCCCTGCTATGTGCGCAACTGTAGAACTGTCCATCCTGTTAGCAAATAAAACTCTATAATAGCACATATTTCAGGCTTTATTTTGTTGATCATATGAATGATTTTGTGAACAGAAGTGCTGTTTGAATTTGTTTTTTCTCCAGTCCTGCCTAGATCTAAAAAACCATATTTTTTTTCTTCATAAATATGTCAAGATAGGGGGATTTGGGGTGTTACATAATTCCTGAAATTTTAAAAAGTTTTTAATTTCTATGTTATTGGCAATTTCAACAGATCCGGCGACAAGCAATCAAGGAACTGCCTCAGTTTGCCACTGGAGATAATCTTCCTCGGGTAGCAGACATACTGACCCAGCTTCTGCAGTCAGGTAGGAGACACACGCTGCCTGATCTCCTCATGGCACACTTAAATATGTATATAGTTTTGGTTCTGTAAAACATTTTACATTGATTCATAATTTTCTCCTGCTTTATATTTATATGCTGTACAGTTAGGCTGCTGGTTCTGCTAAAAGGTCACTAATTATTTTAATCTAAACTGAAAATCTTTCTTTTAAGTAAAACAATTTTTTTTTATTTGAGTTCTCTGAAAACATGAACTGCAGCAAATTGCTTTCTGGAAAAAGAGTTACTGAATTTCTGATCCAGTTTCTAGAACCTGAAAAAGCCTAAGGGCATTTTGCTCCATACAGTTGCATTTTTGGTGCGAAATAAATTCTTTGGGGCTAAATTCAGAATTTAATATGCATTTAGCCTCAGTAAGTTATAAAGTGCTAAATATTAGGTTTTAAAGCTTCCATTTAACCTACATGGTTAAGACTCTGGGCTTCTCAGTAGATAGGTTAGGGTTTTTTGAGATTTACACGTCTCTCCAGTTAGTTTAGGAGGGAGATAGTTCCTGCCACGTAGAATTAAGAGTTTGAAAATAACTAACTATGTATTTTACATCAATTAAGTGAAAGTTAGCTTGTTTATTAAAATAAATAAATATATAGATTAATAACTTCCCTTCAAGTTTTCAGTCCTATCAAATTTTAAGGTTTAGTTTTGGCAGGGGTACTAAAGTGAGAAATAGCATTTTTTTTTTCCTTCCAACTTCCATAATCATGGCTTTGAACTTCCTCAACCTAATAGTTTTTAAAAATACAGGTAATGTTGTTTATAGCTAAATGCTGAAGACAGAATACTTCTCGTGCAGTATTAGCAATCTTTGTTTTTCTACTCTTACCTTTCCATTTCAAGTGTATGTGTATTATTTTTTTTTCCTTTCCAGATGATTCTGCAGAATTCAATTTGGTGAACAATGCCTTGCTCAGTATATTTAAGATGGATGCTAAAGGTAAAGGACATGTTTTTCTATTCATGGCTTTTATTAATACTTCTCAGTCTGTAGTAGGATGAGAACAGGACTCAATTTTGTATCTTCTTAGTACAGTGCAAAAGTGAGACAGTCACTAATTGTTAAGTTTTGCAAACAGTACTGAACTTAATAGTTGTGGATCTGAATTATGCTGACTAATAAAAGATTGTGGATTTTTATGTCAAGATACATGAAGATTGTCATTTTTAAGCAGTTTAAAGCAGTTATATTAAAATGTGTAATGGAATCTTAAGAGGGAATTTCTTCTTTCTGCATAAAAAATCCAGGCAGGTTTTTATGGTCCAGGCTGCCATAACGTCTAAAATAATTTGTGTTACCTGATTTATTCTCCATTCAGGGACTTTGGGAGGTTTATTCAGTCAAATTCTTCAGGGTGAGGATATTGTGAGAGAGAGAGCCATTAAGTTCCTTTCTACAAAACTTAAAACCTTACCAGAGGAAGTGATGACAAAGGAGGTGGAAGAGTTCATATTGACTGAATCAAAGAAGGTGGGTGTCTGATTTCAGTTTAAACTCAAGTATTGTTCAACCATCCCTTGTCATTGGTGTTGCTTTGGAGGTCTGTTGGAGCATTGTACAAACATGATCTTGTACTTACCTGTTGTGATACACTCCAAAGTTTGCAACATTTTTTTGTGGTAATGTTAAAGTCGTGGCTCTTCTAATTTTATAAAAGCATCTTTGGTTAGAATTGGACCAAATCATTCGTACTGGAAAGGATCTTTGAGAGATTGATCTGCTCAGTGAATCATGCTCAGCTGAATTCTGATCAGACTTCTTGGTGTTTTTTCCAGTTGGGTTTAGAAAACCTCTGATGAAGGAGAATTCCTGTACTGTCTGGGCAACCAGCTTCAATGTTCAATTGTCCTCAACAGAATTTTCTTTTCCCTCTATTTGGTTGAAACCTCCCATTTTAGTTTTGTATCCTTGTTTCATTTCACCATGTCCACCTCATCAAAGAACCTGGCTGCTGTGGGTGGTGTCTTGCTCTGAAGTGTTGGAAGATTAGTTAGTTTGCCACATCCGCATACAGCTCTCTTCCTTTAGACTGGAAAAGCCTGATTGCTTTAGGTTCTTCTCGCAGTTCATGTGCTCTAGACACAGATAACCTTGTTGATTTGCCTTCCTAAAGCTTATCAAGCACTTCCTCATACTGGAGAGCCCAGCAACAGGTGCAGTATTCCAGATTTGGTCAGATGAGGGCCCAGCCAAGGACCTGTCAATCCTCTGTCCCTTTGTTTCCCTTAGTCTAGTCTGTGCTCTTGTCCTTAGCCCAGAGCATTGCTTGTCACCCAAGGAACGGTGCTGTCACTTGTGCTTAGCCTGCTGTCCCCCAGAACCCTCAGTCTTCTCAGCAGAGCAGTTCTCCAGCAGTCAGTCAGTCCCCAACATGTGCTGATGCAGGGAAGTTGGTTCATCCCAGGTGCAGGACTTGGCATTTGTCTTTGTGGAACCTTACAAGATTTCCGTGCATTCCCTTAGCTGAGAAAGATGCAAAAAGTTTTAAAACAACCAGTAATGAGTAGATACTTGTTTACCATTTATTCTGCCTGAAACATTTGATTTTTGTTAGATAAAAGTTTGTTCTTAAGTTTAGAGTTGAAAAAACCTGTTTCCTTTGCACAGCTTGATGACAGTTGCATTAATTTGTAGGTGCATTCAATTATACTGAATGTTTTCATGTGCTCCTTCAAACTTGTGTCTTTTATTAACTAGATGCTAAATATTTGCATAGGTTTGATGTGGAGGTTTGCAAATTACCACCACAGAAATATGTTTTTCTGTTTTTCTGTTAAGGTTCTGGAAGATGTGACAGGCGAGGAATTTGTTCTGTTCATGAAAATATTGTCTGGATTAAAAAGCTTACAGACAGTCAGTGGGAGGCAACAACTGGTGGAGCTGGTAGCTGAACAGGCTGACCTGGAACAAACGTTCAATCCATCAGATACGGACTGTGTGGACAGACTTCTGCAGTGCACTCGGCAGGCAGTGCCATTGTTCTCTGTAAGTATTTGTTTGCTTTGCATGAGGAGTATTGAGGAAAGTTAATGGCTGGAGCTTGGCTTTGGTCTTCTCAATGACTATGTTTGAAAGACCACGAATCAGTACTTCTCCACCTTTAACCTCTAATGTATCCAAGTGTTGATAAACATCCTTAAAGCCTCCAATTGCAAAGATACCTTGTGTTTTTCTCTTCTCAAATTTGAGATGTTACAGTGAATTATTATAAGATTCTCACATTGTTTTGTATTAATTTGATTATTTCAAGTTTAATGCCAGGCAATTGCAGCACTTAAAGGCCTATTCTTGGGTTGCAAGCAATCTTTTCAGCTGCTGTTGTGGACATCTTCTAAATTTAAGCTACCTGCAAGGAGGTTTGTGTCTTAGGACTAAGAGGGAAGTTTAATAAAGCTTTCAGGTACAGCTGTGAGGCAGGCATTTATAAGGGTGGAGTGGTGATGGGAGAAAAACATTCAGCTCCTTCAGACTCAAGAGTAACATGAATAATGTGTGATGGTTTGTTTGTGGGTTTTTTTTTTTCAGAAAAATGTTCATTCCACAAAATTCGTTACTTATTTCTGTGAGCATGTTCTGCCAAACCTCAGCTCTTTGACTACTCTAGTGGAGGGTCTTGATATCCAGTTAGAGGTAAGCAAAAGCTAAAATGCCTTCCAAATAGTGAAAAATAACCATCCTAAATCAAGACAGCTATTTTAAAAATCACAAGCTCTTTGCTCAAGTAGTTTTCATTTCTTGGCTTGTAGGAAAGGTAGCTGCACTAGAAAAAAAATTTGCTCTATTTAGCAAATTTAAAGCATATGTAATCTGTCCCAAGCTTTTGAAGCAAGATAGAATAAGTTGATCAGTGTAATCATTTTTATATTGCTCTCAATTTTTTTAAGCACATAGCATTTACTGAAATGATGGTTGCATAGTTGGTGCTAATTTAGCCTCCTAAGGGAGTGGCTGTCATTTTGTTTACATTAATCAGTGCTACAACTTCAGTTAGATCTCTGTGGCTCTCACTTGAAGGTGAGCTGTGCTGCAGATGTGGGAGATGAAGTTTTGTTTACTTGTTGACTAATGCTTGTTGGGATTAGACATACAAACATGTGTTTCTCTTTACAGACAGGAAAAACAAATTAAGCATGTTCTTCCTTGTATTCCTTCCTGCTCTTTGGGAGGGGTGTAGCTGTAATAGCTGGCCTACTGTGCCAGCTGTAGTGATGTGATAATTGATTTTAGCTTGAATATTAAGCTTGTGTATTTTCAGTTAACACACAAAAACCTGGCTATCCTTATGTGTAGGTTTTGAAGCTTCTTGCTGAAATGAGTTCATTTTGTGGTGATATGGAAAAGCTTGAATCAAATTTGAAGAAGCTGTTTGATAAATTACTGGTAAGACTAATTCAATTTTTATTAATGTAAAACACTAAGAAATTAAGTTTTCATCAAAACAAGTTATTTTTATGTATTAATGTCTTTATCCTTTTTCTGAAGTGGCTATTTCAGAGACAGTCTTGTCCACTAGATAGAAAGTTGAACATAATTTTGCAATTTAAAGCCTTTACAGATAGAGAGCTGTTACCTGAATAATGTTTTTAATCCAGTAACTCAAGTGTGTTTCTTCTTTTTAAATTTCATAGTCATCAGAGACTCACGTTGATCTCATTAAATGCTGTACAATTCTAAGCAAATTCAGCACTATTTCAGCAGCATTGGTGCAGTACATTGTTACTTCCTGTGCTAGTAGTGCCACCATAGTATTTCCTCTGAGTCGTCACAGAAGTGTAGGCAAACCATAAACCATCTGATTGAAACACTGAAAGAGCAGTCAGCATAAATGTGTCTCGTGCATTTGTTTTTTTTTCTGTTCTCCAGGAGTATATGCCCCTTCCTCCAGAGGAAGCAGAAAATGGGGAAAATGCTGGCAATGAAGAGCCCAAGTTGCAATTCAGTTATGTGGAGTGTTTATTGTATAGCTTCCATCAGCTGGGTCGAAAACTTCCAGACTTCCTCACAGCCAAGCTGAATGCAGAGAAATTGAAAGACTTCAAGATCAGGTAATGATTTAGAGGCAAGTGTTAATGTGTTAATGTTCTGTTATAAGGCGTTTATTAAAAGGTGTTAGTGGAGTTCCCCGGGGCTCAGTACTGGGACCTGTCCTGTTCACCATCTTTATCAATGATTTGAATGAGGAGATTGGCTGCGTTCTCAGTAAGTTTGCGCGCAACACCAAGTTGTGTGGGAGTGTTGATCAGCTTGAAAGGTAGGAAGGCTCTGCAGAGGGTTTTGGACAGGGTGAATCAATGAGCTGAGGACAACTGCATGAGATTTAATAAGGTGAATTGCTGGGTCCTGCAATTGGGTCACAACATCCCCACGTAGCACTGCAACCTTGGGCCCAGAGTGGCTTGAGAGCTGGTCAGCAGAAAGGGATTGGGGGTGCTGGTTGACAGCCAGCTAGGTATCAGCCAACAGTGTACCCACATGGCCAAGAAGGCCAATGGCATCCAGACCTGTCTCAAGAATAACATGGCCTGCAGGACCAGGACAGTGACGGTCCCCCTGTATTCGGCACTGGTGAGGCCTCACCTTGAATGTTATGTCCAGTTTTGGGACCATCCCTTCAGAAAGGACACTGAGAGGCTGGAGTGTGTCCAGTGCAGCTGAGGAAGGGTCTGGAGCACAAGTCTGATGAGGAATGGCTGAGGGAATAGGGGCTGTTTAGTCTGGAGAAAATGAAGTTGGCAGGACTTCATTGCCCTCTACAACTGCCTGCCAGAGGTTGTAGTGAGGTGGGAGTCAGTCTCTTCTGCCATGTCTCAACTGAAAGGACAAGGAAATGGCCTTAT
>PYHW01010833.1:10794305-10827261 GCA_013186435.1 Turdus rufiventris | reverse complement strand
CCCCGCGGGTGTCTGCCCGGTGGACTCTCCCTTTATTTGAATAAAGTTCCAGGACTCCTCTGTCTCTTTTTTGGACATAAACCTCTGGGTTTTCCTGACACGATAGAGCAAGAGCCATTTGGAAGAGCAGCCTAGGGTTTTTTGTGGAATCTGTAATACGCCTGATTTGAAAACCGGCAGCAGTAAGGGACTATCGTACTTGTGCGGTATTTTCTCCAGGCTGGTAGAAACCAAATTGCTTGAACCACTGACACACCATTTGTAAACTTGTTCTTGTTCCTTTCTACTTAATGAGTCTGAGTTGCGAGCAAATCTTGCAGTTTTAATAGGCGCTGGGAAGTTTGATGTTCCCAAGAAGCAGGACTGCAGAAAGATCGAACAGAAAAAAATTTGAACGTGGCAGCTCTTAGACTTTTCTCGGTACTGAGGAAATAGGTTCTCGCTGCTGGGTTGGTATTTACTGTCTACTAGAGCAGGAAAAGAAAAGTTCGAGCTTTGCTGTGTAACTGAAAAGCACTAGAAGGAGAAAGGCGCGGTGTGTCCTTCAGAGCTCTCTTCACCCAGCTCGGCAGAGGGCTGGCATTAACTGAGTATGCGTGGCTGCAGGTACACCTTGGTTTACGCTGGGCACAAACTCGCCCCCTCGAGCCGTCGTGGTAAATACCCCAGTGTGCACCGGACAAAAACTACGTCCTTTAAAATGAAGCGTTCAGCGTGTCGTTCCACGGCGCTTGTTGGCATTTAACGCCGGCCTTGTGCTCGGGACAGCGGCTCCGCCGTTACGGCGGCTGCCAGGGTGCGGGAAGGCGCCGTTGCTGGAGCCGCTCCCCGCGCGGGGCGGTCGGTGCCCGGTGCCGTAACGCTGCTCCAGGGCCGCGCCCCGCTGCTGTGCCGTCCCTCGGGCCGAGACTGCCTCGGGACTGCCCCGGGGCTGCTCCGGCCGGCAGCTCCCGGCACCGCCTCGGGCCCCGGCTCGGGCCCGCCCCCGCCCCACCCCCCGGCGCGGCCTCACCGGCCCGAGCGCGCGGCACCGCCCGCTCCCAAAATGGCGGCGGCGGCCGTTCCGCTTCCGGGGAGTGCGAGCAGGCCGGGATTGGGGAAGATGGCGGCGGCTGGAGCGTCCGGGCGGGGCGGGCTGGGGCGAGTATGGGTCTTCTCCGGCTGGGCCCTGGGCCTGTGCTCGCTGCTGGCTTCGGGGACGCGGCCCGCCGCTGCCACCACCCACTGGGTGGTCACCGAGGACGGGAAGATCCAGCAGCAGGTGAGCGGCCCGAGGGGCGCGGGGCGCTGCCCACCCGGCTGCGGAGGCGCGGAGAGCCCCTGTCCGCGCCGCCGCTCACCCACAGCCGCGGTCTGCCCCGAGCTGTGCGGCGCTGGGCACGGGGCACCTCGGCCCGCTGGAAAGCCCCGCCTGTTCCCGCAGCCGCTGCAGCAGCCGGGCGGCGGTGCCGGTCGCTCCCGCGGCCCCGGCGCAGGGGTCTCCCGCGGCGACCTGGCGTCGCTTGTGAAACGTGGCTTGTATCGCCGGAGCCCCGGGGCGAGGCAGCGGGGAGGGGGGTCGGTGGGTCGTGGCGAGCCGAGGATGGATTTCGGCTGGAACTCTGTTGGAAGCAGCAGTGGTTCCTGCCTAGGGGCCGCTCCCGGGAACCTCCGGCACGAGGCCGGGTCCCGCTTTGGTGGCGAAAGCAGCGGTACCGCGGCCCGGCCCGCAAGCGGGAGCCGAGCGGGGCCGGCCCGGGCACCCCCGGGCGAGGAGATGTCAGTGAGTTTGCGATTTTTCACATCCAGCCGCACCCCACCCGGCCGCTTTTCCTTCCTGCTGGAGTAGGAAATTTAAACGGTGGCGTGTGTGCTCGGTGCAGGAGCACACGGACTCCCTGTGGGTTTAATCGAAATGTCTTATTTTGCTAGTGGGCTGTGCCTCACCTTCACTAAGCGGCTTCAAAGAGGCGATCTGTATCTCATGTTTTGGCTTTTTCTTAGCCTAAGAGCCTTGTTGCTTGCCTTCCCCTTTGTTGTAAAGGGAGCAGCACTAGAAATTTACTTTTGTGTCAGATCTGTCCGTTTCCTTCTGGAGTGTAAGAGCTGATCTCTGCAGCAAGCAATGTGGCCTTCCCCTTGTACATAAGAGTGGAGACATGAACGTTCATTATCACTTTGCGTTTGTGAGGATTTTTTTGGTCGGGTTTTCCTCTCAAAATGCATTGAGGTCCTCAGATAGGTGGAGTAGACTTTTCTCTGCAGGAAACTCCTGCTGTCTTTATAGATCTTGGGCACTTCGGCTGTCTGGGTGGATCCAGGTACTCTAACACCCACATTAATAATAAATTAATTAATGACAACACTTCCAGTGCTACCTTATCTCCTTTCCCCACTTAATGTGGTGGGGAAGTGCTGCAAGTACATGATAATGGTCTGGAAGCCTCTGTGTCTGTGTACTGAGTGTATCTTATAACATTTGGGTCAGGTGTTGATTTTGATTATTGCGTGAAAAGCAGTTGTGAGTTGGAAAAATCCAATTAGGTAAAATGACTTGAAAATATTATTTGCTAAATTCATTACTGATTTTAAGGAATGCTGTTTCATGATGTCAGCTAACTGATGGTAGAAGCTTCCACTGTACCATTGCTATACATTAGTCTTTTCTATTGCAGTTCCAAATGCTTTGTGAGCAGGGGCTTTCCCATGTTCCCTCTGTCAAGTTCTCAAAGCCTGTAGGTGAGGTGAGAAAACAGTATCTGTAGAATAATTTCTCTTACAGGGTCAAAATTAATTCACCTATTTCCAGCAAGGAAATTCCAATTATAAATATGTTATTACTTGGAATATGAGGAGCCAGATTTTTCAGTACCTGGAATGTACTGATGTGAATTGTCCAGTGAGTTTTTTATAATTAGATGCATTTTGGCATCTGTCACTTCATGTCCCTGGCTCTCATGAAAATGGTATTTAAATTTGTGGTTATTGCCGTTGCCTACTCTGCATGGCACCTCTGAATTTCATTTTTTTTCCACTTGTGTTTTGGGGCATCACTGGACAAATTTTTTAGTGAACGTCAGTATTGTTTAAAGTACCAAAATGTAATAGTGGTTCAATAGTTTATAGCAAAAGTAAGTCTTCACCAGTCCAGCAACAGGCAGGAATTGTTGTCCCACTCTACACTGCACTGGTGCAGTCGCACTTGAGTGCTGTGTGCAGTTTTAGGTGCCTCAGGATAAGGACATTGAACTCCTAGGCTCTGTGCCCTCCCAGAGGAGAGCAACCAGGAGGATGGATGCTCTCAAGGGTAAGACCTATGAGAAGCAGCTGAGCTCACTCAGCTGGTTCAGCTTGGTCCAAGCTTAAAACTTCCTCATTCAAGGCAACGGAGGGGCAGGTGCTGATCTTCTCTCTCTGGTGACTGGTGAGAAGACACAAGGAGGTGGAATGAAGCTCTGCCAGGGCAAGTTCAGACTGGACACTGGGAAAAGGTTCTTCACAGACAGGGTGGGCTGTCACTGGAACAGACTCCCCAGCAGCATGGTCACAGAACCAAATGTGTCAGAGTTCAAGGAGCATCTCAGCAGCACTTGGAGGATTCATAAGTGATTTATTGATATTCCAAAATATTTAAGCTCTCCTCCTAATACCAAGAACTTATTAACAGCCTGAAGCTTCACTGCAGAGCATTCCTTTGCTCTAATTTTTCAGAATATTCTTCATTAAGTTGTTACATATCATGAGAACTCTTGGGTCCATTCCAACTTGAGCTACTCTGTGATTCATTGGCAGTGGGAACCTCTGGCAGGTTATGTGCTCTAGGTCCTTCACCACCTCAGGGCTTTGCTGGCCCTGAAAAAGAGGACAGAAAGCTGAAGCAGGTGCCTTCACATGGGTGCCTGGTGGAGGGGCAGGATCACACCCCTTGCCCAGCTGGCTCCAGCTTTGCTGCTGCAGCCAGGGTGCAGCTGGCTGCCTCACCACCAGCTTTCTCCCCACCAGAGCCCCAAATTTCTGGGATGTTGTTTTTCATTCAGCCCTGACCTTTCCTGCTGTATGGGACTATTGTATCCCATGGGCTTGTGGTTGCCATTGTTGACTTCATGGCATGTTGACTCCCTGTCAGCCCATTCTCCACCACCTTGTCTTGCTGCAGCTGTGCAATGGCTACACTGCCTCACGTTTGCAGAGGGCACCAAGCCTGTGGCTCTTTCCCATTGCTGTCAGTAGTAAAGAGCTGTGTTAGTAACGATTGGTATTGATCCCTGAGGGATGTTGCTGGTGGTCAGCCATTGTTGGACCTTGCACTGCTCATTGCAATGCTTCCAGCACAGCAGTCTCTGATTGGAAGTGGCTACTGGTGGCAAAGAGTAGTGATGTTAATTAGCTTGGAAATATTAGCATTCTCAAAGTCTGAAACGTATCTTCAAAGATTACCCCCTTTTTAGAGAGGTACAGGCTTGGTCTTCACTTGAGCTACTTCAGTTTATCTGAATGAAGCCTATATAAGTAAGATTTAGGCAAAACTTAATTGATAGTAAGACACAGACATTCCTACTGCTAAATGAGCCACTATCTGTGGAAATGCAGATGAGCCCCAGTGACAACTGACTTCCTTGTAGCTTTGAGTTTGCTACTGTGAGCTTTGTTCTACTTGTTACCAAAGCGCGCTGCGGATGAGGAGCTGACAGCGGGAGTCACAGATTCTGACCTAAATATAAAATATAGCTGCTGAAGTGTGTTAGAGGGAAGAAAGGTGAGATTATTATACATTATTGACCTAAATTCTCTCTTAGCTGTTTTGCCTTAGAGCACAGCAAGGGTGCAAGCATTTAATATGAGACTGCATTCAAGCATTCAAGTGAGATTGACTTTTCTGTGGCACAAGACCACGGGTATACCCTGACTCAGACTTGATTTTCTAGTGGTACAACAATCTGGCAGAAGTGGCAAAATTAACACAGACTGAACAATTTTCCATGTATCAGCAAGATCTCCTCTAGTAAACAGGAGTACTAGCTAAATAGGCACTGTTGTTCAAGGTTCTAGTGAGCACTTCTAAATGACAAAACAAATTAATAGCAGTGCATATAATATTTCAAAGACTCAGCCATCAAGAAAAAAGCCATCAAGCTGTATCGTTGATGTAGTAGCTGGTTTTCAGATCAAAGACATCATTCTCTGGATCAGTTTGTGTTCTTCTTTTAGTCTGAGTGTACCTTCAAGTGTGTGTTCTTGCAAAGCCAGCGACTGAGTAATCGTCTCTCTTTAATGAGATTATATCTGCTCAGTGCACATGTTTATAAGCCATTTCACAACTCAGTATAAAGTTCAAGCTAATACATAACTGATTTTAGACAGTGCTTGTCTGCCAGTAGGGAAGCTAGGCACTCTACAGAAATATTAGTGTACTTCAAGAGAAGAGAGAAACTCAGCCTAAAGAGAGGATAGACAATTGTCAAAATAAATGGAATGCAAAATACAGTCATTCATGGCTTTAATGGTGGGGACCAACTGATCCCATGGCTCAGAGACCTGACATACAAGAGCTGAGGTTGGGTCTTTCTAGAGATTCTTTGGATGGAGATGATTAAAACTGAGTAAGCTAGTGGGGACTCAAAGGAATGCCTTTCTATGGACTGCTGTAAACTGTGAAGAAGTTAGGTCAGAGTAATTAAACAAAAGAAACACAGAAACCTTCCAGGCAGATGATCCAAAGCAGGATTGGCAAAGTGTTGTCAGGAGCAAAGAGTCACTGGCAAGGAATCTGAGTTGGCAAAAAGTTGTTCTGGTTTTAATGTGTTGTCATATGTTTCGAAGTTCGTAAGAGATTATCTGGAGAGCAGAGTCAAAGAGCAGTACTGGCTAGCTTATTTGGGACTAAGACAACCACTGCTGAATGAATGTGATATGTGAATTTCCTGCAGTGCTGTAGTGTGCTTCACTCTGGCTTGGTGCAGTAGAGAGGGGTGACAGAACCTACCAGTTGTTCATTTGGTTGCAGATTTGAGTGCAAGTGCACCTCAAGCAGCTCCTAGGCAAGTTGATTCATAGATGGCTTTAGAGCTAGTTAATGCATTACTCTGTCTGGCATCTGAGTGCACATGTGTACTAACAGGTTGAGATAAGAACAGTGGTCCATGTGCCCAAGAATACAGGAAAAGCAGCCATCCAAACCCAAGGAAAGCTGAGATTCCAGTGCAGCCAAATAAAAAGCTGTTTGCTGCTTACAAAAGCATCTTCTGTAATACCCAAAGTAGTTGCTCAGTCCTGTCTTGAAAATGACAGGTGAATGTTTGCTTTGCTCTTACTCTAAAGATTTGTTTGCTTGGTTGTATAAACTCTTACTTGACTGAATTTCTTCCCCTTTCAAGTACAGTAATTTCACAACTATAAGGCGCATCCTTTTGACTAAAATTTTCCCCCCAACCCGGAAGTGTGCCTTATAGTCCAGTGAGCCTTATATAATGTACAAAATTCGGAAATTTGCCTACCCGGAAGTGCGAGCTGTGAACCGAGCCATGAATGGGGGCGGGACCGGGCAGCCCCCGGCCAGCAGGAGCCGTGCGGGATGGGAGGGAGTGGGCGGCCCCGCCCCACGCCGCCCCCGAGCCGAGGGAGGCCCGAGCCCAGAGCGGCCCCTAGCCGAGGGTGGCCCCAAGCCACCCTGAACTGCAGCAACCCCGAGGTGTGAGCTGTGGCCGCCCCGAACCACGGCAGCCACGGCCGCCCCAAGCCCTGCCTCACCAGCTGGTGGTGGGCAGGAGTGCCAAGGCCCCACACACGGGGAGGACACTTGGGGCTGCGTTTAAAGGCTACACCGATCTGTGAAAAATGTTTGCAAATTGAGCACATGCCAGTAATTCGTTACTTCGTTGCGTGCTGCGCAGCTCCTCGCTGCAAAAAAGTGCGCCTTATAGTCCGGTGCGCCTTATGGTTGTGAAATTACTGTATATTGTGTGCTAAATAACAACAAAAACCACCCACATACTCAAAAAAAATTCATTTTCACTGAAGTATGTAAGGTGGAACCATGCCTTCCCCAAAACAGTTGTCAGTGCCTCCTTATGAGGGTGTGCAAAGATTCCTGGACTGGTTGGTTTGAGTGTTCTGTAGTTCATTAGATGTTATCCTACTCTAGGGTGATGAGCTGAAGCAGGATGATTCTGAGGTATAGGTAAGGTTTTCCTCAAGAAAAGTAAAACTTGTTCTGGTTTAGAACTTCTCTCTTGATGGCCAGAGGACCACAGGCATTCATGTAGTATGAAAAACTAGTTTAAAAGGAAAAAAACGTTTTCAGTTTTCTACTTTGACATAAGTGTATAAAAAGTTTTTTGAACCTGAACATTTTGTGTAGCGAATGGCTGAGTTGTTTAATGTCCTTGTCCCAGGATTTAGAACTGCACTTCAGCAGCACTGCCTGCTCCCAGGGGAGCACAGCCTGTGTATTTCTGTGTCATGGTGAACATCATAGCTAGATCTGAATTTATAAAAATAGGCTTTGTGGTAGCCTGTATGTGGCATCAGAAATGCAAATGTTTCGTTCAGTGGAGCGGGGTGGGGAAGGAGCTTCCACTGCTCTCAACTCAGCAGTCAGAGATTTGCATCTGAGATGGAGTTGCTGAGGTAGATCCCAAGGGCTGCTGAGCTGCACCTGTTGGTGGCCGTGCCCCTCACACCTGCCACAGCCCAGCAGGTCATCTTGTGCCAGGTTTGCTGACAGAGAAACTTCAGTGCAAAGATGTCTGGATTTAGCTGGGCATGGCAAGGTGGTTCAGGCTATAAGTCCAGAATGCTGTAGCAGTGACTCTGACCATGTGTAGGCATGTCCTGCTCATTCCTCAGCTCCTCGTGTTTTCATAGTGTGTTCCCAGGTCCCATTCACTTAGGAGCCTCACACTTCATCCTGTTTTCTGTCACCTTTAAAATAAGGGTTGGACAATCTGAAAAGATTATGTGAATCAACTGTTCAAAACTGGTTATTCTATGGTGGAAGTTATGCTTTGTGCCTGGAATGCCTTCCCTGTATTGTGAGCTTCACAGCTAAAGGGTAGCCTTGGAATTAGCCCAAGTACACATTTGCATGAAGACCCCACCAAAGCCCAAAAGAGCAGTCAGCAAGACTCTGAAATCTACTGTTATTTCATGTATCTGCCTGCTTTAAAAATACACTGCTGGATTAAGTAATTTCCCTCAAAGTTTAATAGAAAAAAAAAAGGGTTTTCTGTTGTTCATTTGCTGAAAAAATTGCTGCTCAGGGTTAATCTTTTTTAGGTAAGTCTAATAATTAGTCTTCCAGTCTGTATTTTCAATATTAGAACACTTGAATTTAGGATTTGGCAGTGAGCAGACATCAAGAACCAGTCTGCTTTTATGAAAAAAAGTACTTCCTCATTATGGATGTATATCTGAATGATCTCTCCATTTCTTGTTTTGATTTAGCTGAGTGTGTGGCTACTGAAGAGTTTAAACCTGACCTAGAATATACAAGTTGGAAATTTTTGCCCTTAAGTATGACCAGCAACACATTGGACCCATGGTGTTCCAAGTAAAGTCTTGTTTCCCTTCGATGCATTTAGATCTGTTACATAGGATATTCATAGCTTGTGTGATCTCAGCTGAGCAGACCTTCAGTAATACTGCAGCTTTGTTAGGTTTTATTTCTGAAGCGCTACAAGTGTTTAAAATTTGTGTTTTCCCTGTATCCCAGCTAGTGTTAATAATATCAAAATGGCTAGTGCTGTTTGCTAACATGTTCTGCAGCAGTAAGCTTTTAAATAGCTCAATACTTATAAAAACTCATTTTAACATCATTTTTCTGTGTGGGTTTTTCAGTGACATCCCTTGGAACAAATAAGTATCTTCTGACATTGCCTGCTCATCTCATTTGGATGAGTCAAAGAATTTATTTTCCAGTGTTGTAGTTTGTCTTGCACTGAAACCCATACAGGTTTTTTTTGCAGCTTCCTCAGAAATGCCATGTAGCATCATGTTGGAGTGTAAAGTATCTCAAGACGGCAAGAATATACCAAAAGGCAAGCACCATTTTTCAGATGCTTGGCTCCTACTCAAGACAGCAAGAAGTTCCAGCCTGTTGGAGGAGTGAATTGCCTTTATTTTGTACAGTGACAAAACATTGACTGCCTGTAAAACAAATATGGGAGCCCATTTTTCTGTACACCAGCATGTAATACAGTGTGTTTTCCAGCTTCTTTCTGTAATAATCTGCCTTCTGTATGTAGTGTAATGGTTTTAGGATGTGCAGAGGCAGCAACAGGTGTTCTGATTTTGATGTTCCTGTGCCTCAGTTAACAGTGGGGTTTCCACAGTACTTTAAAAAAAAAAAAAGCCTTACTTAGAAATAGTTGACTGAGGCATTCATGGACCCCCATTTAAAAATTTACTTCCTGGTGCAATGTAGCTGGCTTGTTGGGAAAAATATGCTGGAAGGTTTGGCAAAACTTACAAGTCTAATTGCTGAAAGACTTTGATATATGGAGGTAACATAGGAGACTCTAAAACTTCAGGGTTTGATTCAACTTGATGTCTTTTTTCATTATACAAATTCTGTGTGTTTCTTGCTGAATCAGGTTCTTGGTGTACTTTGTGACAGTGAATAAATTTGAACTGTGCTTTATGAAGAAACTTTCACCTTTGGGCAAAGTTGAACAGAGAACACTTATTCTAAAAGTGTTTTACTGGCAGGCTTTCTGCAGTGTAACTACAGTAACTGTCAAAGGTTCAAAGAAAGCTTTTCAGCACAACTTTTTTCCCTCTGTTTACTGTGTTGGAATTGAAGTCAAATTCTTGCATTTCAAGTGCTTCATCTTGCATGTCACAGTTTCAGCACTTTGGAGAAAGAGTAAACTAATGTGGTGCTTTGCCATCAGGCCAAACACGGAGTTAAAAATGAGTAAGTTGGACAAAGCATCTGTTCTGGTGCTGGAGCCTCTACTCTGCACACCATGAGGTTGTGTTTGCTGTGTAGGCTGATGCCTGTTCTATTTCATCCCAGAGGAGTCTTGTGGAGAGCTGCTTACATTTTGAAAAATATGATCTAAGTTACAATATCTGTGTATTTTTCACTCCGACTCCTCAATCAGGTGACAAGGCATGAGACTTTGCGTTAAGGGGTGAAGGTGGCAAGTGTTTGTAAGAGCACAAGCATGACATGAGACTGAGTGAAACCAGTATCCTCTGAAATCTACCTAGAGTCTTGTTGTGGGGGAGGAAGGGGCATAATCCAGAGCAGTCCCTAGGTATCCATCAAATACCTGTATTTCTGACTAAACTACTGTATTTCTGACTAAAGAATTATTGGACAGGTGAGTGAAGCTCTGAGGGCTTTTCCAAATCTTTGGGGCATGTTGCCATCTCTTTGAATTTTAATAAGCAGCAGCTCACAGGAAAGTTCTGAGATATTTTATGTTTTTCTTTGGAGTGTAATTTTCCTGACTTGGAAATGTGACTGCACAGGAAGGCAGGAAGATGCTAGGTGGAACTTGAGCATGGGCAACATGAGGGAAATGTGAGCATCCATGTGACAAGCTCTGCAGGGCTTAAAGTGTGTCTTTCTGATTTCAGCACATCCTGCTTCCCACTTATCTTTACCGTTGCTGCTGCTCGTATCTGTGCTGTGCAAGTTATGCAGATGCAAACCTTTGTTTGCAACTTACTGTATTCTTCATGAGGTGTCATTACTGCTCTCAATGGCAAGCACAGTATTGGTGCTCTTCCCAGCTGAGTACGTCAACTTTGTCTTTTTCCTGCTGTAGAAATGGCTGGCACTGTGAAGAAAATGTGTTAGATGTAGGGAAGTGTGTTGTAAAAAGCTGGATAATGTACTGTAAGTCTTGACAGTGTTGCTGACTGGCTCTGAGATGAATACGTTTCAGTTCAAAAGCCATCTGTCTGTTGCTACAGAGAAGGGGATAATGAAGAGCTTACCAGGTGCCCACCAAAGCTGCTTTATCACTCCTCTCCTCAGCTGCACAGAGGAAAGAGAGAAAATACAAGAGAATGCTCAAGAGTTTGGATAAGAACAGGGAGAGATCACTTACCAGCTACCACCACAGGCAGAATGGACTCAGCTTGAGGAAATAATTTATTATCAATTACATCAGAGTAGGATAATGAGAAATACAAGCAAATCTTAAAAATACCTTCTCCCAACCCATCCTTTTCTTCCGGGACTTATCTTTGTTCCTGATTCCCTAACTCCTCTCCCCAGGACAGGAGGACAAGGAATGGGCATTGTGGTCAGTTCATCACACAGTGGTTTTACCATGACTTCCTCCAAGGAAGAACTCTTTCCTGTGCTCCAGTGTCATGTCCCTTCCACAGGAGAAAGTCTTCCATGAACTCTTTCAGTGTGGTTCCTTCTTATGGGCTGTCACAAACTTCTTCAGCTCAGGGTCCTTCCCACAAGATGCCATCCTTCAGGAACGTGCTGCTCCGGTGTGGGTCCACTGGAGGGCCACAGGTCCTGCCAAAAATCCTGCTCCAGTGTGGGCTTCCCACAGGTTCACAACCTCCTTTGGTATCCACCTGCTTTGGTGTGAGATCCTCCCTAGGCTACACATGGATCTCTGCTCTCTGATGGGCTGCAGGGGACAGCCTGCCTCATTTGTCTTCTTCACAACAGGCTGCAAGGGAAATCTGTGCTCTGGCATCTGGAGCACTTTCTCCATTCTTTCTTCACTGACCTTGGTATCTACAGAGCATTCTTGTTTCTCTTGCATAATCTCACTTCTCTCTCTTCTGGCCACAATAACTTCATTTCCCTTCTTAAATGTGCTATCACAGCAGCGCTGCTGGTCTCTGATGGGCTCGGCCAGCAGCAAGTCCATCTTGGAGCCAGCTGGAGTCATCTCTGGTGGACTTAGGGGAAGCGTCTGGCAGCCTCTCACAGAAGGCATCCTTTGCCATGCAAACCCAGTACAGCTACTAAAATTCTGTGTTAGGAGCGTTGTGTTTACACACTGGTAAGATTGCCTTTCTACTAGGCTGAAGGATTCTGCTGTTTTTAAAAAGTACTTACAGTAATTTCACAACTATAAGGCGCACCCTTTTGACTAAAAATTTCCCTCAAACTCAGAAGTGCGCCTTATAGTCCAGTGCGCCTTATCTGATCTACAAAGTTCGGAAAATTGCGAACCCGGAAGCGCGGTCTGGAAACTGAGCCAGGACCCGTGGGAGCTGCGGCAGTGCAGGGGGAGTCGGGAACTGTGGCAGCTGCGGCCGCCGGCCAGGAGAAACCAGGAACCAGTGCGGCTGCCGGCCAGGGAGAAGCGGGGGGAAGTGGTGCGGCTGCAGAGAAGCACCAAGAAGCGCCGCGGGAAAGTGGCGAAAAAGCAGCAAAAAGGCACCACGCTAAATGTTTGCAAATAGAGAACCTGCCAGTAATTCGCTACTTTGTTGCGCGCCACGCGGCTCCTCACTGCAAAAATATAGTGCACCTTATAGTCCGGTGCACCTTATCTGAGCTACAAAGTTGCAAAAGTTGCCGACTCTCGGGGTGTGCGCCTTATAGTCCGGTGCGCTTTATGGTGGTGAAATTACTATAATCGCAGTGATTTCGGCAATTACAGTAGTTGCGACAATATACGGTAAATTACGGTAGTGTGGCAATATACCTGTAATTACAGGACCCCAATCCCAGCGGCCCGTAATTACTGTAATATTGCCACAGCTACAGTAATTTACTGGAATTATGTGAATTACCTGAACTATACTAATTACCAAAACCACCGAAATGACTGCTATTACCGTATTTAGCCGTAATTCCAAAAATTATCATCATTTTAAAAATTACCATAATTACCAGTTTGGGGTCACTGGGACGGACTGTGGGGGTTGTGGGGCCACCCACGTTTTGTAATTACGGTAATTTTGGTAATCGCAGTGATTGGGGCAATTCCGGCAGCTGCAGCAGTATATGGTAAATTACGGTAGTGCAGCAATATGCCCGTAATTACGGTATGCCAATCCCAGCATGCCTTGCAGCCCCCCCCCAATCCCAGCATACTTTGCAGCCCGTAATTACCGTAATTACTGGTATATTTGCACAGCTACCGTAAATTAGCGTATATTGCTGCTGCTAGCGTAATTTACCTGAATTACCTGAATTGTCCTAATTACCGAAACCACCGTAATGACTGCCATTACCATATTTAGCCATAATTCCAAAAATTACCGTAATTCCAAAAATTACTGTAATTCTCGGTTTGAGGTCACTGGGATGGTTGGGGGTGGTTGTGGGGCCACCCAAGTTTTGTAATTACGGTAATTTTGGTAATCGCAGTGATTTGGGCAATTCTGGCAGCTGCGGCAATATATGGTAAATTAAGGTAGTGCGACAATATACCCGTAATTACGGTACCCCAATCCCAGCATGCTTTGCGGCCTCCCCAATCCCAGCATGCTTTGCAGCCCCCCCAATCCCAGCATGCTTTGCAGCCCGTAATTACCATAATTACTGGTATATTTGCGCAGCTGCCATAAATTAGCGTGTATTGTCACTGTTACCGTAATTTACCAGAATTATTTAAATTACCTGAATTGTCCTAATTACCGAAACCACTGTAATGACTGCTATTACCGTATTTAGCCATAATTCAAAAAATTACCGTAATTACCAGTTTGGGGTCACTGGGATGGCTGGGGGTGGTTGTGGGGCCGCCCAAGTTTTGTAATTTTGGTAATCGCAGTGATTTGGGCAATTCCAGCAGCTGCGGCAATATATGGTAAATTACGGTAGTGCGGTAATATACCCGTAATTACGGTACCCCAATCCCAGCATGCTTTGTGGGCCCCCCCCCCAATCCCAGCATGCTTTGCAGTACCGCAATCCCAGCATGCTTTGCTACCCCCCAATCCCAGCATGCTTTGCAGCTTGTAATTACCGTAATTACTGGCATATTTGCACAGCTACCGTAAATTAGCGTATATTGCCGTGTTACCGTAATTTACCTGAATTATCTGAATTACCTGAATTGTCCTAATTACCGAAACCACTGTGTTGACTGCTATTACTGTGTTTAGCTGTAATTCCAAAAATTACCGTAATTACCAGTTTGGGGTCACTGGGATGGCTGGGGGTGGTTGTGGGGCCACCCAAGTTTTGTAATTACGGTAATTTTGGTAATCGCAGTGATTTGGGCAATTCCAGCAGCTGCGGCAACATATGGTAAATTAAGGTAGTGCGGCAATATACCCGTAATTACGGTACCGCAATCCCAGCATGCTTTGCGGCCCCCCAATCCCAGCATGCTTTGCGGGCCATAATTACCGTAATTACTGGTATATTTGCACAGCTACCATAATTTAGCATATGTTGCCGCAGCTGCCATAATTTACCGGAATTACCTGAATTACCTGAATTATCCTAATTGCTGAAACCACCGTAATGACTGCTATTACCGTATTTAGCCATAATTCCAAAAATTACCGTAATTCCAAAAATTACCGTAATTACTAGTTTGGGGGCACTGGGGGTGGTTGTGGGGCCACCCAAGTTTTGTAATTACGGTAATTTTGGTAATCGCAGTGATTGGGGCAATTCCGGCATCTGTGGCAATATATGGTAAATTACAGTAGTGCGGCAATATACCCGTGATTACGGTACCCCCAATCCCAGCATGCCTTGCGCCCTCTCCCCCCCCCCAATCTCAGCATGCTTTGCGGCCCGTAATTACTGGTATATTTGCGCAGCTACCATAAGTTAGCATATATTGCCGCAGCTACCGTAATTTACTGGAATTATCTGAATTACCTGAGTTATCCTAATTATCGAAACCACCGTAATGACTGCTATTACCGTATTTAGCCAAAAATTACTGTAATTCCAAAAATTACTGTAATTACCGTTTTGGGGTCATTGGGACGGACTGGGGGGGTTGTGAGGCCACTCAAATTTTGTAATTATGGTAATTTTTGGTACAGTAATTTTACGACTATAAGGCGCACCCTTTTTGACTAAAATTTTTTCTCAAACCCGGGAGTGCGCCTTATAGTCCAGTGCGCCTTATGGTTGTGAAATTACTGTATTTGCTGGTGACAGACTGAGTCAGATGTGGAAGGAAAAAATCTGAAGACTAAAGAAAAATATCCTTAACTGGGATGATTTTCTGATGGATTGCTGTAACTTTATGAATTAATTCAGTGACATTGCTGTTTGATTGTTGACTACAGAAAACTTGGTTTCTGCTGCCAGATAATAGTTGGCAGATGGCAGTGTAGTACTTAGTGCATTTCTTTCCTGTTAACTCACACTGGCTTGGGAACATACCACTCCAAATTTTCCAATGCTAAATTCAGACCTCTTATGAGACTGTCTTACCAAAAGTTAAAAACAAACCAACCCTGAATATCATTCTGTTTCTGAATGAATGATAAGCCAAGGTCCTTCATCTTTCAGAATAAGATTTTCTAATTGGTGATGCCTGCATAACTGTCTCCAAAAATGTATGCCCAGATGCTGTTTGTCACTGAAAGTGGAGCTGATTGTTGATTTTGCCCTTAGTGACTGTGTAGTATCATGCAAGCAGCCTTTAGATGTCAAATGAGCAGTGCTGTTTTGGAATGAGTGATGAAGTGCTTTAAACACAGTGAAACTTATTTTCTTTGCAAATTCATCTCTCATTCATTTGCACATACCACAGTAGTTTCTTTATCAAATGAGGCATAAATCAGTGCTACATTCAGTGCATAACTCTGGCTTTGTGTGCAACCAGTTCAAAGTGAGGTGGGGCCCATAGGAGGAAATAGGAAATATGACCATGAATAAAATGCTGTACACTTCAATATTTGACTAACAAAACTGTTACTTTATTTTGAAATGGTATTTTCTGTGCTTCTCTGCATCGTGATGGATACTTGGTCATCCTTTATTTGCAATAGTTGAATCCATAATCTCCAAATTCATAGGTAAAAATGGATTAGTGTCAGTAGTGCCCATTATTTTCTGTTCATCTGGTGATACAAGAGAATTAATTTGCTAAGGAAGAAGATGAGTTGTATATAACTGTTTGGACTGTATAGATAGCCACCCATCAAAATGGCTCCTTACTAAAAGAAACACTTCAGCTTTTGCTTTGGAAAGGAACACTCAGTCAAATTTAGCCAAAACCGTGCTTTGGGTTTAGTAAAAGGAACAGGTGTTTATATGTCAGAGGACAAGGTCCTTACTCAGTCAAGAATCTTGCAACGAATGTAGACTTCGCAGTCGGTAGTCTTAAGAAAGTAGATTGGAGCTTTTACCTGACTCACAACCAAGAGAATACAGCCTGAAGTGTAATCTGTTGGCAGGACACATTAGGATGACCAGAAAATATGCTGGAGATGCAGTTCTCTGCAGTAAGAGAGTGTAACAGACGTTTGTTCAAGCTATTCAGAAAGGTGACAAAAAAAGGAAGAGCTGGAGCTCAGGAGGTTTTCCTGCACCTGTATATATGGCAAATATTTCCATTAAATTGTAATGTCATCAAGTTTGCACAGATGTCATGGGGATGGACAACCCATTTAGAGGTATCAGTGCTAACAAACAGATAAGTGCTAACATCTTCATGCAGCAGCTGTTTATGTATCCTGAAAGCTTGAATGGAAACCAAGCAGATCGAGGAAAAACATCTTGATGCAGACCATCTAACAGTCATGTAAAAGTGTGAGATGTTGCCTGTCCTTGTCACCTTGTGTTTTCATCCTGTCATCACATACTTCTATTTCCTTGTTTCTGTTCTCATGCTCATTGAATCCTTCATGAACTAATTCAATTTACTAGTTCAGACAAAACAACCAGGAGGGAGTTAGGTTCTGTTCAGCCTGAGTTTGGGTTAGCTTCCAGGAGATACTGATGGTCGCCACAGCTGGTGTGCAGCCAGTGTACTGCTCTTACCTGGAGGAAACAAGGCTGCAAGCCTGAAAGTGAGCCTTTACATCAGCTCAGCTGCTGCTGCACCACCTCTTCAATTGTAGGGACTTTTCCCCACCCAGTGAGACTTCAGAGTTTGGCATGAGAACAAGGCTGGGATGTTTCAGCCATGGGCTGAAGCTTACTCAGCCCAGCTGAGGGCTGATGTGTAACTGCTCTATCTGTGACACTCCTCCAGTGTCCCTCTTCTTGGAGCTGTGAACTCCTGTGCATAGCTATGGAAGCTGTAGCATGGTCTTCTGTAACAGAGTTTCAGTCTTCACCTGCTTCCCTCCAGATTTTGTTGCTTTACTTATCAATCCTGAAAGCAGTAGATCCTAATGGTAGGCTGGAGTGTTAAATGAGTGGCAGAGAGGAGCTGAAGCTGAACTACTTTATGCCTTTTGAGGGACATGGTGGAGGAATTTTAAAGTCACAAAACAAAATAAGTTTCTGTGATTTCAGTTGAAGGTATGTAGTATTATTAGCAGTAGATACTCCTAATAATGTTTGTTATGGAAATTTATTTGCCTCTTATGCTTAGAACTTGTGTGCCTGATTACAATAGGTTTGAAGTTAAAGCACGGGTTGGATTCTCAAATGACAATGTTGTTTGAAGTATAGATTTTCATAATAGACATATTATGAAAGTTGACTGGACAGAAAACCTCTGAACAGACAAACTGTGATGGAATGAACATAACTGCCTTCTTTTAAAATCACTGTAATTAGGTGAACGTCTTAGATGTGAAGACATTCTGTTAAATGTCTGTTAAAATGTCTTGCAGGTGGATTCACCAATGAACTTGAGAAACCCACATGATTTGGTAATACTAATGAGACAAGAAACAACAGTTAACTACCTCAAGGAACTGGAGGTAAAGCATAACATTTAAGTATTAACTAATTTCTGAAAATTCAGATTTTTTTGTTTCCAAAGACTTTATAGTGATATTTTTAGATGGGGAAAATAATTTATTATTGGCGAAGTTCTTCAAAACTTTCAGATCTCAAGAATTTTTTGCCTAACTGGTCTCCAGTTTTATCATTCCCTGTTGTCAGCCATAAATCCTAACATTTTTGTATAAAGTCACTAGATTCTGTTGTACTGTATTTCAGAAGAACATGGAGCAAATCATCTCTGTTTTTCTTCAAGCCCATTTATTATTGAGAAGGGTCTGAGACCACCCTTTTGAAAAGGGCTTTAATGAACTTTGAACTGATAAACTGAAGTTTAAATATAATAGGGGTTATGTAAGCAAACAGCTCACAGCCCTTCTGGCCATGCACCCCTTTCTTGTGCCAGCTTTGGGTTTATCAGATTGGGGTAAATAACTAAGTGGAAAGCTAGATGAGCACCAGAGGTGAATGGGAGAAGTAAGAGAAAGGAAAATAAGCAGGACTGCCACTGGTGTGACTGTATTCAGCCAGTCTTTCTGCTTTGAGTATACTCTCTTTTGTGGTGATGGACAATTTACCTGTCCATAGAATAATACTTAGAAGCTTTTTAGAATGTGGGCTGTGGATGTGGAAATTACTAATGTCCAACTTGTGGTATACAAATTACTTTCAGCTGAAATTACCTATTGTAATTTCGTGTACAAATTGCTACTATGGTATGTATCTCTGTTATTTCACAGTAACATGTGTATGGCTTTAATTAAAAATGCAGGTTTTCTCATTTTGCAGGTATTCATGTACAGTACTGTTCACATGTACTCATGTTCAGTTGTACTTACCACACTGAACAGTTAAGATGATGATGATAACTTGTTGCAATGCCTTGTATTATTTCCACAAGGTCTTACAGTGGAGAAAAGGGGGCCAAATGTGAAAGATTTGATGTATTTGTAGCAACCATTTCTTCTTTTGCTAAATGGCTTACCATGGATTTGGAATGTCACTAGCCCACTTTTTAGGCACAACAGGAGAAATAAGGACTCATTCAAGCTGTTATTATCTCTAATGAAAGTATTTATATGCCATCCAAATCCAGACAAGTCCTACAAATGTTATAAAAGATGAGGAAGTATTCCCAAAATTTAATGAGAATTTTTTAGATTTTTTTCAAATGAACTTTGTTTAAGGAAAAAGTTGGACTGTTGAATCATAGCAACTATAGTGTTTGCTTTAATTGGTATTATATGCTTCTGCTTCCTTTTTTTTTCCTACAGAAACAGTTAGTTGCTCAAAAGATTCATATAGAGGAAAATGAAGACAGAGACACGGGGCTGGAACAAAGGCATAATAAAGAAGATCCAGACTGCATTAAAGCAAAGGTGCCTCTGGGGGACCTAGATCTGTACGATGGCACATACATCACCTTAGAGAGCAAAGATATCCGGTAATAAGATGCTTTAATAAGGTGCTTTATATTCTAAGATTTTTACTGAATGAAAAAAAGTCAACAGTGCCTCTAAATGCAAGTGAAAAATTACGAGCACTGACCTTCTTTAGATGGCAGTTTTTGTTTTGTGTTACTGTGGAATAAAATTGAAACAACATCTGCCACTATTTGTGAACAGGTACAACATATAAATGCTGTTTTCCCCAAACTGTCTGTGCTAGCTCTGCCCTGAAACTTCCTTTCTGTTGCCTGTTCTACCACTGTTACTCTGTACTGATAGAACCAGACGTGAATTAAATATGTCATGTAGAAGGGGGTCGAATTTGCTTTAGTGTGGTTTCAGTGTTTTGAGCTAGATATTTATTTTAGTAGAAACTGTCTTGACTTAAATTTGAATGAAATTTCATTGATTACCAAGCTGTTGAACTTTCTGGTCGTTATTTTGTCCCCTATGTTTAGAAAGTGAAGGATGAGCAGACAGTGTACTTGACATTCAGCTTCGTTGGTAATTCATCTTCAGGAATGACTGTTTTGTTTTAGTTGGTTTTTTTAAAAATCATAATCACATGAGTACTTGAAGTGGGAAAAGATCAATTTTATCGTCATACACCTTCATTTGGACTTCTCATCACCCATATTTGGGATTGGTTTGTTTGTTTCAGTTGAAGAGTCTGCATGCATTGCCATTTGCCTGGCAGATACATCAATAATAATAGCAGTGGTGTCCACTAGGCTGACACTGATACATTTTGGAGGCTATCCAAATGTTGATACATTCTCTAAAGCAGAGAAATTTATTTATTTTATCCTATAGTCATGACATCTTGATGCGACTGAAATCTGGGGATACAACAGAAATGGACTGATGTGCCCGAGCAGGGGATTTCTGTAATGATTAAATCAGAGTACTCTGTATATCAGCTACCATACTGTCTCTTAGGAACTTCAGCACTATTTTAATCTGCAGTCTGCTGTGTTATATTATTATGTCCTCAGCCCTGAAGACTATATAGACACAAAGTCCCCAGTGCCTCCAGACCTGCAGCAGCCAGACTGTACAAAAGTTCTAGATCTTCCATACAGTATTCATGCTTTTCAGCACTTACGGGTAAGTCAGCAAATGCAAGCAAGTATTTTTCTCTATTAGGAAGGAGAGTAGAAAACTCCTACTGGCAGTTCTCACTCAAGTTTCAGTCTTCCAAGACTGTTTCACACTTTTTTTAAACTACAGTTGGATCTTGATTAAAATACCTGTGTATCGAATGTTTTACCTGTTCCATCAGGTATACAGTTTCTCTCTTGTTATTTTTTGCCTTATTTTAGAGGACTTTTTTAGGAAATTGAGTATTTCGTTTTCACAGCATATTTAGTTAGCAAATTGGTAGCTTTCATTGGGACTGCTACTAGCTTGTGAATGGTCTCAGTTGAAATTTGGAGAGTGCTGAACAGGATCATTAAAATGTGTGAAGATCCAGGATCAAAAAATTGTTTGCAGTTTTGTTGATAGTTCCTAACAAACCTGAATGTCTGTTTGGTATCTGAATGCCAAGCCCTAACCCAGAGGATGAGATAATTGTTCCCTACTAGTACAGTTTAGCTGCTTTAGAAAAGTTACAGTGGAAGAGTGGTAGGAAGATTAGTTTTTTCAACAGCATTATATGAGTAGATTTTCTAATGCAGATGCAGTTTTAGTGCTTCTATCTTGATACTTATTTTCTTGCAAATCTTTTCATCAACAAATAAGGATTTTCTTGCAGCTAAACACTAAGTAGAGTTTTTTTAGCTCTGTTCCTGGGTCTGGATGTATTTTTGTACTTGGGGTAGGAAGAAAGAGAAGAGGTATAGGAATACATCCATTGTATGCATGTAACATGACAGCCCTGACTTAAGTGCTTCAGTGGTCATTAGTGAAATCAGTAGCTGCTAGATGCACAGTGCTACCAGAAACTGAGTATTTCTCCTGTAGAACTCACAAGCAGAGGCTGCTTTTGGCTGCTTCTACTGTTTTCCTATCTGCAATAAAAATATATATTATTATCTGTTAGAGTTGAAATTGTTCCATCAGTTCCTAGAGATATTGAAAGGAAGATAAGATTGTGAAATAACCAAGCTATACATTTTCCTGGGAGTCATGCTTTTGTTTATATTTTTCTCCTCCTAAGTGTCAGCAAATACCTGTATACAATTTTTTATTTTAGGGTGTCCAAGAAAGGGTTAATCTTTCTGCACCCCTGTTACCTAAAGAAGATCCAATCTTCACATACTTATCAAGGAGGCTGGGAAGAAGCATAGAGGAAATAGGTCACCGTATTTATGATGGGCTCATGAAGGTATGAAACTGTAATCTTGCTGGATACACAAAAAACTGCTGGAAAAACTCACAAGTTTAGATACACCTCATACAATCAGTCAGATACAGTTTTGCATGTGTATTTTTGGTTTACAGTTCAGTTTCAAAAGGCAGACTGAGACCATTTTCTGATAGGCAAGTAGAGGCACGAGAAGGCATGAGCAAAGCCAGTAAATAGATACTTACTGTCATCTTTAAGGACTTAGGTAGTTATGTTGTCTGGCAAGCCACATTCATTGCTTTGTCAAGGTAATAAGAGTTTTTAAACAAAAAATACAGATACTTGAAGAGCAAAGAAGGAACAACAGTACTGAAGTGTGCTTGTTTTCGTTAAATGTCTTCCTGCAAAATCTAGGAACCCTCATTGAACTCCAGCTACAATGCTGATGCTTAAACTGCTGTCACCTCTCATTTCACCTCATTTTGTATTTTTACCTGCCTGAAATGAAGGAATTCTGTTTCTTTAATACATTATCAGTGTCCTAAACATTGACAGCTGTTGCCAAATGGCAGCTTTCCAGTGGAAGATGATAGCTTAGAGCAGCTGAGCACCAACTTTGGTGCTCAGCTTTTCATCCTATAGTAATTAAAGCCCTGATTAACCTTTTGGTTCATGTGCTAGTAGTTAGTACAGTTCATATGTTTCTCCTTACTGCAGAACTCTTCTTCCTGGGTACTCTATAACATGGCTTCTTTTTACTGGCGAATAAAGAATGAGCCGTACCAAGTAGTAGAATGTGCCATGCGTGCCCTTCATTTTTCCTCAAGGTAAGAATTGCTGATAAGGATTTCTTCTCAGATTACTTTTCTAGTTATCCTGTTTAGTAAGCAGGTTTTGGTTTTTAAGTATCTTAAGGAGTAATCCATGTTACTTGTTCTTGGTCTCTGTGTGCTATACTAGGCATATAAATAGTTGAGACATTTTTCTAGCAAATGATGCATTTTAGTGTGTGACTGGTAAGTTAATGTGTCCTTGTGTATGATTCTGACACAGTCTTGCCTTCCTTTAATGTTAGTTTTTAATTTTTTTCCTTTTTATTTTCTTTTAGGCAAAATAAAGACATTGCACTGGTAAATTTGGCAAATATTTTGCACCGGGCTCACTTCTCTGCAGATGCAGCTATTGTGGTTCATGCAGCTCTGGATTACAGTGACTTCTTTACCAGCTATTACACTTTAGGAAATATATACGCAGTAAATACAATCTTTATTTTCCAAGACTTGAAGAAAATTAATTACTTAATCTTTTGGGGTTGACTTGAAATGCTTTACTCTTTTACAGTGTGTCTTGTGCTCCATGTGAATCTCATGCTTAATGCTTAAGATTCTGTCAAGATACTTTTTTTCTGTCTTGTAGTTTGTCTTTTAGCAAAGGCTTTTATCTGCACCTGGAAAAAAATTCCAGTAAAATTCTTCTGCAGCCTTTCTTTAATAGATATCATGGCTTGAGTTTCAGAAATGACAGGCTGCTTGTTACCATAAATTAAAATTTAAATTAATGGCTTCTTTAAAAACTGAGTATTGTTTATCAAATATTATTGCACAATGACTAATTCTGTCTCTCGGTCATTCTTCAGATGCTTGGAGAGTACAACCACTCAGTCCTGTGTTATGATCATGCTCTACAGGCCAAACCAGGGTTTGAACAAGCTGTAAAAAGGAAGCATGCTGTCCTATGTCAGCAAAAACTTGAGCAAAAGTTGGAAGCCCAGCATAGGTAACTAAAGTATCCCAGTGGCAATGCACACAATCAAACTTCTGTAGTTCTGTTGCAACAATTATTTACATTTCAAGAAAAATTGTTTTTAAATTTCTGTATTTCTTTGATGATGCAATAGAATTAAGCATAAGACTACTCTAAGAAATTGAGAGTTAAAAATGTGCAAGAGTGTAGAAAAAGGTGATGTTCTAGAAAGCATTCCAAGTAAATCTTCTCTGTTTAATTTCCAAGATCACTTCAGCGAACATTAAATGAATTAAAGGAATATCAAAAGCAACATGACCATTACCTTAGGCAACAAGATGTTTTAGACAAGTACAAGCTCATCCAGGAGGAACAAATCTTGAGGAACATCATTCATGAGACACAGATGGCAAAAGAAGCTCAATTAGGTACAACTTTTTAGTGTTCATGCTCATTAAAGCAATGAAATATGGCACATACTCAGATAAGTGTCAGGATATATATTAAGATGGCCCTGAGTGGCTCTTGTGTTTTGCTTATTAAAGCAAGAGGTTATAGTATATTCTTGAACAGGGAATTCTTTTTGAGTGTTTTGGAGATGGAGTTTCCTCTGGGCTGATGGAGTAAATAAGAAGAATTGGCCAAACTGGGGGCAGAGATTGACTGTGTACTGTCTTTGTCTTCTCGAAAACCTCACTTCTCTAGTTTTAAAATTACTTTGTGCTCTGCAGGGAACCATCAGATTTGCAGATTGGGCAACCAGCAGCATAGCTTACACTGTCAGTGGGATCAGCCAGTACGTTATCACCGCGGAGACATTTTTGAAAATGTGGAATATGTTCAGGTTTGTCTGTGAATTGATACCACTCCTTCAAGTTGAACTCCATTTGCTTTATTAGCAAAATAGTTTCAATTTTTTCGGGGTTGATAAGAGGGCTGCATTTTGGGTGTGGTAATTATAGTGAGAAATCTCTTAATCTCTTTTCCAGAGTGCAAAGTGTTTTAATGTGGATTCCTTTTGATGTTAATACAAGCTGAGAAACTGTGAACTATAGAAATAGATAGGGTTTCATGTGAAAGACATGTTTTACTTAGAAAAGAGAATTACTTGAATTCAAAAACTTCATTTTAGTACAAAGCCTTAGTTTCCTATGATTACATTAAGAAAATTTGGTACAAGAGTACTAAGAAGTTTTGGAAGAAAGTGGTGTACTAATAGTGAAAATCCAGAGTGACAGCCACCTAAGCAACACCTCTGCTGTGTTAAAACTACTGAGAAGGATTATGATTTCAGTTATTTTGCAATGTGGAATACATTGTAAAGTTTCCCCTTAACTACTTTAAGAAATAGGAATAATTACTTTTAATTTTGCTGTTGTCTTCAATTGTTTTTCCTAATATAATAATTTTAAACTTGGATTGTTGAGATAATTCTTAAAGTCTTATCAATTCTGACTTGATCTCGAGCTGTGCAATCTAGATAAGCAGAATCTATTTGTGTTCTATTACAAGTGTCTGCTTGGTATCTTTTAGCATTTTTTCCCTTGATTTGCACTTGTGTTTTCATTGTTGACTTATTTACAATATGAATGTTACTGTTGCATGATCTGAGTGGCTTAAATTCCTTTTTTTTAAATTCTTCTCCCCACATTTCAGCTCATCCGAGAAGCTTAACTACAGAAGTGGGGAGGGGAATTGACATGGAAAAATTCAACAAGGAGTGTACCATCTCCTTTATTAAAATTTGTCTTTCTGTTGTTTCTAGTTTGGTGAAGACTCTTCAACTTCTAGTATGACATCCATGACTTTGGATCCTCATGCAAACCAAAGTGTTCACAGCCAGTCCTTGCAGTCTTCCCCTGTGGCTCGTTCTGTGGTTTCAGTGTGGAGTGTGGAACCCAGCAGAGTGAGTGAAGAGGATGAGCTTTGCCCTTTCACAGAAGAAGGGTTAAAGTGAATCCTCTCCTTGTTTATGTGAAACTTCTTAGTGTTTGGGCCACAGTTTTGATGTGTGACAGCACTGGAAAATGTAGTATTTTGAATTTCTTCAACATACAAGCATCTGTCTGATTTCTCTGTACTGGTTTCCCATCCTTTGAAACTACTGCTGCACAGAGGGAGTTGTTCTGTAAATATCTCCTGCAAGTAAAGTGGTACTTCTAAGTAAAGATAGAAATTTCAACTGCTGATGTTAAAAAAAGATGGAGAAATAATAGTTTTAAAGATCTCTTTTTTTTTTTTTTTTTTTTTTTTTCCAAATTCAGACTATCCTTTACTATCCCTTTTATTATCTTGTTCATTACAATATTAAAAATGTTGAGAAAATAATAAAAAATAATTCCTTTCTCTTGTAGGTCAAACAGCATATTCTTTGGCCTCAGCGGTCAGAATGCATAAAATCTTTCCCCAAAATTCCTGACCCAGAAGAACTGCCAACTTATTTCTTGCCTCCAGAAAACAGGGGATTCAGGCAAGTGTTGATTTTAAAAAGCTATATTTGTAGATCTTTACTGTATGAGTGAAGAGTATTTTCTTTCTGAAGAGGATAGATGCAATTAGTAATCAACAGCAGAGAGGTGTTCAAACCTCTCTCTGGCCTTTCCACAGAAGGAAGGCATTTTCCTTGACTGTTGTCTTTGCTGCAAGTGTAACAGCCAGATTCAATTTCATGGTGATTCTTCCCTGCCTGTTAGTCCAGGGTGGACACATTAAATACAGACAGAATGTGGATTTAAGCACAAGTCTGACTGTCTTGTGGACTATGTCAACAAAAAAAAATATTTTGAGGCAGAGAATGAGGTGAGCATCTGTTTAATAACTCCGGTTAACTCTTGTACATTACATACATCCTCTTAGCTTTAGTTATGATGACAGAAAATGTTAAAGACCAGAAAACACTAAAAAAGGATTGGGAGTGGAAAACTCTGGCTCATTCCTTTGAGATAGAGGTGAAAAATCAGCTTAGTCATGGAAAAGTCAGTAATATTTTTTATTGTATATGATAAAATAAATGTGTCTGTACTGCAATAGTGAGCTTACATAGATTGTTGCAATGCTATAATACCCTAGTCACTTTAATTATAACAGTGGTAGTAAAAAGCTGTTTTATTCTACCTAGTCATTATAATACTGGTATTGAGCTTGTGTTAAAGGTTCCCATCTACAAACATCCTTTGGAACAAAGCAGCATTCATCTTAGAATGTTCTTTATGCATCATTTGGCTACCTCTTGATGTTTTTGAAATTAAGTTTTAGCATAAAAAAATTCAACTTTTTTATCACATATTTGTTTAGTCCTAAACTTCACAGAATCCTTATTAGCATAATATGAAAACCTTCTGTTATTTCTACTGCACTGTTCATTGTTCTTGTTATTCTATGCTTAAAAATGGAAGGTAAAGACCTTATAAATTACTTTTCAAGGGAAGGGTGGTCCTTGAGTTCTTCATGTTTGCAGCTCTTGTCTATAGAAGTCTGCAGTATGAAGCTGAGCAGATTCCTGTATTTCTACATGATGATAAGCAGCACGTGTTGTTAATTTGTTTTGGTTCTCCGTATTGCCAGAATCCAGCCAATACTGAATATCCCAAGAGATATTGTTGAGCATGGAGAAGAAGCACAGGCACCAGATTGTTCTTCCATTACTGATGCTCGTAATAATGAATCTTTAAACATACTGGTCAAGGAACTAGACACTAAACTAGATTTGAAATTCAGGATGCCAGACGATCAAGCAAGACAAGTAAGAGACATTTTCTTGTTGCTTCTCTTCTGGTTTAAAATCCTCCTCTTTATTGCCTTAAGCATGTTATTTAGATCATGAAAGATTTTGATATTTCCAGGTAATCAGTACCTCTGAAAAACGTGGACAAATTCTTTCTAGTAGTAATGGAGGATGGAGAAAGAGTTAACTTGTCTGACTTCTTTCAGATGCTGACCAAAAGCACACAAAATGGGAAATTTCATTTATCCATTCTTAATTTACTCATTCTCACATCTTTCTTTTTAATCTAACAGTCATTTGATTAATTCATTTCCAAGAACTATTGCATTCTACCAAGTTGGTAATTTAAGACCTTCATATTGCATTCTGGAGAATTGGTTGCTGTAAGTGTTACATGTTCACATCCTCTTTTTAGTAAAATATCTTTATTTTCCCTTTGCTAAAGAGAAGATTTAAAGAAGCAAGTGTTGAATGGCTGTTGTAGATCTTGACTGTAAAATTTATTCAGTAGTTTGGGAAAAAACAAATCTCTGTGTTCCAGGTTTTGCATTCTCGTATCAACAATGAAACTATTACACTGACGAAGATAGGAATGTTTTTAGATCATGCCATGAAAAAGGTATGTCAGTCTGTCATGAGGTGAATTTCTAATTCTTATTTGAGATTTGTTTTTATACTTCTAAAGTAGTCAGTGATGCACTAGAAAGGAGTTTTATTTGCTGCTGGTAACTGAGATGAAACTAACTTAAAAATCCATGTTTGCAAGTAAAGCAGAAATATATAGATAAGTATCTAATTTAGCTTAATGTGGACCAAACAGCCCTGTAGTTGCTTGTTCTTGTTGCAAGGGTATGGAGCAGTAATATATCGCCTAATTCTGGCAGCCATTTGCTTAATTGGGAGAAGTAGCTTGGAGCTACTCCTCCACATGCTACCCTTTCCTGCATGCCTGCCTTGTACTCTTCCTCTTCCTTCCCACTAGCCTGCTTTTCCCCCTACTCTCCCTCCAAGGAAACCAACCCTCTGTCAATCTTCTGTCAGGATAATTAGCACTCTGGGGCAAAGAATGTACCTCTGTATAGAACCCTGTGGAATGCCACCTCCATCTTGCGTGGGGCCTTTGAGAGTCAAATGACAGGAAGCATTGAGAAGAGACGTTGACTCTTTTTGACATGTCAAGCTGATATTTCTCAATTTACCTTTCTTGTAGAAGTTGTGTCAAGGTATTATGTGTAGATAACTTTTTTAGTCTAAAGTCAGTTCCATTTACTATGTGCATCTGTCTTAACCAGGAGAAAACTGAGCAGTAGGAGTTGATTCCTATTATTATGTTGTTCAGAACAGTCCTATACATGTCTGATGTCTTACTGTGCAGTGCATGAGTATTTTGGTTTTAACTGTATTAATCTGCTGTCATGCTAAAAGCCTGAACTTTTCTGTCTGCTGATGTAAGAACACTCTTATGTCTTGCCTGTTCTACTGATGATAAACTACTTAGATCAGGAATGCCACAGTTCATATCTTTGTATTGGGAAAGACAAAACGCTAATAACTTGCTGAGGATTTAGTTAGGGAGGTCATTGAGACCTGTGAATGGAGAGTAATTCAGTGAGGGGTTTGGAATGAAGAACATGCAAGTAATGTTATGTATGTGCATTGCAAAACAGGAGTCATTAATAATCTTGAAATCACAGATTATGTAAGGTAGTCTAAACAAAGAATATTATATAATGGTGATATCTTCCACTTCATCTAGACAAAATACAGAAATACAGAATAATGAAAACAGTAAAAATTAGAACATGTTTCTGAATAATTTCGAAGTGCATCTGAAAGTGGATGTTTTACCTACCTCTGTCAACCTGTCAGTGTTTTTCAATCTTGCTATTTGTCCTTTAGGGTGAGTGCTTGTTTTTGCTGGTATAGGTTAAAGAGGAGGAAGGAACATTCAGGGTGTATTTGACACTTCTCCATTCTTTTACCTACCCTCACTTATTGCTTACTATTTTATAATCTTTAAACAGTTTCTAATGCATGCCAGTTGTCAACTTTCATAAGACAAATAACTACCTAAATCTAAGAAAAAACAACTCTGAAACCTTACATTGACAGGGAAAAGACACAGGACCTGGAAGCATATCTAACTGTAATTTAATAGCTGCCTGACTTTCAAATTCTAGCATTTTACATAGTGTTTGTCTAGTTTTAAGACTCTGAAGTGGCCCACAGGGTTGCTTCCTGTAGTGAACTAACTGTTACCACTTGTATATTTTAAGGGATATTGTGGTCATGATACATAGTGTTCCTGTGAGTAGAGTGTGAGCAACAGCTGCTACTAAATTACAGTTCAGCCTGTAAATCGTGTGCATTTGAGTAGAATGGAGCAGATTGAATAATCTGCTAATAGTCACAGTCTAAAAGTCTAATTTGTATCTAGTTAACAATGTAGTATGCAAGAGTGAATTCTGTTTGCTTCTTATTAAAGAGCAGGCATTTTTGTCTTCCTGAAGCACCTCTTTGTGGGTGTTTTTATCCTTTTCCCTGACTCTCCTATAGCCAGAAGATCCTCTGTGGCTTGTGCTTAATGAAGCTGGATTGTACTGGCGTGCAGTTGGAAATAGCACCTTTGCTATCACCTGTTTGCAAAAAGCATATAATTTGGCTCCACATGAGTATCAGGACATCCCTCTGGTCAATCTTGCTAACCTCTTGTTTCATTATGGTCTTCATTCGGATGCCAGCAGGCTCCTGGTCAAGGCTTTGGCCATCAATGCCTCTGAGGTAAGATGATGGGGTTTGTGTTGTGGCTCAGCAGTGAATGTGTTTTCCCTCATTATTTTCTAAATACATGTTTCTTGTGTTTACCTGTGCATGCAGTTCATCCTCCAGCCTGTGATTTGCAATGGATGTTAATTTTCATATAAATTCTTGACTACACCAGAGGTGATGCTGATTGTTGAGAGTATAAACATCTAGAGAAGTTCTTTTAAATCGGTGACACACTTTCAGCCTCCCAAAACCTGTATTATCAACAATACCTCCAAGGAATTTAGTCCAAGTGTTTGGAAACATTTTAACCTAAAACAGACATCTGTCAGCATTGTATCTTGATTCTTAAAACCCTTGGTGTGTATGCCACAAATATCTTTGACTTTATAGACATCTTTCTGTGACCCTTGACTTTTTATCTGTACACTTTTATTTGTCCCTAGGTTATGTCTGTATACATAGAGGAAAGCATGTTCTAGTTAGTTATTTGGTGGCTTTACTTCCAACCATAAATTCAAACTAGGTTTTTGTATTTCTGAACAAGAGCATGATATACGTTCTGTAGGTTGTCACCTATGACACATAGACAGTTTCTGTATAAGCTGTTTGAACTACTGGACTGGCTAGAGCAGTTGTGAAAAGAAAGGGGAAGGGAGTGGCATAGCAGGGAACACCTTTACTCTAGCAGATAATTTTGATCTTACATTTGAGATGCTTCAGTGAAGTTCAAGTGACTTCTTGCCTGTGCTTCTGCCTCTGTAGTTAGATTAACAGAGTTTAAACCTGCCAGCCCATCAGTCACCTGGCACATTAAAAAGCTAAAACCAGGATAAGCTTATTTAATATAGCATTCAGAAACAAGTTTTCAAGTTTTGGAAAGGAATATCGTTCATTTGGGTGGCAGGTAAGAATGCAAAAAGAAACTTGAGAAAGAAGTATGCTTGAATGATGTGCTTAAGAATAACACTTGAAAACACAGCCTTGGAGGGGAGGAGCCTAGGAATCCTTAGGACCATGCTGTATGAGTAGGGCTTTTCTTAAAAAAATACTTGCAAATCCTGCCTCATTACAGTAATGCATACTCCTGTTTTTTTCAGGTGTACTCAGTCCTTAATACCTATTGTACCAGAAAAGCTAGCAGGAGGCATTGTACTTGAATGGTATTTCCTGGAATATAATGGAAAGTAAATACAAATTTAAATTAATTACAACTACTGGGAGTAAAAGATGTACTCTATCAGCAAATGCAGTTAAAAGAAAGAAAAAGTACTGTTGCTCAGCTTGCACCATTTTCTAAATGCAGTTTAGTAGTGCAAGCTGAGTTGGAAAAGTCTTCAGCTACAGCTCAATCTTCACATTTGTAGATAATCAATGTAAAAAATTGTTTCAGTGGGGAAAATGACTGCTAAATTACGATGCTACAGTCGTTATTCTAGCAGCATACTATTAATTGCAGCAAATTACTTTGTCCAAATGAAAGACTTTTCAGTCAACCAGTAAATGTAATGCTTTACCATATGCCTGTATTAAAGTGTTGAGTTCTACCCAGTGAAAAAGGTGTTTATAGTCTTTACTTTTCAAAAAAATGCATACTTTAGGGATAGTAGCCAAAAGCAAAGAAAGAATTTTACAAAGAATTGAATTTTACAAAGACAGAGTTTTACAAAGAATTGAAAACCATAAATATGTACCCCTAGGCTAGTGTGGCATTGGTGTTTCCAGTAACCTAGCTTTGCTGAGGTAAATCTGAACACTCTTGGCAAATGCAGTACCTCTGTCCTGCTAGAGCACTAGTGATATTTTTACTTTTTTGTGGACTTCTAAGGATTCTAAATTGTCTTTACACATTTCCATTTAGTCCTTTAGTATTCTCTGCAGTAGGCATTATATTTCTGACAGTTATAAGTAAGTACTTAATGTTTCATTTCAGTTTGTGTGTATTTAACAGCTGTTTTTTTATTGTAGAAAGATGGAACTCCTAACACAGCCCCATGGCAAAACAGCTTTTGGTTACCACCAATACATCAAGCTGTCAGTTCTCCATTGTAAGAATAGACAGTGCCTGTTTAAGAAGTTTTCTAAATTCTTTCCCACCAAGTTTGGGAGGGTGTGACTTGACAAGGTTTTTTCCTAGTTGGCTTCAATCTTAAACAGTGAACATACTTATGCTGCAGTGTGTTGCTTTTCTCTTCACAGCCCCTGACTTTTCTGAGCCTAGGAAACACATACCTGGCTCAGAACAACATCAGTGGAGCACTGCAGGCCTTCAGGCATGCACTGGATTTGACAACCAAGTGCTTGGAGTGTGAAAGCAGCCTGAAGATGATCCGTTGTTTGCAGTTTTACCCTTTCCTGTACAACATCACCTCTTCTGTGTGCAGTGGTAAGCAACTGCTGAAAGATGGACCACAAGTCAAATAATGTCTATCTGCCTTGGGTGCCAGAGACTTTTTTTACCCCAAGTTGCCACCCTTTTGCTTTACAGTGCTTTTTACCTTTAAAGGATCAAGCTTGAGACATTGCTGTTAATGGAAAAGTTACAGTCCAATAAATAATTGGTTGAGGATGACTTTTTGAATATCTAGAGGTCTTCCACTAAGTGCAAATTACTTCCTGTCAGTAATGCCTTAACAGCACCACCAATATCTCTTACTGGTAGAGAGGAATTCTGGATTCAGTATTTATGGAAGTGCACATCTGCTGCTAGGTTACTCAACAGCCCCTTTGTACATCCCTTCATGTTTTACAGTCAGCTGGATTTGTTTCATTAAAGCTGAAGAATTTGATTAAGAGCAGTTTAGTTTTAATTCATATCCTTTCAGTGTGTTCTGGACTGTTCAGGTTATCATTTTCTAGAGTTCAGTCTTCAAGGAATAGACTTTCTTGTGTCAGCATCATATTATTTGAATGGGACCTGCAATCACTGCTCTTAACACTCCAAAAATCTAAGATTGGTTTAGATTTTCTCCCCCCAAAAATTTAAATACTTTCAATGGAATTATTTGTTGTCATTAATGGCTACTTATATTTTTTTAAAAATAGCTTTTGAAGATGGATTATTTCATTTTATTCAATCCCACTGAATATTTTCAGTGCAGTAATTTCGCGACCATAAGGCGCACCTGACTATAAGGCGCACCCCCCGGGAGTCAGCAAAATTTGCAACATTGTAGATCAGATAAGGCGCACCCGTC
>PYHW01010833.1:10742571-10793588 GCA_013186435.1 Turdus rufiventris | reverse complement strand
GAGTCCCAGCAGGCATGTTCCAGCCCCGGGGATGGGGAAAAGAGTCCCGGCAGGCATGTTCCAGCCCCAGGGAGGGGGGGAAGAGTCCTGGCAGGCATGTTCCAGCCCCGGGGACGGGGGGAAGAGTCCCAGCAGGCATGTTCCAGCCCCGGGGAGGGGGCACGGAGCGGCAGCAGGCATACCCTAGCCCTGTGGAGGCAGGGCGGAGCTCCACAGGGCCAGGGCAAGCCTGCCGGGACTCCTCCCCCACTCCACGCGATTGGGACATGCCTGCCGGGGCTCCGCCCTGCCTCCACCTGGCAGCCATGGCCCTGCCGGCTCCCCCGAGGCTCACAGCTCTCACTTCCGGGTAGGCAAATTTTCCGAACTTTGACCGTCAGATAAGGCGCACCGGACAATAAGGCGCACTTCCGAGTTTGGGGGAAAGTTTTAGTCAAAAGGGTGCGCCTTATAGTCATGAAATTACTGTACTTTGTCTGTACTTGAATATGGCCAATATGATACTCATGCGCAATCTTGAAGATGATTTATTAATATATTTTCTAATCTCTTCTGTCTCAAATTGTCATTAAGGTATCTTTCCATCTAATATTTTCTTTATTTTTAAGTGTAAACCTCACCAGAGAAATGCTTGTGATTTTTAGCATTGCTAGGACTTCCTCTGAGGGCTTTTTAAAATTTGCTTTCCACTGAAAAGACATGGAGAAACCTCCTCTGATTTAGCATCTAGAATTGTACTGTCTGAACACAGACTAGAGACCTATCTCTTGGTACAATATGGATGATGCCATCATAGCTGAAATTCCAGGACTATGCCATTGAAATAATACCACTTTTTATGGCCCTGTGCATTTTGCTGTGATTGAGAGCCCATCAGCTGTGCAGAGAAATGAATGCTGTTTGGCTGAGTGGGCTGGAGTGAGTGGTGTAGCAGCCCAACTGATGGATCTCTTGCTGATACCCATGATGTCAACTCCTTTGCTGGTACCTTACAATGAATCTCAACTTCAGATTGCACTGCTTAGAAAAATCCTAGGAGATACTATAAGCAGTAATGGAACTTGAACGTTTCATCACGAGACGCACCGTTCTAAAAAAACCCCACAAATATTTGTTTACTTAAGGTCTTTTAAAAGTCTGTAACTCACATGGTAAAGTTATTCTAGTCAAACCTTAATCATAGCTGCTCTATGTTGAAGTTAAGCAGAAAGCAATTTAAAAGTGCATTCACAGAACAGAAGCAGTAACAAGTAGTGGCTGTATCTGAACTCCAAAGTTATCTTTTCAGTCTTTTGTTTTATATGCTGTTCTTCCTTAAACTCATAATGGAGTTTGGTTTATTCTTGGCTTCTGCTTGCATTGGTTCCTGATCCCAGATGTTCATGTTGAGGTCAGCTCTTACAGCATATACTCTATAGGAAGTTTGTGTTTCTTGAATATAAAGGAAAACTCATCTCAAAAGTGCTTAGGAAAAAAAGTGTTATCTTGGCCTTTTTTTTTTTTTTTTTTTTTTTGCCAGCTTGGCCACTGGTTAGCAAAGTGAGCATGAATGTATTTATCTGGTACATTGGAGTTGGGTTTTGGTCAATAAGGAATTTGTACAGCTGCAAGAGGGAGCTGAATATGCCTTAGCATGTTAATATGCTCATTAAATTTCATTATTCCATTATTTAAGTATTTTACTCTGTATTTATGTTATTTACCTTTTTATAGGATCCTTCTTGTCTTAATATTTGGTTTTTATTTTTATTTGCAATATCTTTTAGGTCATCTTTTGTTTTAGTGCAAGAAACCAGATAACATAAACCTGACAAATAGCATAAATATTCCTTGTACGTTCTTGTGCAGAGTGTAAAATAAACATACTGGCTAATTGAGCCCTGATGATGTTTTGTGGTTTAAGTCCAGACTCAGCTTTTAAAATGGAAAGGTAGATTTACCTATCTTAATTGCATAAACTTTCAGGAAATATTTTTTTCTATAAACTTCACCTGACTTGAGGAACCTTGACAGGCTACATGAAAATGAGGTTAAGTCTCCAAAGCCAGAATTTCAATAATGCATACTCAGAAGTCATATTTTCCACTTAAAAGTATCCTGAAATTTTGAGAGTCCTCTGTTGATCCTTTAGTCCAAGGAAGACAATTGAAAACAGATTATTATTCACTTGATGGCATGTCATAAAGTATTTGTAGCCTTTGAGATCGATATCTTATGCTGAGAAGTTTACCAGGAATTTGGATTGTCAGATGTTTCTCTGGTTTAATATATTGTTTTGATGAGCATTCCTTCAGTATTTCTGGAAATAACAGCAGTAGGCTTCCTGTGCTTTGGGTTGTAGGCCCATGCGATAGCTGTGTTTTTGCTTCGCCTGTCAAAAGCCTGTGTTCATGAAAACTGAACTAAGTAGCGAGCCACGGAATTCCTTGTTCTGCTGCCGTGAGCCATCGGCAGAATCCAGCAAATGGTCAGTGGGAATTATATGCTAGCATGAGATGAAATATGGGATCAAAAATCTGAATTAATGGCCTGATTTTTGATTACAGTATGTGCTTGGTGTTTATTTCAAATAAGTGAAATAGGCATTTTCTCAAGCATGTTGGGACATTTGCTGTTGGCACAGGACTTCAGAAGTGTGACACACTAACGCTGACTTTCTGGATGCTTGCTTATGTTTTCCTGTCTGTACTGTTGGCCTACTTCTTTTTAGTAACTTACTTCTAGTATAGATAGTTTATATTTCAAACCCAAGTAACTTCATGCACATGAGAATGAGAATTAAAAAATCTCAAACCAACACTTTTCTATTTAACTTTTGCCTCCTGTATTCAAGTTTATCGACATGTTTGTTTTCATTGTAAAAGAATTTCAAAATCTGCAGAGGTTTTGGTGAGGTTTTTTCTTATAGAGGATGTGTGTGAAGTGTCCAAAGTTATTCCAACCCTATCATCTGTAACATGTATTTTAGACAGCTGCAGGAGTTCAGGCAGTTGCATCTATTACAGATAGTATACAGCAAGAGCCCACACAGTGCTTTATTCCTAAATGCCTGAGAAAATGGTCGGAAGATTTCATTCTTCCAGCATTATCCTGTGATGATCCTTCTAGAGGTGACTTGGCAGTGTTAAGGATGTTGCTACATCACCTGGTAGGTTACTGGTTAGTCAGTTCCTGGAGCAGGTTAAGAAACTTCGTGTTGCTTGATAGATAACTTCAGCAGCTATGTCTGACACACAGCTAACAGGACCAAGAGATGTGTGTTAACAAGTGTAAAAAACTTAATGAAGAAAATGGGGTCAGCTCTCAAAGGTGCAGAAATGAAATATATGGGCTGCTTATTAAGCTTGTAGATAAAGTATCAAAATTATGCTGGCTGAGTGGTTCGTTCCTTAGATTTATCTTGCACGCTTCATGGCTTAAAATATTGCAAGTAGCTTTTATCAGATATTAAGGTCTGTAGAGGACTATCCAGTATGGGATTGTTTCTGTGGCACTTCACTGGCTGATGTAAACATTCAGAATGTTGCCAAGCCTTATCAAAAAGGTTACAGAATACGAGAACAATATTTTTAGAGTGGTGTTCAGCTGGCCATTGAAACATGCTGATTTGTTAGTTGCTGTTGGATAAGACTTTTCTCTGTATGTGTAAACAGAATTGTTGTCTGAGCAAACAGCAGTCATTTGTACTCATAATATTTTTATCTGACTGAGCATTTTACAAAAGGCTTTGTGCTGCCCTGTGGAAAGTTGAGGGAGTATGAGTTCATTATGAATGTATGCGCATGCCACCAAGAAACCTGAATCCTTGTATGTAAGGGGGAGTGTTTGTGAAAAGCAGTTCATCCTTCTTCCTCAGAGTGAGTTCTGTAATGTGGATCCGCTTTAGGCATGGCTTTAGTGCCCTCTTGTGGTACCAACACTCTGTGCCACATGAAATCAAAACTCCTGGTTTATTCTATTTCCCCTTAAAATAAAACACGAGAAAGGTGCTTCAACTTATATGTGTATTGGATTTCCCTTTGGGCCCCAGCACTTAGGTTCTTACAAGTTAAAGTAAGTTCAAGTTAATAAGCTTATACCTTTAAGCAAATTGACCTAAGGGGGAAGAGATTGACCTGAAAGGAGAATCTCTGCTTGAAACTCTAATAACAAGCTTATGACACATTAAATAACTTCCTTGAATCAACATCCCAGTTCAAGCCTCTGACACTAGTTTGACAGCTGCAGTCACCTTCAGTCCCTTTAGTGATTTGAGACACACAAACATCAAGCAAAAGCAGCATATCATTTTCTTTACAATAGTGTGATAAGTTGCAGGGATGTGAAATAATTTTTAAATGCACCTTTCACTTAACTCAGTTATTTCCTACCAGTTGTGACTCACTTGATAGTCCCAGCAACAGACTGCTAAATTTTTGTTCCCTCTCCTATAGCATTATGTCCTTTTAGACATTTTTATCATAAAAATAGTTGCCTCCTTCTCAAGCTGCTGTATCTTGTTCATCCAAGGAATGCTTATCACTTACAGTGCTAATGGTGTTACATTAATGTTAATGGAATAAACATCCCCTAAGATGTTTACTCTTGGAACAAAGGGTATTGAGCTCAGCTCAGAATTTAATGGTTTTTAATTGAAGCAAAAGGCCAGAATCTATACCAATTATATGGGATTCTGAACTGAGCACTTCTGCATGTTTAAAATTCAGCTTTATCTCACCTTGATTTGCATATTGGCAGAATTCATGAGTGCTCCTGAGCCTTATTGAGAATACTGCATAAATCTTTGAGTTTGGTGGGTTCTATGACTATTCGTTTCTCTGTTGCTTTTACTCTCCCTTTTGCCTCATGGTAAAGTTCTTTTGTATGAACAGAAGAGTCAACATCAGTAGGGTTTTTTAACAACAGGCAGAATTCTATGAAGCACATGCACAGCTTGTCAGAGCTCTCAGAAACCCATCATGGCAATAATTTGCCTTGGTCATTTAGCAGTAGGATAGATAAAGTGGATTCTGTGTGAAACAGTGGCAGTTCTAAGATCATTGTTATCCTTGAAGATAAATACTCAATTGCTTATTGCTGCCCTGTACATGCACAGGAGTGCACCCAATGTGCCTGTTCACCCTTCAGATTCCTCCTGCAATCTGAAAATCAAGCTGGATTCTTTCTCCCTCTGGCAGGGAGGATTGTATAGTGACTGTCCATCTGAAAGATCTGCTGGGTGACACACAGGAGGTAGTCTAGGTCACCATATTTGCACTCTGTAGTGCTAAAGGAGTAAGAGGAGGTTAAATTGTACTTGTGTAGAGTGAAAACATCTTGCAGAATGCAGACAGTGGGGAAACAGGGAGAATGAGGTCAGGTTTTTGTCCTGGTAAAAGCCAACATCCCTGGGGAAGTGAGGGTATCAGGAAATGTCAGATGTGCTTCTGAGTGGACGATCTTGGAGAAATCCATGTGAGAATGTGCTCTGTGAGAATAATGTTACCCAGTTATTTTGGGTTTGTGCTACTGTTTCTGCACCACTAGCCCATTAAGGGAAGAAACAGTTCCCAATGTGCACTATTGCTGCAGTAATATTAGAATATTAGTGATGTGGTCTTGAAGATAGTTCACCAGATGCCAGGCTTCTTGGTACTTCTCACTCCTTGGAACATGATTTATAAATCATAATTTTCCCTGAAAAGTCTCCATGTCATGTTTCTTGAGTGGCTGAAGGAAGTTGAAGGTGAATGACCTTGCCCTAATACTGCTGTGACAAGCTCACTTTGAAACCTGTCTTTCCTTTCCATGAATTTTGCTTGTCAAAACTATACATAAGATGTATAGATTGAGATTATTAAATTGAAAAATGAATACCATTACATTAAACATGGCGTTTTTAGCTACACCAGTATCCAAAGGCTGTGTACCCACCGATTATGCACATTGCTTTCAAGCTGTTGCTTGCTGGAAAGCCATTAAGAATCTTAAAGGTTTCTGTAAACAATGCATGATTCCTTTAGTATATCTCTGTTGCTCAAATGTCATTCTCTTTTGCATGTGTTAAATATGCTAATGGGTGAGTTTGTTTTGCAGCTTCTTTCACCATGCAAAGTATGTCTTGCTATCCTGCGTACATGGCCTGCTTATTTCCTGCATGGCAGTGTACCTGACAGCTTCTCCCAACTGGCATCAGTCTCACTTTGCATCATGCTCTTGGATATTTAGTGTTCTCTATCCGTTCTGTCTTTCCCAAGATCAGAAGACCATTGGCTAGCAGAGGAGAGAGGAGAAAATCTTGGCCTCAGCTGCTGGAGTAACTGAGGAAATGAGAATTGCGCTGTGGAAGGGAATTTAGAACTTAGGAGAATCCAGTGAGAGTTTACTGAAAACCATTCAGTATGAAGAAAAAGCAGTACAATATTAAACTAAATATAATGTGACATTTCCCTTTTTTAGCTGCCTTTACAGTGCAAAAGATTCTTCTTCATATGTTCCTGGATCTTTCCTTTACTTGAGCAATAGCTGCATGCTCATGTAGGAGGAGGAGAATCTTCAGGCACTGCTCAAAGGGAAAAGATTCTCTCTCTAACTAAATTTGCAAAAGTTCATCCCTTCAGTTACCAGATGTATTAACATTTCTCTGCAATGTGTATGGTGCTTTTCTGTGACAAGAATGTAGAGAAAATTATCAGTTTGTGACTGTGTCTTCCTCTCTGTTGGAGAGGCTGTCTTTGCCAGTGGCAGTTACGTGCAACTGCTACAATCTCTTACTGAACGTCAATTGGATGAACCACCAAGAGCTGCACGTATTAAGAGTTCCAGCAACTGCATAAGTTCAACAGCCTTTTTAGGAGGAATAGTAATTCCCCAGCTACATCTGCAGGGAAATGTAGTTTCACAAACATGTTCATAGTTGAGCTGTACACACTGAATGAGTGAGTTAGTTTAAAGCATGTTTGGAAAAGAATATGTGGTCCCCTCATTTGGGAAAAGTGACAATGTCTAGTTTAGTGTCACTAGCAAGTGGCTGAGACCTAGAAGGCTGTATTCACTTGGCCTAAATCTGAGAGCCTGTAAAGTGGTGATGTGTGGCCTCAGCCTGTAATATTAGAGTCATGTGGAGGTTGTCTCGAAGCAGCATGCAATGCCATGTGCTCAGATTAAAATGAGCACTGCACGCTGAGCCATGGAGTGCCAGGCACTTAACTATCCCTGATCTGTATGCTTTATTGATTTGTTTTTTTCCTTTTAAGGTTGGTTGCCTGGTTCATGTGAGTTTGTGTTGTGCTCTGACAGTCCTCAAAGCTTTAAATCTATTATCTGCTCTGGCTACTAGAGAGTGAAACTAGGACAGTTCAGCATTTCCCTAGAGGAAGAGGTTGAAGCTTCTTGAATGCAACCATTTTGGAGAGAATGGACATTCTTTCAAAACTTTTTAGTCTTTCTGCAGTAACTATTCTCTTGTTCTCTTCTGGCAGTGTGAGGAGAGTGTTTGCTTGTTAAGTTCTAATCTAGAGTGGTTGGCAGTATTCTTGTCAAACATAACCTTCTGCAGGTATTCCTGACTTAAGAAAAGGCTAATCTTGATCATCACAACCATCAACACCAGGATTTTTTTTTTAAATTCTATTTACAGCAACAGTTCTGCTTTTTAATGGATTTGTGTAGAATGTGCCTTGTCAGGCAAACTGCCAAGCACTTAAAAGCTCTCTCAGATTAGTAAAGGACAGGCCTACCTGGCCAGTTAACACTGGTTTGCTGTTTGTGTCAATACCTCTGCTTTGATGTCCAGTTAGGAGGAGCAGTTGCATGGATATCTCTTCCAAACAAATCTAGAAATTCTCATGGATCAAGTCTGACTGTGAATCTGCTCTTGCTGAGCAGTATAACCTAGTGAATAGATACACAGATAAATGTAAATACAGCCTATCAAAGTAGTTTCTCAGAATAAAAAACATGTCATCCGGTCTCTGTGATGTATATTGTTTAAATTCCAGTATATGGTGTCAACCTTACAAATCAAGACACGCTCATAAGGCCTTTCCTTGGCTTTGGAATTTCAACCCCAAGCATTCAGAGAAGTGGGAAGCTAGCAGTAATCTATAGTGGAGCTACTAACTCTCATAGAGTTCAACTATATGGTTCCATTTCTCAATAGAGGTTACTGTTGTACTTAAAGTCCTTTTTTAACTTGAGTTCTTAGGATCTAAAAAATATGTGATGTTTAGAGTAACAGATATATGGAAAATAGGGAAGAATAGAGAAAAAAAATGAAAGCCACTGCAGGCTTTGCTTATGGTAGTGATACTTAAATTGAGAATTGTCTTTGGCTTAATCATAAACAGATTTCAGAATTGTGTTGTGTACAGAGATGTAAATATTAGTCACTTAGTACTCATAGCAAACCTTGTATTGGGATCTACTGTGGGTGAATGTTTATTGTTAAGAAATTCATAAGTAACTATTTTCTTATCTGTAAAAAAATCTGGCCCAAGGAGAAGTCACTGAGGACAAGCCTTTGTCTTCAGAACTTTTATGTGCTTATTTCTTTAGCTTTTTTTTCTCTCCCTAAAGCAAACAAGAAGAAAAAATCATTACCCTTGAGGCACAGACTGAAATCAGACTGAAGAGCTACTTACCCTCCTGCTCTATACATAGAAACAGGGTCCTCTGAAAGAGATACTTTCTAGTCATCTTTTATTCACTGACAGGATTGGGGGGATTACATTTAGATGTTTAGATATTTCTATGTTTTAGGCCCTATTCCTGCCATTATAGAGTAAGTTTCTGCTTCTAAATGTGCATCGTGAAAAAAAAAATAAGCAGCTATTTTAGTGGGTAGAGAGGAAGGAGGAGACTGAAGGCTTTAGGGTAGTCAGTCTCTTTGATTTTCCCCTCCCTGTTGCTGGGAGGAAGGTTGACATTTTCTGCTGTTACAGAGTATCCTGCTGAATTCTTCAGGATATTTTACATGCATGTCCCTTATTAAACTTCATTTTGTTCTATTTTAAATAGGTTTGTCTTTCTCTTTAATTTTTTCCCATGTTTTATTTATCACTGCTTTATATTTCATAAGGAGAATTTTTGTATCTGTTCATCAGGGACTGGTCTGTTACACAGGAGTGTGATATTTCCCTCAATATGATCGAGAAATCTGGGTATATATTGTTGGCATTTGTATGTTTTGAAAGGTTTAATCAGAGCTGCTGTGATGAGACAAATAGATAACCTTTAAATCTATAGCTAAGCCAATTTAGAGGCAGCTTTTTGCTACAAATCAGATTTTAAAACTTCCTACAAGTGAGCAGTTTTACCATATAAACCTCTTAACTGGGAAACCATTGTTGCAGTAAATAATAAAACAGAAAGAACTTCTGTATGCTTCATTTTGTGTGCTTTGGTCTAAATTTTGATGGCATAAATTATCATCCTGTTTTTTGCTATGCATCAAATGAAGGCTTTTTATGTAGTGTTTTCTTTGACTATTCCTTTTTGAGCACACCTCTCATCATCTTTGAAGAAGGGCAACTGGCTATTAAAGGGAGGACTTTATGAAAATCAGCTTTTAAAATACTTCATTTTGCTTTTCATTATTTGTTTTCGATACTTCATTTTTTCAGTCAACAGTTTGTTCTGTCCTTTGAAAATGTTTATTTTTGTTCTGTAAGTTCTGGCTTTTCAAAGGAGGCTTTATATTAAAGGAAAAAGCTAAAAATTAACAAGTAATATTTGTGTGTAAGGAGAAAACACATTAAAAGCCTGTTTCAGAATTTGGACACTACTCATTCTTTTCTGGTACCCATACAGCTGCTTGTGTTCATCAGAGTGGGAACTTACCGCAATTTGTCTTTTGTTATCCAGAATTGATTATATGATTATATGTGGGTAGTAGATACATATTTTTAGTGGTTTATCTAATAAACAACTGTAAAAGACACTGGAAGTTTACTGGTGCTACTGTCCTGGAGCTGAGTCATGTGTGGCTGAAGTCAGCAGTGATATTGTTAGGTTCAGAGGCAGCAAAACTGACCACTGCTTGGGCTGGTTGCTTTTCTAGTCAGCAGCAAGGCTGTGAAGTGTTTTATGCTTCTGCAGATGTAGTTACCCATCTGCTTTGTATCCTTCCTGTGTCCTGTAGTGAACAGTGGATATGTGGTAGATCTAGTGTATTTCTCTTGAGCTAAATACAGACCTAGCAAACATTCACAGGTCAATATTGCACAGCCAGTTAATTCTAATAAAAACTTGTAGTTTTCTTCTCCTTTTACTTACCTGCTCTATCACTTTGGTGATCATTTTTCACTAAAAATTAACTAGAAATTCTTCAGTTGTATTTTTATATGCTTGTGTGTGTGGAAAGTAACAAATTCCTTTGGCATTGCTTCTGGAGTTTTATTGCAGCACGCTTGTACAGTTTGGCAGATGTGGCCTGTGACCTTTCTATAAAATTTTTGATGGCAGTCCTGTTCAGTCCTAAGTGTTCTGCAGTTTCTGCTTTCAGAGCTCAATAATGGGATTCATTTTGAAGTATAAATATGTATTTATTTCATGAAAACAGTGAGAAAAAGACTAATTTTAGAGCAAAATCTAAATAGAACCATGTTAATTTATGATTCAGGTAAGCGGAGCAGCAATAGCTGCTAAAGATAGGTCTCTTCTGTAGTTATTGCTCATCCTATTGCTTTTAAAACTCACCTCAAAATAAGTGGGTTGGATTTTTTCCCTTAGAAAATGCTTTGCAATCAAATAGATGTTCATATGTGATTGGAATAACATGGTTGCTGTTAATGTGTCAGAAGATCTTTAGGTGATTAGAGTATGCAGTGTGTTAATCCCCAGTGTTAACGTTGCCATGAAAGTCAAAGTTCATGTTTTTATGTTGTCTAGAGGCTGGTCTCCCAAACAGCACTTCCTGTGATGCTGCCTGGCTTGTTAATGTCAGATTGCAACAGAGTCACTGTGGTGCAGAAAGTAAGACAGTTCTTAAGGTGCTCATTTAGCCCAGATATTGATGACTGCAATCCCAGTAGTTCTAGATGCACAAAAGGTTCTGGTAGGTGAATTCTCTCATTCTAGATTATTTTTTGTAAACCCTGGGAAATCATATTGCCTGCGACACGAAGCACTGAACAAAATTGGTTCTATCAAAATGGTGGGTGACAATGTGTTAAGTTTCGTTTTAATTTCTGTAGTGAATATATTTTAGCCTAATTGTAAATATACAATGTTACTCAAGTAGTGAGCACACCCAAATTTTTCATGTGACTTCTGAGCAGCATCATTGCTCATTCTCATATGTGAAGTGGTAATACACCACCTCCTTTTACTTATGTGTCTCTGCATCTGTGTAAGCAGTGACTAGCAAAAGAGAAAACTCTTCATTGATGCTCTGCTGCTAAGATGTCTGTAGATGAGACTTCATCTCCATGCAGGGATTGAAACTTATTTCCATTGAGCTCAGTGATATGTCATTCCTGCTGTAAAAAGAAAAAAAAAAAAAAAAAAANAAAAGAAAAAAAAAAAAAAAAAACAAAGAAAAAAAAAACTATCTTTACTGAATTTCACTGTGGGGAATACTAGTTTTAAAGCATTCATAAAAGTAAGTATGGAGCTAATAACTCCTGTTAGCAGCTTGGTTTCAGTTTGTTCTCTACTCTGACAACTCAGGTATTAGAATGACTTACATCTGTATTAAGTACTGTTCTCTCTTGGCTGTGTTTACCCATAAAGAGGCAAATCATTTAAGTAACACACATCTCCAGATAACATGCATTTTGCCTAACCTAATGCAAGTCACTGGCTGCAGCAACAGTCCTTGACGGTTATAATAATTCAGGAGATAATGCAAATCTGTTTATTCCAAATGGTGGGGGGAAAAAAATCAGTACCTAAATTTAAAATTACTTGACTTTTAGTTCTGAGGTATTATTGTGCCATTGTAATTTCTAAATATGTACTGAAAACATTTGAAGGAAAGTAGTCTGTAAAACATTAGAAGTTAGGACCCTATAATTAGAAATGTGATATTTTGCAGGTTCTGCACTGACAAAGAACTAGATGTCAGTAAAAACTTAGTGCTGACCAAAGACACTTTGAGATTACTTTTTATTTCTAATGTTATTGATTACACCAAATCATGTATCTTTAGTTGGTATATAGGAATCAAACAGTGAAAATATCTAATGAGGTCTCATTCTCTCTGCCAGAGGGAACCACAAGAAACAAACAGCTAGAGTGGCAGTTAATTTACATTTTTAGAACAATCAATGCCTAAATTAATGGTGAGGTTTGATTACTTTGAAGACCTTATCGAGGTGCAGCACTTCCATGTGATACTCTGGGGGTGTTGTTTGTTCATCTTTCCTCTTTTCTGTACTTCCCATGTTTCTTGCCTTGCCTTAGGCGAGTTGCTTTCAATCTAAGCATCTGGGATCACCCAAATTAACAGAAATTTGCTCTTAGACAAAAAAAAAAAAAAAAAACCAAAACACGTAGCACCAGAAAAGCTCGTATGTAATGAGGAAAGCTTAAAATGGTTTCCAGATGTGACTTTTCTGAGAAATGTGGCAACATTAAATATGGTTCAGAATAAGTATTTGTTACCCATTCATAGATGGAGCAAGTTGTAAACTTCAGTTACTGTATTGCTTCTCCCTCCTAATATTTCTCCTTCCTTGTGACAGATGTCCACACTCTGGGTGCTTCCCTCCTTATGGCAAGTGGATTTCTGCTTAAGAGTTCAGAATCACCCCATTCCTAAAGAACTTGAGCCTGACTTTTTGTCCAGTGTTTTTTTGCCCTACCAGCTGCAGTAGTTACCCAGCTTCAGTGGGCATTTGAGAGGGGTCCTGAAAATCATGAAGGTGGATGATATTAAATGGGATGGATAATCTAGCAAGTCTTTCCTATATTTAAAGATTGGCTTGTGCTAATGTTGTCCAACTGTGTTCACATTGGCCAAAAAAATTACAAGTTATAACAATATGGGAATAGAGTCCTTTAATATGCAGTACTGTGCTCTGCTTTTAATCTCTTAGGTCTCAATGCTTCAGTTTAGAGTTTGCTTTTTTCTCCAGAGGATTTCCTTTGTAAATTAAGAGCTGCTCTGTGGGTTTTTTCTGGTCTACATGAACCTGGTACAGACTATTTGTGTTACTTGCATCACTTAAATAAAGGCCCAGACACTTGTTTGTATCATCACTGCGGTTTTTGTTTCATTGGCTGGAATTTGGTAACGTGGTCTCGTAGTACATATGGTAAGGCAGACTCTGATCCACTTCCCTCTGAGCTTAGCTCTACAGTATCAATGGGAAGAGTGATAACAGCTGCTCTCAGAAAATAAATGAGCAAGAAAGTGATCCTTCTCTAGTAAATGTTTAGAATGGAGTAAACTGAACTTACAAAGTCCAATGCAGAAATTGTAGACTTCTAAGTTTTGTGATATCACTGTGTCAGGACTTTACACCTAAAACTCAGATGTGGAGATTTAGACAGCCAGAATATATGTGAAATATTAATAATTGTAGGTCAGAAATCACTTTTGTCCTTCACATAACAAAGGTGCTGCAAGTATTGCAATGATACAGCCAAAGTTCTACAGACAGAGGATGTGCCTGGAGTTTGGGGCTGTGTTGTTCCCTTGCTGGTCTCACACTCTTCCCCACTGAACTTCCTGCTGGATTTCAGCATTTGCCTGACAGAAGCTGTGAAATTCTGCAGCGTTTCAGTACCACTAGCTTCATGGTTCACTCACTAGAGATCTTCAGCTTCCATTGGTTTTTCAATTAGCATTTTTGTATACAGCAACATCAGTCAACTGAAAGCAGCAATTTGAAAAAATTAGGTCACTCAGGTTTCTATATATAGCAGCTCTCAGATGCCAAGAAAGCCAGCACAGTCATTTAGTCTGTTTTTAGCTGTCAGTGTTTGTAAATTAATACTAACAGAGTTAATGTTAAGTAGAATTTTAAGTGCTGTGATTTTTTTTCCTTTTGCTTGTACTTTCCAGCTTTTAAAATTATTGTTGGCATATTTATTTCAATTAAAAACAGTTGTCTGGGTTTGAGCCCCATTGCTTCTTTCTTTATATTAATGAAGAGTGGATCTTCAAGAAGGGAAATTGAGATCATCACATTACTGAGAAGCACCTGACTTGTATTGAAATCAGGCTGGGTCGATGTCAGGTGGGGGCAGCTTAAATGTTTTGTGGGCACCATTTCTCATTACTAAACATGAGGCTCTCCTTATATTGAAGTGATTGGTTGTTGGGGTTTTTTTTAATATGAAACCTGTTAAGTTTTTTTTGGCAGACGGGCAGAGGATTGAAGAAAGAATCAATGACAGAGTAGGAAAAACTGACTATAAATGTATGGTAGATATTAGAAGAGTTTATGAAGTTAACTACTTCTGTTTCATATATTTCCTCATACCATTGTTTGTCTTCTTGCATACAGCAGAAAAGGTAGGACAAGAAATAGTTTTCCCAAAGGATTTATAAATCTAGTATAATTTGTTTGATTTTGATCACTCACACACATGGAAAATAATGGTCTGTTTCTCCTCCAAAGATGACACCTGAGTGTTCCCAGATGGAGAAGCAGAGAGCTAAAAGCTGGAATTTCACTTGGCAGAGAAGCAGTGGAACAGGTTACCCTTACATGAGAGTCAGAACCATCCTCTCATCCCACTGGCCTGATAAAGGTGTAAAACCTAGAATTATTATTTTGTAACATAGGATCATTGTGTCAAGTAGAAAGGGGTTGCTGATCTACTTTATTAACATTCTTGTTATTTTATGCTGCTGGTTGAAAAAAATAATGGTTCCCATATGCATGGAGAAATACAGTTTGAACTCAGAGAAGGTAGAATGGGAATGTACTTGAAAATCTAATGCATTTAATTTTTCTTTTATTCAACTGTGTGCTTCTTAATTCATTTGTCTGTGTATACTATTTTCACTCACAAGTGATTGAAATTAATAAAGGGTTTGAGAACAGTAGCTGTGTAAATGGAATATGTTTTTCTCAGTGGGGACAGTTTCCTGTGTGATGAGACAAGTGCCCCCAGTCCATGTTTCAGCCCCATAACTTCTCCTTGGGGTTCAGGGCAGTTCCCAGCCTCTCACATGTGTGGAGAATGGTGTAATTAGCTGTGTCCCCTAAGCACTTCTGCCCATGGAAAGTAATTAGTATTAGAAAATCTGAGATCTGTAGTTAAAATGTACTTATTATCGAAAGTATTGTTCCAAAGACGCAGGTAGCCGCCCTTTAAAGTTTCTGAATGCTTATGGGGCATTGAAGGATGCTCAAAGGCAACTGTTGCAAGTGTGCGCTCTTTTGTTTCTGCTTATTACTGACTCTGCCATGTTATTCTTAGATCTTTGCATTTGGTGGAATGTGAACTTGCAACCTGAGCACAAAATTATAGATGTTAAATTTTCAGCTGTATAAACTTCTGATTTTTTTGGTACAGATTAATGCTCTTAGCATTTGTCTTTCTGTTTCATGAGCTAGTCATCCCAACATGCTGTCTGTTGCTGGCCTAGAAGGTCAGTCTGGCATTCCCAGATCAGTCTACCTTGGCCTTTTTTCTCTTGCACATAAGCATGGGTGTCTTAAGTGAAAGTTCACGTGGCAGGCAAATCTCATATGGTGCATTGTCACTAAAACATGTCTTGGGAGTGTTCATTGGAGTGGCTACCAATAGACAGTAATTTCTCCTGTGCAACCTTCCCTTGAAAAGCTGATTTTTCTTGCATTAGTAGTTCACAGCATATACTTAGTAACATAGTTTCCTGTAACTGTTTTACATTATCTCCCTTGTCAGTGGGCAGATCAGTTTTTTAATCACTGAATGGGGTTTCATACTTCATAGAATTATTCTTTTAATCTATAGTTTAAAAACACAGAAAATCCACAGAAAACTACAAGATGGTAGCTTCCACAATGCAGCTTCTGCACTTGTATCCAGCAGGAGCTTTCTCTCATGGTCTCTCAGAAAATTTCTCTCTTTCAGGCCACTGTCATGAGAAAAATCCAGATGACAGTTATGGCAAGGAGAAATACTTTGATAACCACTATGAGTCAGCTACAGCAGTGACAGAAGGACACTCTGAGGGAGGTGCAGAAGATCCAGAAGTCCTTACTCAGAGTTCAGCAAGAGATCCCTCCTTCTTGACACTGGAAAGTAAGTCAGCCTTGCAAAAACAGTTCGGGCAAATGAAATGGTTTCTAGATTTTTCAGAAGAACTGTCTGTTTTCCACTGAGAAGCTGTGTTTTCCCCTCTCTGTCCATAAAATAAATAGTAACCCATAAACTACTTTCATTCTCTTCACTGTTCTTGTCCAAGCACAACAGGGATACTTATTTGCAGTGAGGCGGTCTGCACTGACGAGTTCTCTCTTTTCACAGTGTGCAGTGAGTAGTCAGGGATACTTCGGTTGTGCAAGTGGAAAAAGTCAGGTCACAGAAAAAAAGATTCTTTTTGTACAGTTTGTGAAAGCACAGGGAAAATAATTTCTGAAGATTTTTATGGTATTCCCTCTTAGACACAGTGACTGCAGAAAGCAATGGTTCAGAAGGAGTGGAGGGTTTAGAAGACAATCAGATGTCTGAAGAGATGCTGGCTTTGGTGGATGAGTTTGAAAATTCTTGGCCTCAGGAAGCTTTTGAAGGGGCTCTGGAGGTAAAAGGTCGTCGGATGGACTTGCAGGGAATCCGGGTCCTGAAGAAAGGATCTCAGGATGGACTTGCTAGCTCCTGTTTTGGGGACTGTGGTGATGATGATGATGAAGCTGAATGGGTAAGTTTGAATGAGTTTACTTAAGTCTTATACTAAATGTTGTAGAAAGAGAGAGATGAGAATGGTTGAAGGGGTTTAACACTGGGGAATCTGTGAACTTCCCCTATGAGCCTAAAAGATGTAGTCATTGATGGCTGGTGTGAAATGAACAAGTGGTTTCAATTAATCACCAACTTCTTGCTCACAGTTAAAAATTAAAAAATATTTTAACCAAAAGTTCTGATTAGCATCAAAATACTGAAATCCCTCTTGTTGTCATGTTACCAGTAAAATACATAATGAAAAATGCCTTTCAGTTCTCCAGTAGTTAAACTGATTTTCTCCAATATTTGAGGTCAGAAGTTGTGTACTTGGTTTGCATGGTGTGATTACAGTGAAAGGAAAGGGAGCAGGCTTTAAGAATGAGTTGACATGGGGAGGAAAGGAGGGAGACAAAAATCTCATCTGTAACATCTTTGGGCTAAAACAGGTAGTGCAGTGGAGCTGTTAACAGTCATGATGTTTCTTACTGTTAACGTTGCTAATACTGTTCTTTTGGTAGATCACTTTTCAGGTCAAACGTTTAAAGAAACCAAAAGCTGAAAGCTTGGATCTCCAGGAACCAGTTGGGAGAAATGTGGAAGAAGGGACTAATGCAGAAAATGAAAACTTTTACCAAACTGCTCTAGAGATCAGTGGACCAAAGATACCTTCTCCTGGACCAATAGGTAACCTGCTGCTTCTAGAGAAAGGCAATCATTTGCAGCTTTTGTATTACTATGGTTTATTTCCTTTGCAGCCTTTATGTTACACTGGTTTATTGCTGAAAATAAGCATCACAAAAGCTACATAGTGAAATGTCACTTCTAGATGAGTACATGGAAAAATAAGAATTCTCTTCTATCTGCACCTTCTTGATGAAGTGCAGCCTAACTTGATTTGTTGAATTAAAACTTTCTAGTTAAATTGTAAAACTTCTGGGTATGAGGTGGTGAGAGTGGAGAATGAAAGAGGTAGATACTGTGAGTAGAAGTTGTAAGAGAGAAAGGGGACTTAAATGATCTCTTTTGATAAACTGAATGGGCAGAGGAGTTAGTTTATCAGGATGCAGAATAAGAGTTTGTACTGGCTTTTGGCTAAACATAAGACATACAACTCAAACAGAAAGCGGAAAGCTTAGTCTAATAAAAACGAAGTATATCAATAAAAACCAAGTATTCTGCTATAATTGTTCAGTAATACTATAAGAGAAAACTTAGACACTGTCTTCTTCCAAAACACTGTACAGCTACGGAAGAGTAGTTTTGCAGCAACACACATGAGATTTTGAGAAGAAGATGGAGTTTTTGCTAGTTGAATAAGAGGAATTGAAGAATAATCTGTTAATATGGTGCCAAATAATAAAACCCAAGTAATGGACCCCCATACTTCTTGTCTTACCTTTCAATGGATCTAAAATCTTAATGTTGTGGGACTGATGTGTAAGCAAAGTTCTACAGTGCATCTTAGTCCTTGACAATTTGATGACCTGGAAAGTGATTTCACATTTTGAAGGCTTTCACATTAAATCTTTAACAACCTCCTTTTTTAGCAACTGACAAATGTAGGTTATTGAATTAAATATTTAAATGGGGGGAGAAAGAATACATGAAAACAGTCTATCATTTGTGAGCACACACCTGTCTTTTCTTCAATGTTGATCTTCTTTCCCTCTGAGTTATTTTGTGGCTTTATTACATAGCATCCCTCGATTTAAAAAAAAGTAATCTTTCGAACATTCTTGTGAGGCAGGGTCTGCTGGCATCCTCTTTGCAAGAGCTAAACCATCAAAATTTAAGTAATAAATTGAAGATCACCTGGAGAGTTCTTGGTAGAATGGAGAAATGATCATATCTGTCTTGTGTTTCACTCCTTCCCAGACTACTGAACTTTGTAGGATTTCCATACCTCTTTATGTCCTTTGCTGTTCATGCCAATAAGAACTTGCAGTCAGATAGTTCACAGTGGTGGTGATGAGAACTGATCATTTCCCTTTGAAATTTCCCTTTGTGTCTTGAAATTAATTTCTCTTTTATCACAATACTTTACAAAATACGTGGTATTGCTGACTTCTTTGTTATTTGCAAAATATGATGAAGTGGTTTACTGTAACTTGGATGAGAAATAGGCATTGCATCCAAATGGGCAAAATTTCATGTAACTAGAAATAAATACTGAAATATTGTCTGCATAGCTGGTTTGATAGACTGGAGTGTTGTTAAACTTGGCTTCCCACTGTGCAAATCTGTTCCTATATGAATGAAAATATGAAGTTTTCTTATGTTCCAAATAGTTTGGATGTTTCTGATACAAGAGGAAATGTTTCCTAACATTTAACACAGGCCAGTGTCTTAGGACTTGATATAATATCCATCAAATTTGACAGAAAGATTTCAGTGGGCATTAGTTCAGATGTGAAGATCAGATTCATGTTTCTCTCAGTGATCTCTTTGTTAACATAAAGCAAGTTATTTAACCTTTCCCTGCCTTGCTTTGCTTCTCTGCAAAATGGGAGAGCTAAAGTGTAATTGTTAAATAGTTTCAGGAAGGTTTCTATCTTGAGTGTAAGAACATAGTAAGACCCACTGTCTGTCTTAGACAATACTCATTGAACAGTATTGGCAGCATTTTTTGCCTGGAATTGCCAACAGATAGACCAATCAACTTTTATTAATTTTTAACTGTAGCTGTAGAACATTATTGATGACTCACAAATTTGGTTTGAGGACATTTAAGTAGAGACATTACCTGTAAACAAGATTGGCAATTGTTCTTAATGTGTAGCTTTGGAAAAAGTGTAATGAAACAGATTTGAAACTTCATCTCCTAATCTGTCTTGCACACAATCTGGTTCTGCCTGTGCATGCTACCAGTCCCATTCAGTCCATTTAGATTCCAGAATGTTCTTAAAGAAATGTGTCTGCAAGACAGTGACTTTTATAATGTAGGGGATGTATCCACTGGCATAAAGTATTTTAGGAATCATTGTACTGAAGGAGAATGTCTTCCTTCTTCCAGGAAGTTTCTTCTATTTTTTTTTTTTTTTTTTTTTTTTACTTTCTCAAGGAAAAAGGCATGACTACCGTAGCCTTGGCTGGCCAAGTCCTGATGAATGCCTGAAACTCCGCAGGGTAGAGCTTACAACTGTAGCCAGCACGTGGCTTGCTGTTTCCGCTAAAAACATTGAGTGAGTATCTTGGATATGAGCCCCAAATAAGTTACTCTACACAAAGCAGGACAGTTACCTAGTTTTCAATGTGTGTAAACTGAAGATTTTATGTTAGTAAGAAAGAATTTCCAGGATTTCTAAGAAGTTTGAAAACATCATGTGGAATTTCAGCAGTTAGACTTGAGAAGTGCAAGTGCAGATGAAAGATCCAGCTTCTCTTGCCTCTTGAGCTACTCAAATGAGATTCTGCCGGGTTCTCAGTAGTTGACTTTCACTAGAGAGCTTTCTAATGACTATTCTGTTCTCTTAACTAATTTGACTTGTTTTATGACATTTGTAGCATTACAGAACACATTGATTTTGCCACACAGCTGCAGGAACCAGCCATGGAGCCCCTTTGTAACCCAAACCTCCCAGCCAGTATGCATACTTTGGACCACCTGCAAGGTGTCTCTAGTCGGGCCAGCTTGCATTACACTGGAGAAAGTCAACTGAAAGAGGTATGCCAGAGCTGAAGGCTGTCACACAAAAGATACCATACCATGGCAGATTCAAGGTGCATTTAGCTCAGTACCTTATCTCCAGAGGTGACTTTCAGTGGGTGAATACCCAGATAAAACTATGAACAGTGCAACATGAAATTTTACCAGAATGTTTTCCCAACCATCTACAGTCTGGCCTCAGGGAAATCCTAAAACACCATTAGTGTCTCTGTATTTATAGCTCTTCATGGATGAATTAGTGAAAGGAAAGTCAGCATACTCAGAATTTTTAGTGTTCTTAGTATTCAGTGCCATGGAGTTATAGCACTGTGTTATAGAGATAGAATCAGCTCAAGATAGACAGTGATGTTTAGGTTGAAGCAGGTTACAGCATTTGTAAAAGACTGAGCAAAAAAGCAACCAGCAAGCAAGGGGATATCTCTTACCAGGTTCCTCTTCCTCTTTACTTCCTCTTCCACAGGTCCTACAGAATCTTGGCAAAGACCACTACTCACCACAGTCATTAGAACAAGTTGGTACTCGAATAGCCAAAGCTTTGGAAAAGGTATGTGTAAAGGAGAAAATGAGAAGTCTGGGCTTACTGCTCATGACTGGCGTAATGGTCAATCCGGTCTCGAATCGTTTGTCTGAAATCCTGCTCAAGGAACGTATTAGTACTTGGACTAGGGATTTGTGTCTATTTAGCATCTGTAATGCCCTCACAGGTATTTTGTTGTGGTATATCCTGTGCTTATACCATCAAATGTCTTCTGTATCTCTCTGCTGAAACTTAATCTTGTCAAATGTCCCAGTGTCTCCCTGTAGTGAGCAGCATTGCTGATTATTGATTTATTAAACGGTTCTCAGTTCTCAGCCCTCTTCTTTCTCGTTATGCTACGTTGACTTGGAGCTTATGGAAAGTAGAATTAAGCCATGTCTCCCCTCTCCAGCAGCACTCCTGGCATGCAGTAGTCAGACGGCTCAAAGGGGCTTCCTGTTTCTTCAGCCTGCTGCTTCTACCTGGTACAATGCTGGCCTGAAGTGTCAGATGTATTCAGGCAGAGGTGTGGTACCATGTGCAAGCCTGCACTTCCTGTTTTCCCCAGAGAAATCCAAGCTTCCTAGCTAAAGGCTGCTAAGGATTTCAACTGTGAGCCCTAGAATGAGAGGATTAGGGACATAATTTTCACAGGATCCACAAAACAGACAGAGATGCCAGGGTTTACTGTTCCATATTTGCAACTAGTAGAGACAATACCCTAAACGACTATAGAAAAGAGGGTATAGTGAAAACAGTTTGGTGTCCCTAGCCTGTTGGACCAAAAGCTGTCTGAGGTACTTAGTGTGCTTTGAAATTAAAACCAATATAGCTTTGTCCATCCCCTGAAATGAGTTATCTTCATGCTACGAGTCTTAGTTTCTTTTCATTTCACTTGTATACTAGCTTTTTCTCTTATATCCTTGTTTCCCCTGCAGACACCAAGATTTATCCAAATAAGCTGAATATTTAGTGCAGAGATTAGAAACGGAATTCTCAGTGTTTTCCTGTGTAACATAGGGCATGGGAGTCAGCCAGCTAGAGGCTGGGCTTTGGCCAGCTTCTGGGCTGAGCTGCATCCCAGGGCATCCTTTCTCTTTCCAGTGACTGCAGGGAGCCTGCATGTTAAATCAGCTAAGTTAGCTAAGTTTTTGTTGAGTAATGTGTGTGCACATATAGATGCTCAGTGTCAGAGAGCTGGGTAGAAGCTCTAGTGGCTGCTGAAACTGTTGCTGCTGTTGAACGATATTTAACTGCTATTCCTTTACTAAGGAAATGATGTTACACTTGGAATTACAGTAATTTCATGATTACAAGCCGCACCCTTCCCCTCCTGCCACTGCCACCGCCGCGGGTGCCAGTGGGCTCCGTGCCCCCCTGCCATCGTGGGGCAGCGCCGGGCTGGGGTGAGCGAGCCCAGCAGCGGCCGGCCCCGAGCGGCCCTGCCTAGCTGGGTCACTTCACGACCCGAGCCGAGCCAGTAAAACCCCAAGATCCCACAATTCTGTTACTAATTGGCAACTTTGTTGCACGCGGGTCCTCGCTGCAAATGACAGAGCGACTTATAATCAGGTGCGGCTTGTGTATGAACAAAGAACGAAATGTTGCCAACACCTGGAGATGCAGCTTATAGTCAGTACGGCTTGTAATCGTGAAATTAACTGTAGTTTCATTTGGAAGTCTCATTTACCTGACTATTGCATATATATTGTCAGAAACTTTTTGCTGCTTTGAAGTAGTTTAATGTTCTTTTTAAGTGTAACATCCTCCACCTCAGTATAGCAAATAAATTGAAAGAGTGAAAAGTCAGAAGAGTATTCAGCACCAGTGTTAACATGGCAGTTTTTTTGTGTTCTTCTCTTGGCAGAATCAGACTTCGTGGGTCCTCTCTAGCATGGCAGCTCTTTACTGGAGGGTGAAAGGCCAAGGAAAGAAGGCAATTGACTGTTTACGGCAAGCATTGCACTATGCACCCCATCACATGAAGGTGTGTACACATAGTGTAGTACATAGTGTGTACATCACATAGTGTGTCCACTACCCAGATGAAAGAATGTTTTCTTGTCACAGCAGAGCTTTCACAGACTCTTATTAAGGCCAACACTCTATATCTGGTGTCTGTAATGTATTAGATGCTATCTAGTTGAGATGAAGCAAAGGTTTTCACCATTTGTTTAGTATGGACTGTCTCTAAAATAGAAGATAACTGATGAAAGGTTCATTGGAATTTCCTGCAGTTCAGTGGGTGTGACAGCTCTCTGGGCATCCCAGACTTGAACTTCCTCCTGTTAGGACTTTGAGTCTTCATCAGCCTTTGTCTGGACAAGTCTTCTAACCTAAGATGTGGGAGTATGTTTTCTGTTTATGCTTTTAGAGAGGGTGGGAGGTGGTTATCTAAAGGAATCACTTAAATGCTGAAATCTTAAGCATTTGGGCTGTGAATATCAGTAGTATACTAGTCCTTGACTTTGTGCAGCAGTTCCTTGGTCAGACAAAAAGGTAGTACTTCTCTTCAGTGTTTCAGTTGGGTAAAGTGCTCTGTACCCTTCACCTTGCCAGGTGCTGTGCTGAGCATTGTAATGTCTGCTCTTAAACACCAAGCTCCCCCTTGCAAACTGATAAATGTAATATAGGCTCCTTACTCAACACAGCAGATTTTTTGGGGACCTGAGCAACAAATTGTGCAGTATGGACAAATGTAAACTTCACTGGAATCTTGGTCTTCTAATTTCTCTGAAAATTGGGAGACAAAGTAATTCACACTTTCAGGATAGTATTAGAAGGAATTAGCCATCAACAGAGAAATGCATCAACTAAGAAATGCACATCCCCTCTCCACATCCTTTGTATGTTTCCTATAATTCTATCTCTTTGCATTATCCATTTGAAACAAGGCTGGAACCAAGGCCTAACACATCCAGCTTTTGCTTCTTTTCCTGTCTTTCTATGTAATTGGTTACTCAGGAAAGGAGTCCTTAGCTGTGTGATTTGTAAGGGTCAGACTATGGATTGGAAACTACAGTTTGGCAAGATTATGGTGGAGTAGTGCTGTTTTCTAGAAGTATGATATAGTGTTGCTTAAGACAGTGTGAGTCTCTGAATTTGTTCCTTTTGTCCTCCGTATTGAAGCTGCCTCCAGAGAAAACTCTGGATTTGGTTGTAAAGATAGAACTGCAACTTTTACTCAGAGTTAGCATTGAATTAAAACCTATTTTGTGTATTTTGGTTTATGCTCCGCTTTGCTTTTATGCACTTTGGCTACTTTCTCTTGACTTTTCTCATGCAAATAGAAGCTAATTAATTTTGTCTCGTGAATCTGACTTCCATAATATCTGCTTTGCAAACATGAGCAACTTGTCTAGCACAGATATTCTTTGACATGTGAAGGTCAAACATTCGGGGATAGCAACATCCAGAACTTTTTTATTGTCCTGTTGAAGGCACCTAAGTCTTGGTACTAAGCGGTATTTTGTGCTTTGAAGGGGTGAGGCCCAGCGCCCAGAGAGTCTGTTATGCCTGCCAGGCTCTACAGCTTTTTCAGTCAGACAAGGTCACAGTCTGGAAATCCAGGAAATAAAGAACATACCATCAGTGTCTAGCTGAGAAAATTTTATTTATAGCTATTATTCAGCATCAGAATAACAATTCTGTGGCAGAGGCAGGACAAAAAATGATGCGTCTGTTGCACTTATGGTTAGACCATGTTTTCACTTTCCTGCTGTCCCCTTTGTTCGTATTCCCCTTCCTTTTTTGCAAGAGCTGAAGGAGGGTACTCAAAATAGCTTGTCTTGCCTCTAAAGAGTGCACCTCATCTTTGGGAGAAAAATAACATTAAGAGCTTCTGAAAACTAAATGTACATACACTTAAGGGAGTTAATTTTTGAGTTGGATTTTCTGTCCAAGAGTCATGTTTGTCACTATTGTGAGTGGATGTGCATGTGAGGTTTTTTTAAGTTTGTAACTTAAGTCCAAATGCAGTTTTGTATTAAAATAGGTCTGGATCATTACTCTTAGTATCAAAAGAGAGGGACCATATGAGTGCAGTTTGGTGGTGGATTATTCTGTTTGTCTTGCTGATGCTGAGACGAGTGCAATGGAAATAAACTGTTTGTTGCTTGCTCTTCTCCTCCAGGATGTACCACTAATAAGCCTAGCAAACATCTTCCACAACGCCAGACTCTGGAATGATGCCATCATTGTGGCTACCATGGCAGTGGAAATAGCACCGCACTTCGTGGTTAATCATTTCACACTGGCAAATGTCTATGTAGCAATGGTGAGTGTGCTGTCGCCCAGGTATGGCTGTCTTTGGGACGCTGCTTACATGTATATAAAAGTCTTATTCTCACAAATAATTTTGAAGAAGAAATGTTCAAGAGACTGGGGTATGATCACTAAGAAGTATCTTTAGAAAGACCAAACTTTTATTACTGATTTTACTCCTATTTATCATTTAGTACTTTATGGCCAACATTTTTATAAGATGGCTTAAGAACGCTCTGTGCAAAGCTTTGTAAAGACAGTAGCAAACAGTTGGTAATTTGTGTTGTCCACCCATCTAAATACAGGATATTTTTATAGCATTGGAAAGTTAGTGGTGAGTTTGGTCTCTGTCTTGAAGAGCTAAGCTTGGAATAATAAGTAAAATCCAGCTTGGAGTTGTGGTGAACAAACACAAGGGAAGTTCATTTTCAATATCTGGATTATCAATTCCCAACGTAATTTGCAGAATGGACTCAAATTTCTTCATAATGTGTATATATACTATTAAAATACACCTTTAAAAAAAAAACAAGATTCACAACTCCTCTTGATCTAGTTAGTTTTTATGATGTGGCCAGAAATTCATATTATCTCTACTGCATAACTAAAGTTACTGAGAAAAGGAACTTAAGAAATTAGTGATGAAACTGACTGAAAACCTCAGAATGTTTTGTGTCTTTTCTCCTCTCATTTTTACTTGAATACACTATTGGATGTTGGCATGCTTTCCTAGTTAATAAAAAAGCAGGGTGGCATAGGTAATGAGATTTCAGCTATACAAAAATAGATGCTATTTCCACATGAATGCTTCTAACTACCAGCCTGGAGTCCACTTATCAATTGAAATTGTCTAGCTATTATATGCTCTTTAAGTTTTGGAGGGGTTTTTTGTTCAGTTTTTACTCTTTTTATTGAGTAATCTTTTAAAAATAATTTCAGGTTGTTTCTAAAAATGTTAGCTTTTCAGAAAAGTTGATGGTTTTGTATTCTCCATGATTTTAAAGCTTTGATCTACTCAAATTCTGACTGAAATCTGTTTTTAAAAGTTACTTTCACAGCAAGAATACAGAGGTGTGTTAAAAAGAAAAAACGAGAACATTGATCAATAATTCTCAGCAATAACTTGATTCCTTTCCATGGATTATGCAGAATTGAGAAAAAGAAAAGAAAATACGAGTTATTTGTGGGAGAAGGAAAAAAATCCTAAATCACAAGGATTGGTTCAGTTACTTTTGTGCTTATCATGCCGCACAACTGATTGGGAGGGGAAAAGCATAGAAAATGTGTTCACTGTTTTAGAATCTGACACTTTGCACTCTGGTTTCTTTCTTCACAGGAGGAGTTTGAAAAGGCCATGAAATGGTATGAGTCAACACTAAAACTTCAGCCGGAGTTTGCCCCAGCAAAGAATCGAATCCGCACCATTCAGTGTCATTTACTTCTGAAAAAAGAGCGACGGTCTCCTTAGAGATCAGCATCTTTCTCTTTTTTAAAAATGTCATTATTCTCTATCCTGCTCTTAAGTGTGCTAAGATAAATTGATGAACTGAAATTTTTAACAAGACTGTTAAAAAGAGATGGGATTTGGATCAAGGGTTCTTTTATTATTTTTTTGTCAAATAGAGGAGCATCTTTGGAAAATATATTTCACAGACCATTATTTTAAAACATCCGTGTAAATATTAAACCAAGAAACTTCCATGAGTCCATGACCACCTAGGACCTAGGAGTCCAGGACCTAGGCAACTGTTAGTTTTTCCATAATGCTCAGATTGGCATCAGCATCCAAAATAACTTGCTTCATGTCTTATAATCTAAGCCACTGGAAATGCAAAGCACACAACTGTACCAAATAGTAAGAAGAGATAATCAGCAGTTCATCCATGTGAAACTCATGCTCTGTCCAGTCTTGTTCACTCCATACCACATTACTTGCTTTTTTGGAAGGAGAGGAACAGACTTTTAAATATTTATTAAAAAACATGAGAAACATGAAGCATTTTTGGAATTTTTCATTTCTGTTGGGGAATGAGGAGGAGGGAACATCAGGACCCTAAAGTCAAAGTAGTTTTTAATCATACTTGCAGGAAAAAAAAAATTGGTAAAATCCCAATGAAATGTTTTATATTTGTCTGTATATTCATAGCCCTCTGCCTCCCTGAGTGGTTGATTTACTAATTCTTTGTTCACTGTATTTCTAGCCGTTTTGGAATAAGGTGCAAGTTTATGCTCACCCTGAGCCATACTTTCAGCTGCCAAGGAGGAGGAGGGGCATGGTGTAGAGGTATCAACAACAAAAGTCAGGTGGAAGATTTCCAAATCAGTTCTGTCTTTGGTTGGTGGAGGACATGATTCTCCAGAATCAAAAAGGGCACATATTTGAAATAAAATTGTTTATGAACAACTCACAGCTTCTCCTGTGCTGTGTGTGTCGTGCGCCACTTGCAAGAGTCCAGTTTAGCCTGGAGGAGCTACAGCCTTTCCTTGGGAGCAGACCAAGCTGGGAGCCAGAAAAGCCTTGACACTCCTGATCAGCCAGTGATTTCGTGCATACCCTTGGAAAATTCCTTGCACTTATGTGTCTGACTCTGTGGCAGAAGGAAATACTCAGCTGTCGTGTAATCCACTCTGCATCTTCTAGTGTAAAAAATTATGTTTCTTAGTGATTCTTTGAAAGAACTAGCAATGTTTATGAACTTACTGGGTGTTTTTTCTCCCCCAGTATTTTCCCTGTCTTGTTAATGCAAATTAAGAGTATGGCAGTGGTAGAAACTATGACATCAGTGTAATTTTTGTGATAACTGGAACTTACGATTTCATAAAAGGATCCCTGAATATTTTTTATATATGACTGAAGATGAGCAGTTCTAGTGCAAATTTTACCTCTGTTTTATTGCAAGTAATTTCCATTTGTCTAGGAAGCTTGACAGAGGTATGAGCAAGTGCTACTGTTGGGTAGATTTTTATTAAAATGGGTGAATGTGTTAAATTTTTGTCAACAGCATGTCAAATTTTATTCTCTTCCCAAGGCTACTGGAAGGCTGAATATTGTTGGCTGGAGACATGCATAGCTGTATCTCTATATAAACTCCAAGAGGAAGATCACTTCATTAAAGGTCTAATACCACCACTAGGATCATGGACTGGGATAATGAATTACAGAGATTTCTGACATAGAGCTGTGGGAGGGGAAAATAGCAAGGCAGGTGCAAGTAAATGGAAAGAATTTCCATTTGATCTAGAAAAAAAGAGCAAAGGCTTTTCCTTGAATTTATGTGCAGAATGGCTGCTTTTATTTAGTTTTGTTAACTGGTCTGCTTCACTTGCAGTGGTTGATAAAGAGTTGGGAGTCACTTAAATGCATCTGGTAAATCTTTCATTTCATGTACTAGTTTTAAAATGTAGTATGCAAAAACTTAACTTGGTACAGAGCATGTACCTTACAACTTGGTTTCCTAGTGTATCACATTGGTAAATCAAGTGGTTGCCATGTGCTGAGCTCTTTTCTACTGCATCTGTCTCACTGCTGATGGGAGGTGCTGGGTTTTAAGTGAAGAGTAAGGCTACAGCACAGATACATGGAGCACAGGTGGTCATCCATGGCTTTGACAAAAGATGGAATTAAAACAGACCTAGATCCACTAGGATCATAGGCAATATTGGTGGGCACTTGAAATTGGTCATTAATATTCATGCCAGCTTACACCTTGCTTACTGCAGCGTTTACTAATTTATTTCTTTAGGAAATGCAGCAAGATGCACTGTACACAGACATCAAGCAAAATGTAGGTTAAGTTTGTGTGTGGCCATACTGTAAATTGGCAGCAAGGAGGTAGCAGGACATTGGTGTTCTTGCTATCTTTGCATTTTCAGAGAAGTTGCCTGTTAGAAATGGGTCTTGGAAACTGCAGTAGTCTGATAGGGTTTTTCTTCTGAATCTTGGGTAAGGACTTAAATGTGTCCTGCCTTAGTCCCGTAAAATTTGTATGTACAGATGTTCATTTGCTCCTTGGCTGCTGTGTGCTCTCTCTGCCATACAGCCAATTTTAAAATAGCCTGTGCTTCCCTCTTAACTATATTCTCTGAAATTTTAGGTAATTCCTGGATGTGTACTGCACAAGCAGTGCATCCAACTGAAGCAGGGAAGTAAAAAGATGTACTTGAGAGCATAAACTTGACCTAATGCTGACAACAGTGTGTGTCTTAAAGATTTTCATCCACTGGTGAATCTGCTGGGGAATGCTGGTTTCTGCCCTTGGAGAAGGCTAATGGAACACTCCCATCTCCATGCCTTTGACCCTTCTGTATAAATGCCACGAAGTGGTGGGTTTCAGTGCTTTGGCTGTGTTCAAATGCTAGTCAATTAAAATTCATAATGCTGATTCTATGAACAGAAAACAAGTTGGGCAACATGCTGAAATAGAAGCCACTGAATTTTTAAGAGCAAAGGTGTGATTCTCTTCAGGGTAAGTTACCTATTTAGAGAGTATGTGCATCTCCTTCCATCTAAGTTATTTCAAAATAAGCTAAGGTGGTTGTCTAGACTCTGTCTTTCATAAATGGAAAAGATTATTATCTTCAGAGGATGATCTGTCCTCCCTGTTGTGGAGTGTGACAAATTGCCTGTTCCTTTCCATTGACTGTTGACATACCTTTGACAAACTGAACTTCAGTAATTTCTAATAAGGCTTGGCAACCCATTTCACATTGGCTCTGCTCATCATATTGCCAAAGTAGTCTGATTTAGGGATGACATAACCATAGGTAAATGGCAAAGTCCTCTCCAAAAAAGGGGGTTTTCTCAGTTGTTTTTGGAGCATATCCAGAAACAAAGTAGTAATGAGTAAAAAAGTATCCATTTGTTTGTAGATAGCATCCTTGAAATCCTCTGCATCCTCAAAATACTCAGCATCCTCACAGATAGTCTCTAAAGCTCCTGATTTTCAGGGGGTTTTGAGGGAAAATGGTACAGGAAAGTAATCAGACACTTTTACCTATAAAGTGGTTGGATTTGATTCACTCTTGATGCCTCAGTTGTACTGGTCAGGACTGCACTGGTACCATACAAAAAAGGAAACAGTGAAACACCATCTTGGTATCCAGTGTGACCATAGATCATATTCAAACAAGAAGTTTTAAAATGCAGTGGAGACTGAGATCACCTGTGGACGCCTTGCATCACCTATGATAGAAAATGGCCATCAGAAAGGTTTTCTGATGCAGCTCACAACCTTCTTTCCCCACTTGATAACCCTCCCTCTTTCCCTGTCACAGGAAAAATACTAAAAACAAACAACAAACCCAGCACCTCTCCCTAAGAATGGTATGGTATAGCTGAAGATGCTAATTAGTTCTGTTGCTGTATTGTGATGCTTTTATTTCCTACAATTTGCAGTAGCTGCCATTTACTTTTCTGGGTACCAATTCAGGAGCCCCCAGATTCAGACCCAGGTTAGTAATGTTTCTACCTTTGTTGCTATCCTCCTGTATGACTTTAGGCAGCACATTTTCCCTCCTTGCTGTACTCCACCCTCCCACACATTGTCTGATGTCTTTTTAGAACACAGAATTAAAACAACCTATGAAACAGGGAATAGGCGAAGTTTAACAGTTAGTGTCAGCACTGAAAGAGTGAAAATGCTTTAGAAGAACTTGCCTGAGTATTCAGAAAAACACAAGCTCTTCTTCTCCAGGGCTGCTGGATGTTGTGTGGCAGGTTCGGGCCATTCTCCCATCTCAAGCATTACTTAGATGTGTCCTTCTGGAGTGCTGCAGGTTGTCTTGATTCTTAGAGGACCAGCTGGCCATGTTTGAGTCAATGAGACTCTCTTAAACATCCTCCAAGGGGCTTTGTCACGTGTGGAATTGGTTTTGTTGAGTTTATTTTTACTCTTGATTTGCTGAATGTACTCAAGTGTGCCAGTATTTATTCAAACAAAACAATTTGGGTCTGTGAACATTGTGGCTTATGAAGCTTTGAATTTGTGGTCATCTTGCTGAAATCCAGTGGCTGGTCATCTGAGAGCTAACAGAAAGTTGTGCAGATGGCTGCTACAAAGGGACAGGCAGTGAGTTTAAAGGCAAATTGTTTTCACTACCATTTTTAGGGAATCTGCACAAGAATGGTACAACCTGTGTTCCACACTAAGAAATTTAAGAAACTGACAATCCAAATTAAGGGAGAGAGTTCTTGTACTTTAGACTTTTTTCATTTTTTTGTATTGAAAAGCTCAGGCTTAATTAGGAAGAGTATTTTGATAAGGCTGGCTGCTTAAAAAAGCATTCCCTCAAACATTTGCAAGTAGGTTTTTTTTAAACTTTTAAACCTAATGATCTACTTCTGAATGCCAGAACAAAAATAATAGTATTCAAGTTCAGTAGTCCTAGAAAGATGTAATGACAGTGTCACGAAAGGAACAGTTTTGAATACAGGTGAGCAGGAGTTTTCTTTGTGATATTTATAATCTAGGAGTATTTTCTTAATGCAGGTGTTTTGTTTTGTTGAGGTGGGGTGTTTTTTTTCCCTTTAATGTGGTTTCAGGCTTCTCCTTCCATTTTCAGTCCTTTAGAACTGGATTATTACTAGTCTAACAGAGTATTGTTGTGCATGTTTATTTGTGCCTAAGACATGCCAGGTACTTCACAAAAGAGCCATCTCTGCTCTGAAGGATGTACAGCCCCAGACACTGGCCCGAAGAAGAATTTTGGTGGTTAGCCAGGGATCAGACAGCTCTTGAGTCAAAACTTCTGGCCACAGTCCCTCCACAGTGACACCACTGTTGGTTTTAAGATCCAAGCCATCCACATGTCTCTGAGAATAATACTCTGACAAATCAATGATCATCGTTCCACTACAATTCAGTGGAAAATTTTTGCCTGTTCTAGTTGTTGATCTAAATCCAAACATGTCCTCTCTCTTATAGTCTAATTCTACTGTTGGTTTGGTTTTTTCTTTTTTTAAAGTAATTATTTCCCAGAGCTGCAGATGTTACAGATTACACTATGAAAGTATGAGTTACCACTATGTCTTAGGAGTGAGTTTTGCTGTAGCCTGTCTTGTGATCCATATGCTGAGGAGCAAAAGTTGATACATAAAAGTTGTTAAAGGACACTAACCTGTGGGCAGATGCAATCCAAACAAACTAAATGGATGGAGGAGCCAGTCTTATCCCACTATTATGCTAGGAGCTGATGTAGGAAAATGTTCTGTCTGTGAAAACAGAAAAGAATCTAGGCTTTAGTGGTGAGACTTTTAAAGAAGGGAGAGGAAGCTCCAGGTAGAAGAAGCAAAGAAAACAAGGGTCCTGCTTTTTGTAGCATCAGAGACTTTCTGGTGGCAAAACTAGACAAGGTCGAAAGGGCAAAGCAGTGGCCTGAGTGTATGGTTCCTTCTGCTTATCTGGAGACACCAAAAAACAAGAAGGACATCTGAGAAGCTGTGAGTCAATGCTGCAAAGCCTTGCAGACAGTGGGGCACCTGGCATTGACGTGCATTCCTGCACAGTCAGTATGTCCGTGGAGTTTGGAGGGCCACAGCTGCTCAGCCTCCCTGGCCAAGGGACAAACCTAAGTGCACAAACGTCCTGTGAGCACTGGAACAAAAGCTGCCATGGTCACCTATGGCCCGGAGTTCCAGAGGTCAGTTTCCAGTGAAGAAGTATCTGTTCTTTTTGAGCCTGCTACTTCTTGTGTTACAAAAGATCATTAACAGCTTTTCTCTGTCACCTCCTCTGTGACATGCTTGTCTAAGACATGCCTTACTGGCTGAACTGAGGCCTGACCAGACTCAGCTTGGTTTTTCGCCTACTGACTTCTTTTGGGAGGGTAGAATACTTGCTTAAAAGCAACTTCAAGACTTTTTTTAAAGAAGACTGTAAGCATCCGTAATCGGCTTTTTTCTGCCTTCTCAGCCTAGATTGAAGTTATCCCTGGAAAAGAAAGGTCAGGATGTGATTCTGGTAACTGAAGTGTTAACACCAGAGTGGCCAATCTACACCTCACACAGAGAGAGGCATCTTCTGGCCCACTCATTCTTGCTCTCTTTCTTGGAGACCTGCAAATAGTGAGTTCTCTCTTGTGTGACATGGGGACCTATGTGCCTCTGAGCAGTTTTCTATGCAAGTGAATGGCATGATGGCAGGGTGTGTATGTCCCTAAGCAGGGCTGGATGCACACATTTGCACAACAAAAAGTACATGATGTACCCTACCTCAGTCATTGAAGCAGTTCTATTAACTATTAGACTGCCATCATGGTAATTGGGTCTAAAAATCTATTGAATCTCTGTGTTCTCTCTTGATTACAGTAGTTCCTTACAGTCTTTTCCAGTGATCTGAGAGAGGTGAATTGAATGATCTTCCAAACCCTACTTAATTAATTCCTGACTGTCATCATAGGGCAATTTTAATTATTTGGAGCAGCTTAGTCAGCACATCAGGTTGCAAGAGCTCTACAAGGATTCTTATCCTTGTCACTGTGGGTTTACATGAGTCTTCCTTTGAATATCTATAGCAACACCCCCCTACACCTGCATACAATAACCAACCTTAGCAGGAGCATCACTAAAAGCTCTTAGAAAAACTGGGTGGCTGCAACTCAAGTGACAGTATTTCCTCAGGAGCAGATCAGATCGGTGCAGCACTGCTATTGGTACCCTGACAAAGAACCCTCTGTCCCTTTTCATAAACAGGGTACTTTGTGCCTTTAGAAGCCTAGAGTGTTTCTTATGAAACACGTTCTCCCAAAATGTTTCAAAGGCATTTTGACCAGAAGAACAATTTGGTGTGTTTTAGTGTAGGCAAGGCTTGCTTTCTTTAGTTGGAGGACCTACAAGAGACAAAAATAAGGAAAAAAAACCCTGAATGGGTAGTAGTTCCTTTAGAAACTCTTCAGAAGAGAAGCCAAGACAAGGCCTTCTATTTGCCTGTAGTTTCAACCTTCCTCAGTGCTGGGCAGAGGAGTAGAGCCTGCCCATTCCATTTCCTGTGTGAATCCAGGGACAGGACTTTTATTTTCTTTCCATCTTTTTTGTTTATTGCTTAGCCCTGAGCTTGTTTTGTTTTGTTTTGTTTTTTAATCTTTTTTACTAACTGCATGGCAGTTGTATTTCTTTCAGTCTGGATAGCATGTCCTAGCATATCAGGTTACTGTGATTTCTTAGTTCAGCGCACAACCCTTCAAGTGGGTGAAAAAGAAGAACAAGACCTTCTAATGTTGTCAGCATGACTCTAGGAAGTTTGAGAGGGGAATGCGAAGTGTGAATGAATTTACAATATTCCTTTAAAAGTTGGTATTACTAGAACAAACAGCAAGGTCACAGCAGATAAAATGGAAATTAATTCATCCCTGTGCCTCTTTCACTTGAAAGTGTCACCAGCAGCCCTTGACTGCCATCCCAGAGCCTTGCTTACACACTACTCATGACATCTCCAGCAAAATGGATCCTAGATGGCATGGCTTGGTTTTCAGAGGGAGAACCCATGAGTTTTGTATTTCTTGTTTACATTAATCCTCCCTTACCTGCAGCAAAGTTACTTCTTCCCAGGGCTTCAGTAACCAGCGTTAGTTCTCAGGCACCCACATTTCTCTGTGCCCCACTTCATCCACATCATGCAACTCGGCCACCTCTGTGAGTATTGCTGCCAACTTGGAGCAAATGGAGGAGACAGTGAAGGTCAAAGGAAGATAGGGCTCTGGAAAGAAACCAGGCAGTGGCATCTGTCAGCTTGTAAGTCAGCTTCCCCTGTTCCTTACTGTCTCCTCCAGCCTCTTAGAGCTGCTGTGTGGGAGGAAAGAGCAGCACCAGCAGCTGGAGGAAAGTGGGAGGAGTGGGAGGAAGAAGAGGGAAGAGCACCTGGGGGCTGAGAGCCAGCCTCGCTGTCTGCTTCCTTTCTCAGCCCCCTCCAGCTGTGTTTCTGTTCCTCACCTAGAGTATCGTCACAGGGGCTGAGGAGCAGATGGTGGTGTGAGCAGTGACTGTGGGGCAGTGCCCACTGCCTCCCTCCCCCTTGCCGTGTTTCTGTCTTTATCCGTGCCGGGAAAAGTGCTGTCACTGGTACTGAAGCGCTCCAGCGCTGTCGTGCCTTGTTCTCTCTACCTCCAAGTTAATGAATGGACAGCTGAAGCAAAGATGAGAAGTGGCGAAGGACAAAATTAGTGTTGCCTCCTCTCTGGACGTATTTGGACTTGGATGGGCGGTCTACTCTACTAGGAGCAGGTAAGACTGTCCTATCCCAGTACGCCTCTCCTATCCCATCCCACAGTGTCCCAGCACCTTCCCGGGGCGAGTCAGTGTGATGTGAGCATCTTGCAGCTCTTTGCCAGTCTGGGCACACACCAGGCTTGTTGAGCTGTAGTCATGCTACCTGTTCTCCTCCTCTGCCACCACAAGTCTGGTTCTCCATTGACAGAATCACTTTTGCAGGGCCCAGTTTTTGCTCTGCCTTTCTCTGTGTGCCAGCTTTGGCCCTGGATGTGCAGTTCTGTGTCTACACGCCTGCAGCGCTGGAGCCTCCCGGGTACACCCACAGCCCCCTTCTTATCCTCCAGAGGGTCCTCGCATTGAGCTCCTCACTGCTGATTCATGGCAGCCCTCTGTCTGTCCGCTTTATTCCTTTCCCAGCCAGGCATTGCCAGCGCGACGTGTGCTGGCGATGGACACTGAGGAACGCGCCGAGGGTAACGCTGGTTCCCCAGCATCCCCAGCTTCGGGGTGAACTAACACCATGGCACGAGTTTTCCATGCTGTAAGGGGAAGGGACTGTCTGTCCGTGCCGCACATGTCCCAGTCCGGGAAGGGGGCATCCCTCTCTCCGCCAGGGACAGCGGCCGCTCCCGCCGCGGCTCGGCGGCCCCGGGGGCGGCGGGGGGAGCCCGGGCCAGGCCGGGGGCGGCGGCGGCGCCCGGCCCCGCTCGGCCGGCAGGTGGCAGCAGCAGCCCGGCGTGAGGCGGCGGGGCCGGGCGGGGCAGCGCCGCCGCGGGACCGGGGCTCCCGTCGGGGCTCCCCCGCCGCGCTCTGCCCCCGCACGGACCGCGGCCCCAGCCCGCTGGGCTCCCTCCACGGACACCCGGTTGCTCCCCGGCCCACACCGCGGCCGAGAGGGCGATGCCCTGGGAGAGCGGCGCCGGGCGGCCGGGGAGCGCCGGCCCCGCTCCCCTCCGTGCCCGAGGTGCGGCCGCGGGGCTCCCGCCTCGGCCCGGTTTCACCCCTAGCGGGGCGGATGGGGGAGCAGGGACTAATGCATTCTGGGTTTTTGAGGACGGAAGCCCCCATGGAAGCTCCGTGCGAGCTCCACGTTTTGCGGGGGTGTTCCTGAGCCTCCCTCCTTGTGGCCGCCCGCACTTGGCCCGCAGCCCGGCTGGAACCCCCGGGTCCGGGACAGCTCTGGCTGCGGGGAAACCTTCGCCCCGTCCCCGCCTCCCCGCCCGGCGAGAGGCCCCGAGGGAGGCCCGGCTTCCCCGCGGGCACCGCAGCGCTGGGGGGAATCTTCCCTCCCGCCCACGCGGTCTGAAATGCGGGGGATGCGGGCGCCGGGGGTGGAAAGGAGGAGGCGGCGCGGTGTTACCGGCGATCCCCTCCGGGGCAGGTGCAGTCCAGCACTGCACTTCTGAGGGGTTTGCCCACTTCAGCTCTGGATTCTGCAAGGGGAGGTTTTGACCATGGAAGGTTTCTCTGGGCGATTCTCCCAGCCCACGGAATGCTCCTTTGTGCAGCCTCACGCCGATCCGCCCTTCGGGCTGCAGTGTGCTGTTCCCTCGCCTTTCACTGTGGGTTGTTGTTTTGGCCAAAACTTCAGTCACAGCTGGGCTAATCTTAATCTATTTCACGAAGCTCACGATCGTTGCTTTCCAGATGACCCTCCCCAGCTTTTTTTTACCAGCTCAGTGCCTCACCTCTGCGTGCCCTCCAGCTTCTCACAGCAGCCTGTCTCCCCAGAGCCCAGGGGACAGCCCATTGTCAGGGAGTTCCCTGCTCACCTTTTCTGCCTCCGGAGCGGACAGAGACATTATCCAGCACTGCATCTACCCTGAAATGTCTGTAATTCAGAACACAAAGCACCTCAGGCTCTGTCAGTTTCAAACCTTTCGGGCTGGATTCATGCTCGGAGAATGACACCACTTTCTTCCAAACTGTTTTAAATTCAGTCAAAAATCAAACAGGAGAATCATGCTTCAAGCTGGACTTTACTTGGAACCTGGGAGCAAAACATTGGGTCACCAATCCTGCTGGGACAGGTAATAGCTGCCTTTTGGAGACCTAGAGGGGCAGAGCTGGAGCAGTGGTGCAAGCATCCCCACCCCAAATCCCACCACCATCTGTTAGTCCCTGCTCAGCTCCCTGGCAGGTGATGAGAGATGAACTGGTAACTTGCCCAAGCAGGGTGTGGCACAGGCACTAAAGGCTGAAGTACAGAACCCACAGCCATGGTGGGGACTTGTCCTGCCTGTGTCTGTGATGTTCTTTAACATCTTAGGATAGATAAGGGATTTCAGCCCACAGGATTCTCTGACTGCCCCCCATTTTCTAGCTTGAAATGCTCTTCAAAATGTATTTAAAAAAAAAAAATCCAAACACTATTAAATGCAAAGAAATCATGAAAAACAACAAGGAACAAAAGCTCTCAATCCTAGCTGAGCACTGCACAGACAGGAACCTGCTCTGACGTACATGAGCACCCCATAGGGATTAACTCTCTCCTGCCCAACAAAGCCAGCCTTCTAGCTTCTACTTTGCAGCACGTTCCGTGCGCTATAAATGTATTTAATCTAGCCAGATAGAGAGATTAAAATGTACAGGCTTAGTACCTATCTGCAGTTGTCCCCACCCAAAAAACCTTCACAATGCTGATCCAGGGGTTTTCTGCCTGTATGACAGACCAAAAAAAAATTCCCAGTGAAGAAGAAACAAGAATCAGGCAGCAGAAGTCTAAAGGAAAACAGCAAGGAGAAGCTCTTAGAGTAATTCTCCCCTTTGCTTTCCTGTAGTCAGTATACATAAGGGCATCTTTTGCATGTCTACTACCAGCCAGTTAAGGGGTGAGGGTAAGAAAATATTAACTGAGGTTCCTAAAGCCCTTTGCAGCCACTGCTGCACTCAGTCTCAGGTACCCCAGTGAGACTGCTGGTGTCACTAACCTGCTTATAAAAGGAGGGGCAGTGAGACACAATTGTCTGTGAAAAGCCACCTAACAGGCAATTCCTAGAACACAAATTAGGAGGTGGGATTCTCATTTTGACTTTAACCTTCAAACTAGGTTTCCTCCTTTTTCCAAACCCGCAGTGCCAAACCACTGCAGTATCAAATGTGCAACAACATCCTCCATCTTCTTGTCATCTTTGGTACCACATCAGAGTGGAGGGACATGTAGGCTGCAAACCTCCAGACCTCACCTGCCTTTTGAGGAGATTGCTGTTTAGAAAGCTGAACCAGGGGATTCATGCTTTTGGCTATTTGTGTTATCCTTCATTTCTATAATGGAGCATCATTGCTGAGGAAGGAATTACACAGAAATAACTTGCTTTAGGTGCTGCATCTGCCCTAAGTTTAAGCACAGTGAGAAGGTCTGATGCTTTTCCCAATGTATCACGTGCTTTTATTCCAGCGTTTTTCCTTGCATCTCTGGGCAATTCAAAATCTCACCATGAGACCACCTGTGCAGGGATACAGCCCACAGAAGGTCTCAGTTGTTGTGGCAGCAAGAACCAGCGTAGAAAAATTTTTCCATAGCCATGACAATTAAAGCACAGCATTGCCTAAATATTCTTGTCCTTCTCACCATGGTCCACAAATTTTGAGTTCTCTTGTTTTTTTACTTTCAGATCTGTCTGGACACAACCAGAATCTTGGGGTGACTGTATGGGAGATGTGTAGAGATGGTCTCTCTCTTTCACTGACAACCCATTACTGTGGTACAGCACAGAACATGAGCAGGAGGCTTCATAGCATCTGAGATGGCAATGAAAATCCTGTGACAGAGGCAAGATCCTTGGAGACAGGTATGTCATATCAGGTATGGTGTTTTCTCCAAGAAAGCCAACTGTAAAATATTTGCTAGCTTACACTCTACTGCACTTTGAGAAAATCTAAAAAAAAAAAAAAAAAAAAAATCTCCCTCAGAAGAAAGGGGAGAAATGGGTTCTTAGGAAGAAGGGATTTATAGCAGGGAATTCCTCATGTCTGCATCTGTTCTAGAAATGGAAAATTTCATTACCTCTATCCAATGACTTAATTGAAATCTTTTCCCAAACACCACATCTACTTTTCTTAATTCTGTGATGGTACCATTCTGAATCTAGACTTTGAGTTCATCCTAAAATAAGATAAAACTATGTTGAGGATGCCTAATTAGCATTGCAAGAGTGTGGTATGAGACATTACTTCTCATCCATGACATAAAGTATGGTGGACCGATACTGAACTCAAAAGAAAGCCAGCTAATTTCTGGATGATGTAGCTAATCAGTGTGCCTGTGTTTTCATGTGCTCGTGCTCTCCACACATCAGTGCAGTGTAGAAGCACTGGGGGAAGAACCATAGGTGCCAAACTGGACTTTTCCAAGCCTCTTGTCTTCCACTTGACTGTGTTGAAGGCCCTTGCCCTTTGCAAGAATCTGTCTAGGAGCAAGTTTCAGTGAGATGTCTCTGAGGGTGTTATGGCATGAGATGGGTAAGAAAAGAGAGAAAGCATTCACTGATAATCAGATTTTGAAAAAGTTAATTTCAGTAATTTCAGTCTTGTGTTCTCAAAAGCCAGCATTCATTGACATTTGAGAGGAAATGAGAACTTCTCAGTTAAGATCACCAGACATCAGTGCTGTTCAATGTTTCTTGAACACTACAGGGGGTGGTTTAAAATCCCTTTAGTGCTTCTTATTCCTAGGAATTCCTCCTATTGTCTGTCTCTAGAAAGTCCAGCAAAGTCTGGTTTTCATACTGGTGTAAGTGTCCTGTATCTTGGCTTGAAACATAAAACCTTCCTCACCCACGGCCCTCCTGTCAGTGATGAGACGACAGGATCACAGACTCTCTTAAGCACCTTAAGTTAAAACCCCTTTCTTCCAGCACTGCTCTTCTTGTCTCCATTTGCTAATTGTGAACATGGGAACTTGATAGCCAGAGACCTCATGTTAGAGCCTTACAGATCTCCAGATTACATGGTCATAATTAAATTGAGGAGAGCAGAGGGAAAGGAATTAATTTCTTAAAAAAAAAAAAAAAAAAAAAAGAAAGAAAGAAAGAAAACAGCAACCACCTAACCCCCAGAAATCAAATCCATGACAATGACTTTAAATGTGTAGTATGTGGTCAGTGACATATGAGTCACTTGAGCCTATCTTTATAAGAGTACCAAAATATGAATAAAACACCCAGCTGGCATGGTGCCACTGTCCCTGTAGCTATATCAGAGCATAACAGCAGCCTGCATTGTCAGCTAGAGGGTTATTGTCATCAAGGCCAGTAGAAATCCTAGTCCTGGGGCTCAGCTAAGAGTCATCCTATACCTCAGCCTCCTATTGCAAGTCTTCCTTGGAGCTGTCTTCCATAGTTGTATTTCTTTTTATACCCCCATTTCATTTTCATGATTCCGAGAGTTTCCAAAAGAAGGAGTAGAAGGTATGATGTCTTTCCTCTCATAGATACATTGTTCACAGGACTCACAGCTCTGCAGTGCAAGTTCAATGCTTGCTTAATGTTTCTGGGCTAACACAGAAGCTGCTTGCTGCCAGATTTAGCAGTCCAGTCCACTTTATGGACTGATGTTACCATGGACCTTGGCCAGGTCCGTCCAGGTTCTCCATTTGGAGGTATGACGGTGGCCAGTGCTGAACCATTGCACTTGCTGTCTGCAGCACAGAAAGGTCCTCTGACAAAAGGAAATGGTGTGTAAAGGATATTGGCAAAGCCTTTAAAAAGGTTGAACTGGCATCTGTCAGGAATGACGTTTGTTACGGCTGACTCTGCTCCAGCTAGGTGGATAGATTAGATAAAGCAACCCAGGTGCCCTCCAGCTCTGCCACTCTGTGACAACCCTCTGAGAGCAGTCTGTGCCATCATTAGCTTGATGATGAGCCATCACAACCAAAACATAAAGAGAAGGCAAGAGCCTACTTTAGTTTGGGAAGGGGGCTTGTAGTAAATCAGTGTATTTCCAAACCTGTGATAGTGTAGGTACAGCTATAGCAGAACTGCAGAAGTTGGTAACCTGCCATAGTTTAAAACCAGGGTCCATCTCATCCTCTGTTGCCAAGGAGCAGAGTAGAGGGAGGTTGGAAGGCAGGCTGAGTTTTCCAGAAATGGCTGGTCTTCTATGCTACGTCACTCCTTACTCATGTGCTGACATTGCAGCCACATGGTGCTACAAGATCAAATCCAGCCGGGCCATGTTGTGGCCCCAGTTCCCCGAGGGAGTCCCACAGCACACACAGTTAGCTATTTATGCTAACTCACTTCCAGCCCCAGGTGAAGCAGCTATTTCCCTTGGAGAGGAAACCTAGACGAGGGAAGACTTTCCATGAGGTGCAAGATGAATGGTTGGGAACACAAGCCCAGTGACAGTGCTCAGCAGCAGTCCATAGCCCCTAATCCCCAAAAAGGGTTCCTTCTTGCTGGCTCTAAATGGGAGTAACACATGAATTCCCAAACGAGTGAGGGCATTACGCAACCATGAGGCAACTGATCTCATGTTCATATAGCCGAGAAGGAGAGGAGCCCTCCCCCGCATCTTATCAGAGCAGACAGTGAGCGGGGTTTCCTTAATGGGAATCCCTCCACTGCTTCTCCCCCAAATCCCGAGCTCCTGTGTGTGGGGTGTGCCGCTTGTGCATCAGATGGGCGGAATGAGGCTGTCGACTTATTTTTCATTCAAAGATTTAGCTGAAGATAGATTTGAACTCCACACATATATTTCAAGGGAAGTTTTTACAGCAAGTGTAGTAGGCTTAGTCTGAAATGCCCACCTCTATCCATCCCTCTTCCTCTGGAGAAAGGAGGCAACTCAGTTTGTTGCCTTTCACTATATCTGCTTGTAAGAAAGAGAGAAAAGCTCAAATATGTGGGCTGAACACTCCAAGATAAAAAAATAACAAAACAGAAAAACCACCATGATCCTCTTAAGCCATCTGACAGCTTGAGGTTCACCCTGATGTTGGTGAAGACCAGTTGGGGAAGGGCTTTGTCCTTTCCCAGCAGTGTGGTGCGTGCATGTGTGCAGGGCAGGTTAAAAAAGACTGTGGTTGGGAGCTCTCCCACATTCCCAGATTTTCAACCATCTTCCATCACCTAAGTCTCATTTTTCTGAGTTTAGAGGCATTTAATTAATCTTGCTGATTAATCTCACCCTGTGACTACCCCAGCTCCTGCTCTATGCTGCTGTAAGAGAGAGCAAGACTTACCCAGGTCAGGCCATGACTGAAGCAAGTGAAAGCCTGAGGAACATCTGGTCTCAGTGCTTTCCTACCTGTCAGGTCATATCTGTTCTCTCTGCATGCAAGTTTGGGGAAAATTGGTGCATGAATGGGTTTTCCCAGGAGACTGGGAGTTTGCTTGTGCAGATCTGATAAATTAGGTAGCTGCCATAGCTGGTGAAGACCAGCTCCATCCTAGCAAGCTATAGAGGAAGATGACCTTCTCCATGTGGCATGGCTGGGGAGATGGGCTGAGCCCTGACCAGGAGGTGGGGATGGCAGACAGGTCATGGCCCCTCAGGAGTGGATTTCCCCAATGTCACCAGGACAGCAATCCAGAAGAGCTGAAGCTCCCTGCACCAGGTATGTGAGGAACGATGCTGGAGACTCTGACTTCTCCTCCCCAGGAGTGAGGAAGCTTTGGGCTAGGGCTCACTCAGCTCAGGAGGGGACAGGAGCAGAGACACCCCCTGGGCAGACCTACCAGCACCAGGGCTGAATGGTAGCACTGTGACCACAGACAGCTGCCACCCCAAGCCCCAGGTGCCCACTCACCACAGCCAGACTGAGCACAGGAGGGACTGCAACATGGAAGGGCCTTGGAGGCTGCTGGGGTGCCTATTCCCACCGTGCTGGACACCAGATGGGGAGGGAAGCTCTGACTAGTACATGTCCCTCCATGAGAGAGTAATAGGAAGACTACTGGGATTTCTGCTTTTGTAAATCATCCCGCCTGTGAAGTAGCTAAGCAGAAACGTCTAGGAGAAAGAAATAGAAGCATCTTCTTTATCATATGAAGGGTGTGGCCCCAAGACAGAAAAACTGGTTTTGTGTCCCAGCAATGCCATAGACTACAGCCTTGGATAAGTCATTCAACTTCTATTTACCCAACTATAAAGTAAGTGCATAGGGTTTTTTCCTTTTCTCTTTATTATTTTCTTTTTATTTTTGTTCTCTTTTTACATACTGAGCTCTTTGGATAACCTCTTAATACTCAGCATGTCTAGCTCCTAACATGTTATGCTACAGATTTTATTTGGTTGTTTACTTCCTCCCCTAATATAAATGAAAATTCACTATTTACATATCCTTGCAAGACTACTGAGATTGAGAAAGGCTATTTTGAGAATGACAGGATGGAAGGGGGGAGAAAGAAAGGATTTTGTTAAAATGCAGTCACTGCCCTTCCTAAACGAGGCTGAGTTAGCATCCTAGAATTGGGCAATAAATGCTACTTTTTTCCTCTGCCCATCCCTTCTTTCATCCATTCTGAGCTGAACCTTTCTGCTGCAGTATATGTTCTGTTCTCAATTAAAAAAAGGAAAAATAAGCCCCTGATATGGTAATATAATTCCTCTTCCACTGTCTGAGTCTCTGCACCAGGGAACTGTGAACAATCTCCCAGTGCAAACAACCCCCTGTGTAAAAATAGCAACACAACTGCAAACTTCAGGGTAATCACTGCCTGATTTCAAAATATTTGTTCTGCTCCTGCCCTGTCCTTTATCTCTCAGGCGTCTATATGTCACTAAAGCAACATTCGACAGCTCCTCGCCAGGTCTGCCTCCTCCAATGTGCTCCATCATTATTAATGGAAACAATCTCCATCTCAGAGTATTTAAAAATATATCCTTTTCTAAATATAGGCAATCTGTGTGTGTCTAACTACTACAGGGCAGAATGAGAGGGACCAAAATATTGACATGCACTGGGTGTGTATAATTTGTTTTGATTCCTGCTCCCCCCCCACCCCCCCAGTACTGATCTGTATATTACCCACACACCTTGGAGGAAAATCTGACATTATTTAGCATGAGGAATGTAGCTGCTGCTTGGAGCCTGGAGTTTCCTTTGTTTATTTTTCCATCCTCTGTCCAAACGGTGTCAGTGAGAGTGGAGCTTACGGAGCTATTTATAGCCTCTCGCCACACTAGGCTGCACCTTGCCAGCAGCAGCAGCAGCCCCCCGGGGGGGACGGACAGGGCAGTCCACGGGGCAGGGCAGGGCACAGGGCCCCGGGCAAGGAGAGGAGAGGGCAGGGAAAAGCCTGGAAGGCAACGAGGGGCATGGAGTAGAGCAGAGGAGATGTGCAGATTGGGAGGACCATGGCATGCAAAGAGAAGAGGAGATGGGGACAGGTGGACAAGGGGAGCTGTCTCCAGTGGTTGTCAGGGGACAGAAGCTGTTTTGGGAGAGATTTGAGGAGGGACGTGTCAGGTGGCTATTTCCTGGTTGATATGGGGGCTTTGAATGCAATCATCTTGAGGCAACCTTTGCCTGGGGGAGTACTTGGGTGCTGGTCAGAGTGAGACCTGCCTTTCTAGGAAGATGCAGAAACATCTCATCTCACCCAGTACAGCAGGAGAATCTAAAAAAGGGGGAGTTTGCCCTAAAGGGAGGGGGCAGCAAGTCCACTGAGAGTCATAAATGGGGCTGGGAACTCTGGGCTTATGTGGCCTGTTGACCCAGGGGACTGGGTGCAGAGTGTGTTCCCCAACCCTTCCCTGGCATCATCCCTTTTTTGGGGTGCTGAGCTCTGACCTTGGCTGGAGCAGACAGGCAAAACCATGGCGTGTACATGGCAATCCCCATGAAGGACTTGGTGCCTCCTCCCCAGCTCCCTCAGCTGCCACTGAGCCTTTGCTCCCCCCCGCCATGCCTGGCCCTTCTCCCCGGGGGTCCTGCCTGCTTCCCGTACCCCACGGGGGACATTTTCCTTCCCTGCCCGTGGGTGGATTTGATTCATGCCTGGCTTTATATGCAGATGTATGCTGGTGGCAGTTCCCTAAAAGGGGGTGAGGGCAGTGTACCCACTGACAGAGGCAGCTCTGGGGTTCGGTTCGTGGCTGTGTTCTGGTGTTGTTAGCATTAATAAGCTTGCCCTTGGTGCAGTCTGCAGGGCTTGAGGTGCTGACTAAGGAGCAAAAATCCAGGGAAGGTGGAGAGTGGGAAACAGAGCTTGATTTGGGAGTGTGTGTGCATGCATGCTCTCGCCTGAGTACATGTCCAGAGCCTAGGGGCACCCTATTTTTCTAATGGGGTGCAGGGGGAAAACTGCAGTTTGTGCTTGAGGTATTGCTTGAGCTGGCAGGGAGAGCTGGGCTGGCCATATGGAGGGATGAGAGGGAGGCAGAGAGAGAGAGAGGCAGGCAGGGATGGGAGGAGGGAGAAGGGAGCTAGACACCTACGCAAACACAGAGTGAGAGGAGATCCTTGGATGCAAACACAGACACAGGCGTCCTCCTCCTCCTCACATGCCCCTGATTCATTTCCACATGCCATACACGTGACATGCTAATTCAGGGCTACTACAGAACTCCAGGGCGAGACAGGAACAGGAGAGAGAAATAAAACCCAGTAAGGCACCAAACTGCAGATTTTTAAAGGGGATTCAGCGCAGCTTAGCCGCACTCCCGCCCCGTGCTCCCTCCGGGGGGGCAGAGCCCGGGTGGCTTCGCCGACAGCCCCCCCGCCTGCTCAGGCCCCCACGCACCCCCACACCACCACCTTGCGGGAGTGGCTCCACGTGAGCCCCGCACACAGACCCAGCACGGAGCCAGCGCACATCCCAGCCCTGGCCGGGACACACGCGGTTACATCAGCGGCACGCTCCCCTCCGCCCCCCTGCGGCACCATCGCGCTGGGGCAGCTCAGCCTCTGCCCTCCTTCCCGGCACTGGGGGCCTGACGAGCTCCGCTCTATTTTTAGGCACAGGCACGTAAGCCCTGCGTGCTGGAGGGCGAATAACTCCAAACAAGCCCGGACATCCCCAAGGTAAATGTACCCGGCTGAGGGGCAGGATATGATCCCCGCCGCAGCCCACTTCTCCACCACCAGTCCCGACTCTTCTTGCCCCTGCCCACCTCCATTCCCAAGCCACGGCAGGCTGCCTGCCCTGCCTGACTCAAACAGTCACATCCCCACTGTAACAAGGAGCTGAAGAGCAGGAAGGATAAAATACAAAACACAGCTGTGACTGCAGTGGGCTCAAGTAACTCTGGCAATATGACTGCTCTGACCCCACAGGGGTTTACACCAGGGTAATGCACAGGACAGTTTTATCCTCTGTACATGTACCTTTGCCTGGTTTACGTGGTGCTTTCTCACCATTCACTCTTCCAATGCTGGATCCAAAAGGAACGAACCACCTGGATTCATAATTTCTATCATGCAGAAATAACGTCAGTACAAAGAGCTCTGCAGCCCATCACCAGCCATCTTCCTCCCACTCTCTGTTTAAGCCTGAATCGATGCAAAGACCCGGAGAGCTTCACCCTCTCTCAAGCACAACCAGGTGTGCCAGAGACATGGGCAGGGGAAAGCAATTTTCCCCTTCAGAGCCTCCCCAGCATGGGTAGGTGAGGACTCTCATCTCAGCCACCCCAGATGAGCCAAACCTGGACCACACCAGAGCAAATGTGGTGAGCAAGAATGAGCACCCTCTGCACTGCACTTGGGAGTGGTGGTGGCCACAGCAGCAGGACTGGATCCCTCCCCAGCAAACAACCAATGATGGTGGGGTCTCTCAGTGCCCTTTGCATTTTGCCCTGATCACCCCAGCTCCCATGGTATCAGGTCAGTTTGATGGGGGCGCACTGGACATGACACAATGAACTTAGCAGAATTGGTGTCTTTGCAGCACTGAGAACCAAGGATATTTTGGGCTATATTGTATCCTTAGGATGTCTTCACTAACGGGACTAACCCTCCAGACATTTCTAACAGGAGCTCCAAATCTAGTAAGACAAAAGCATCTTTGCCCCCTCCTGGGTAGAATCTTGTGTGTTTTACCTTTGAAAGGCATATTGGAGAAATTTGGGATGCAGTCCTGGTAATTTACTCCTGTGGACCAGTGGCGGTGACAATTTTCCCACCAAGTGTAGAGTACCCTTCCTCTTTTGGGAACCAAAGGAGCTGGCCCCTTGCCCCAAGAAAGATAAGTTAGCAAGCTACTTTCTTCTGCATTTCTGAGGAGGAAAGAGAGGTCTGGTGTACTGGCTTAGGTCTCCCCAAGTGTGAGAGCTGTCCCATCAGTTTGCTAGACTGAATACTTTGAACCAAGACCTAGGAAGGAGAATACACAGCAATTTCAGGTTCAGCTGCCATTGCCTGTATTAGCGACACTCTGCTCCCTCAGGAGAAGAAACTTGTGTTGGTTCATGCAAAGTAGGAGAGAAGGTGTAAAGCATTCAACTGAAATATTCCACACAATTATTTTAAACTGACAGTCACATGGACTAAAACATCCCACAAGCTATATAAGACTGTGTAAGGTTTACTGAGAAACAAGGCTTTCTGTCTAAGGCAGAGGAAACAAAGGTCATTCATAACACCCACTACTGTTTGTATTTTTAAACTTTTATTATGTCCGTTCTCAGCAGCCCCAATCATGGTCAAGGTCTTTGTGGGTACAGATATAAAGGTAAGATACCAACCCAAAAATGTTTTTGATGTTGTAGACAGACAGTTACGCTGAAAAGGGTTGTAAATACGCACATCCACAAGTGTGTCTAGCATCCTGTCTCCTCATGATACCACCCATGGGCAACACAGTGATAAATGCTTCCCCCCAAAAAAACAAGGAAATCCTTGACCAAAGAATGTGCAACTGCAACTAAGGACCAAGCTGCCCTGAGTGCTTAGTTTGAGCCTAACATGCTGCCACACACATGCCAGCATTGCAGTCTGGGAGTCCTACCTCTCCCTGTCTCCAGAAACCATGAGACAGCACTCCTTCCCATATTTGCAGAAACAAAGATTTTATTTTTTGTAATTACATTAATATCTGTTCTTCCCTCATGCTAGCAATTTGGTTGATTTCTTGTTTATTGCTTTTCACCTTCTACCATCTATAATTCAGCCACATAGCCCCCAGGAGGTGGAGAACTAAATCCTCATTTTACAGAGACTTGCCTAGGAAAGGAGGGATATGATAGCTGGAATCGAATCTCTGGCATTCCTAGTTCCTAACCCAAGACACAATCCCAGAGACAGCAATCCCACAACCTATGATGCCAGGGCTCTTGCTGACTTTTGGAGACTTGTTCTGGCTTCTGTCTCCTTGGGTTTTGCCATGTATAACAACTGTAGGATGTGACCCTGATTGTAAATGAGGTCTATGGGTGGGTTGTGCACTGTCAGTCTTGCTTATTTTCCTCTGGTCTTTAATCTTGTATTTCACAAATCAAAGTGTTGTACTCAGATCCTCTCAGGAGTCCCTCTGTGCATTAAGTCATGGGATTTATTTCAGTTCTCAGTAAAACTGGTTCTTGTGATTAAACTGCAACCATAGTCAACCCCAGAAAATCCTGTGTTAGGGACTGGAAGGGGTGAGGAAAGAAAAGGCTGTGAAGAATCAGCTCCACTCACGCTCTCTAGCGAGTCTCTGAGCCATATAGGTCAGGCAGAAGCCATTTGCTGTGCTGTACCTGCTCCATGGATGAGCAAGGGACTGCACTTTGCATATGTGTCAGCTGCCTTATTTTTCAGTTTGGTTCAATTAACAAAACCCTTCTTAAAACCNTTTTTTTTTTTTTTTTTTTTTTTAATTATTTTTCTTTTCTGTGTTTCTTTGCATGCTGTCATTCCAGCTCATCCTTCACCATCTCTTCGGGTGCCGTGGGCTATTTTTAACCTCTGTGCAGGTTCGAGCGAAGCCTCCCCGTGCCCGAGTCCCCCCGCCGGGGTGCAGAGGGGGCTGGCGGTGTGAAGCAGGGAGCGAAGTGAAGCCACAAGGGGGCATGTGCTCTTCTAATTCATAAAATGTGCCTTCATTGACAAAAAAAGCTGAACAATTGGTGAATGGTGTGTGCATAAGTTAATGCTGCTGGAGAACACAAGGGTAGTGACAGGGGAGCTTTGTCCGGGGGGCTTATGCCCAGGGAAACAAAGAGATGGAGAGAAGTGGTGGGAGTCTAAAGGGCACGTAGGGTCTCTCTGTGTGCCTCTCTCCTGCTGAAGGAGGGAGCTGTGGTGAGGGGACAGTCAGAGAGCCTAATTCTGCTCCCAGATTCCACTGAAAGTAATGACAGCAGCAGCTCTGAAGCCAGGAAGATCTTAGTGATAGTCACAGGTTCGAGCTGGCTCTGAGGATGCCTTGTTGGTTTTTTTGAGGTTTTGTAGCAAATGCTCTCAGCTGCCAAATATTTTTAATTCCTTCACTAGGTGACAGTAGAGGAGACAAATGGCTAAGAAGAATATTTACAAGCAGAATACCTATTTCTAAACAAACCTGACATCCGCATCCATTTTCTAGCCTGGTGGCTGAACCCATCCTCACCATGGTAAGTTCCCCACCTTTTGCTGTCTCTTCCTGCCCTACCGCACTGTGTTGGGCCTGGGGTGGTTTCACCAAAGGCCAACCAGTGTAGAAGGAAGAGAGAGAGGGACAGAGCACTGAACAGGGAGCATGGACACCTGGGGACGCTTTAGCCCAGCCCTTTTATGGTCTCAGGTGTGTGTGAGTACTGTAATGAATTAAAGCACTAGGAACTACTAAAGACCACTGTAAATTCTTGCTTTCAAACAAATTTCCCAATGAAATGGATAAAAGAAATATGAGATGAGCAGGAGCTTTTCTGTCTGAGGACCTCATAATAAATATTTGGTTTTACAGCTTCTTAGAGTCCTTCATTCCCAGTCCAAAATGGAGCCAGATGTGCCAAGAGTCAGTTTATAACTTTCCAGAGTATGGAGTTCAGCTAAGGATGAATTTGACAAAAGAGAATTGATCAGGATGGTCCTAAGCGGTATCAGGATTGGGGTGGCAACCCTCAATCAGCCTGCCCTGTGAGCCCACACCCTTCTTCTGCAACCCTTCCCCTCCAAGTGTCTGGGCAATGATGTCAGACCTTCACCCACCATAGGCTGTGACCAGCTGGCACAGTCAAGGGCTCTTCCACCAGTCATCACAGACTGCACTGAAATAAGTGGCAGGGTTGCAGATAATGAGTCTTCCCCTGCTCCCTGGATTATTTCCCACTTCTCTTTCCTTTCTTTGATGGGGAGGAGGAGGGGGCAAGCCAAGCAGTAAGGAGAAGTACCAGTGCTGTCCCTACAGCATGCAGAGGGGAGATACTGGGTTACTCCATAGTGACAAACTGGTGTGTCACAAGGAAAGTCTCCTCAAGTAACCAGGCACACATGGGAGGACCAGCCTACAGCCACTATTGTTTAACTTCCATAATTCAGTCTTCAAGTCCCTCCATCTCATTTTTAAAAGGCAGAGAATGCCCTCATCATGCAGGTTAGAAGGTAATGTTGCCCTCTGGGTCCATCTCTGCTTCTGCACAGAAACAAGAAAGACATAGGTACTGTAAGGTACTGCAAGGTTTTATTAGAAAAAAAAAAAAAAAAAAAAAAA
>PYHW01010833.1:10721227-10736482 GCA_013186435.1 Turdus rufiventris | reverse complement strand
TTCTCCTGGAAGAGTGCAGGCACACATTACGCGAAACCCACAGCCTTTCGCGATACACAGCTCTAGTTTATTTATATAGCCCCTCCACCCTCGGCTCTTCCCACCAGTCCCCAAATTCCCTAGAAATCCAGCTAAGGCGTGGGGAAGAGGAGAAAGCAGTTTTGGAGGGGAGGGAGTTATTTATTTTTGTTTTGTTTGGGGATTGTTTTGCTTTGTTGATTTTTTTTTTTCTTTGCATACAAAAATAAGTGAAGAAGATTTTGCAAGGTAGGTTTCTCTGTGCGTGCGTGTGTGTGTGTGTGTGTGTGCAGGTGTTTTCCTTTTGCTTTTTGCAAAGTTTTCTGATTTCAGTTGTTAGATGCTTTTACAAGAAGTAGACTTTTCAGATTTGTTCGGCTGCCTGCCTTGGAAAAGACTGGACAGCGTTGCATTCCCCCTCTTTGTGAAGAGTTCTCTAGGCTGTCGTGTCGTGTGTCCTGTGCATTTGATGTTCCTGCAGGAAAGCATGCTAGTTTGTGAGCTCAAACTGCAGGCAGGGAGCTAAGCATTTAAGACCCACACACACTTTTTGTAGAGGCTGCAACTTTCATTTTGTCACATTTTGGGGTGGGGGGAGAAGAAAGACATCGAGTCACTCGGGAAACGAGCTTGCAAATGAAATTTTAATTGCAGAAAGAGTCAAAGTCAGCAGCGTTGAAGCTTAAGGAGGATGGGAGGGAGTTGACATTTCTTGCGTAGAGAATTTGCTACCACTGGGAATAGACTCAAAGTCCGTAGTGGAGGGGGGGAAATAGGTAAAATAATAACAAAGTAAACAATGAGGTAAAATACTAATTAAAGTGATGCAGGAAAGTGAGAGGCTGTTACAAGCTCTAACCACCTGTAGAGGGAAATCTTTATACATAGTAATTTCTGATAGCTGATCTATAGAGAAACTAAAGAGAATTCATGTTCCAAACTTTGCTGCTCTGCAATGTGCAAGCCAAGACGCCAAAATTCTCGATTAATTCTTGGTGGCTTGCAAATTGTTAGCTCGAGAGAAATGGGGGGTTAGCAGCTACTGATTCTTAGTCTCTACCTTGGCTGCAGACATCTGTGGTGCACATCCTGGTTTTCTTTACTGCTGCCACACTTGATGTGGTTATCAAGGGATGTCTTGCCTGTGAAGAGTGGGTTTGATTTATTACTAATTTCAAGCAGGTTTTTTAATTGAAAAAGGTTGGATGGTCTTCACTGTCTAAGGTGGAGGTTTCCAAAGTAGCTGTAGGGACAAACTGCTCTAACCAGTGGGAAGCATTATTCCCTTCAGAGGATCCTGCTCAAGTTCTGTATAACCAGAAGAATAATACCAAGTGACAACTGACGTGGGGTACAGTACGAGTAAGGTGTCGCACCTTGGGCAGTGCCTTTTCTTCTGAGGAATCTCAAGGCACTCAGTGGAGCAATGAAGCAGCCTGACCTCAGAGGGGACTCAACATGGAACTGCAGGGTGATGACCAAGTACCTCAGAAGGGTGAGGTGGCAGTGAAAGTCAAGGCCATGGCAGGTTGTGTAGAAAGTCAAAAGTGAGGTGGTTTGGAGACAGCATTTTTCTTCCACACTTGCTCATACACTATTTTCACCCCTTGTCATGAAGGACAGATCTGTCAAGAATGGGCTGCTGGTTACAAAACACTCATTTCTTAATCATAGGGTCATTGAATAGTTTGGGTTGGAAGGAACTTTTAAAATCATCTAGTTTCAGTCCCCAGGGATACTGTCCACTTGGCCATGTTGTTCAAGGTCCTATCCAACCTGGTCTTGAACACATCCAACACTTAATTCTCTTGATGCCTGCTGCATCATTGGTTCATCTCCCTCACAAAAAAATATGGAGATCTCAAGTTAACTTGGACTTGAATCACCTCTACTGCCATCTGTTGATGCCTCATCTGTCATTTGCCTGTCCAGCTGAGGAAGTATGGAAATCCTGTGTTTTATTCCCATGAATCTTGATTCATTATGTCATTGGGATCATCTGAGTAGTGAGACTGCAGAAGGTGGAGCACCACAGAGCAGTGCCACTCTCTTGTTTCCTCCACGTAACATTACAGCAGCTGGAGTGTGTCACCTCGGGGTGCTGTTTTGGGTCCAACCTGTGCCCTCATAATCTGCATTAACACTTCTGATTTTTGGTTCAATGATTCCTATCATCTTCTGCCAAAACTCCAAGTTGTTCCAAATCCTTGTTTACTGAGATTTGTGCCTCACCTCTTCTCTGTTCCTTATCCCAATCCTCAAATCTTCGATTGATCTGGATATCTGAATGTTTTGAAATGCCACCAGGTTTAAAAAGCTTCAGGAGCTCCTCCCCTGACACTTCAAAAAAAGCAGTCTATGGCAGGATGACTCTTGGTAGCGGGTTTCCATTAACTCTGCTCTCTTCCTCCTCTCTGGGAACTTCTGAGGTCCTACTCATGGTCTTCTCCGTACAAACTCTCTTTAACCCAGATATTCTCACATCCACTTCACCTATGAGTCACTGCACTTTCTAGCCTACAATTACATTTGCATAGCTTGTGCAATAGAGGGAATTCTCCAGCTTGCACACTGCTCATCTACCCTCCTGCAGCTTTCCAGATGCTGTGTCTTTTCATGTCGGGTTTAGAAAGATTCTCTGTGTTGAAAGAGCTAACCACTACCTCTTTTCCTGCCCTGTCCTTTCTCTCCACTACTGTGTCCTCCTAGTCCAACAGTGATCAGGACTGAATCAACACAGGATCTTACCCTGGAAATGCTGGTGTTTGTTTAGATTGTCGCGCAGAAGGATATTCCTTATTAAGACTCCTCCTGGTTTGTATGGTCTTCTGCTACTCCTGTTTTTCTCATGTTAAACTATGTCATGTGATGCAACTTATCTGAAGGTGACTGCATAAGCTAATTCTAATTATTTAAGATGATAGTTTTTTATGTCACCATACAGCATGTTAAGTATCAGGTGGACAGCCATATAGTGAAAATCCTGTATTTCTTCTCACAGTACTTCTCCAAATGGTTTTACCAAGAATTGCTCTGGAGATCTAGATACAGCCTTCTTCATAGTAAGTGGGCAATGAAAGTATCACTTTCTTATGAATAGCCTTCAGAGAGGCAACCCCACACCACCTTATAAGCTCTGGGTACAAGAAGCAAAACTCTTTCTTCTACTAAGCCATGCATTCTGTAAGAAGGACTGGACAAAAGTCAGTGCAGGTGAGGTAGAGGAAAACAGTTTATTGCTTGGACACCTTTATAGAAAAATGAGCAAGAGGACACAAGTCTACAAACTGTCTGTCAGAAGATCTACCCTCTCTCAATTTCACTGCAGATCTCTCTGAAAGCCACTCCAAAATTCAGTGACACCTATGTGCAGTCCCACTGCCCAGTCAGTTCACCTCTGCTTTCTCAGTTGAAAACTTAGTATCAAGATGAGTGGCTCCACTCATACTCATACTCAAGGGATTGTTTTTGATATTCTATGACATTTTTCCCCTTGAAACACCAGGATCACAAATAGGATTCGAAGGTGTTCTCAGCCCTCACATTTCCTCTAATGCAACATATTCTTGCAGATTCTTATTGTGTAGAAGCTTCAGTTCCTCCTGCTTTTCAGGCTTAGGCACCAGCTTCCCATGACTCCCATTGTGGGTATGAGGCCACGCATCTTGCTCTTACTGCTTGCTTACCTTTCACTTCTCTTTGTATTACCCAAGATCTCCTGCCTAAGAACTTGTCTGTCATTTACTGTAATACTATCAAAATTATCTGCACAATATAGTTTATAATATAAATAATATAATTTCTAATATAAATAATATGTCCACTCCCTAATAGATTTTATAATGTAGCAATAATATTTCTGCAAAATATAACTGTTTCAAAATATAAACCCATGCTGGGACACAAGTAACTTCTGTTTTTCGTGGGATTCTGTTCTGTTCCCTTCCATTTGAATTGTAACATCATGGGGCAGGTACTGAGTCTTGTTCATTTTGTCCAGTACCTGTCACATCACAGGTGGGTAGGTTACCATAATGCAAATCATCTGACATTATTTTTACTTTTTGTCCTCCCTGAAAAAGGATCCAGCTTTATTTTAATGCTCCAACCTGCTTTCAAGTGTTGGCTCCCAGCTAGAATGCTCCACATTGTTACTTTTTGACCCTGGGTTTGCACAGAATCCAGTAGGATGGGAGCTTAATCTGAGATTGCCAGCATATGATAATGAAGCTCATGTTTGAAAGTTTAACTTGTGACGCATTGCTAATGTAAGGAGCAATCAGCTGATACAATATTAACGTTAACAAAAATTAACACATTTCTAAATTTAGCTAAATACTCATTGTCAGTCTTGAACAACAACTCAGAATAGCTTTTACATGCAAACCTTGAGCTACTCAGAAAATCATTACCTGAAATGTAATTCAGACTTTGTATCTCTGTTCATATAGTCCTATAATAATTGCAATTACTGCAAAAGCAGCACAAAATAGTGATCTGTGAGGCATTTGCATAAGTATATGGGTTTCATCCCCTGGCTCTGCAGCAGGCATTTATAGCAATATGATAATAGCTTGCACTTCTCTGTTGCTCATCCATGGATCTCCAGATATTCTACTAATACTCAGTAAGTTATGTATGATACTTCTCCATCCAGTTCACATCATGAGCTGGGTAGGTATTAATACACGTCTCTTGTCATTAAAAGGATGTACGTACAGCCACAGCAAGGACCAGAGACAGAGCTGCTGCCCGTCCTGTGCTTTGGAGGGGACAAAATGTAGAGAACCACTGTAGTTCCCCTACCTGCATGTGGCCATGTATTGGCTGGTGGTAGTGGTTTGATCAAGTGTGTGCAATGCAGAGGTGTTTCTGAGGACTTTCTAAAGGGTCTGTACTTTTCCAAGTATTGAAGTATGGGCTTCTTCCTGTGAATTTTGTGGCATGTCTTGTCTTCTCAGTGATAGCTGCTAGTCCAGCAGCTGCCACAGTTTTCCCTGGGGGTGCTGAAGCATATCTTCATGTTAACAGTAAAAACTTGTAGATGCCCAGTCACATGAGTTACCCCCTCCCAACTCATACTCCCAAATAACACCATGTACTAATAGACATAGTCTCTTATTTGGCAAAGCAAAAGAATATGAGGTGTAGCAGGTTTCTATTGAGAAGATTCAGCATCTGGGAAAGTAAAAGCCATTGGTGCTTGCCCAGCTGGTTCTCCTGGGACTTCCACAAGTTCTGTATGCACTGATGGTTTGCCAGTCACAGGGAACCAGTGGCTTAATTTGTAAACTGTGCATAGAAAACACAGCTTAGGTCTGAGCAGAAGCAACTTGGATCTTGTTGCCATTTATAGGGTTGAACTTGCTATTAGCACACAGTGCATAAATGTTAACTGAGGATAAAAATAGATGTTCAGACAAAAAGTCATATGTGATCTAGATCTTTTGATCCATTTGTGCTTTAATTTTCCTTCTTGTTATTGGAAACTGCCAGATGTTTCTGCTTTACTGAATGTGGATTTCTGGAATTTGGGGGTCTAGAGAGATAGGAATTCCAGGACTACTGAACAGTGCGAATTTGAGACTTGTTGTTACCCCAAAAGGTAAGTAGAGGAGTGAATGATGAAATCACCATCCTGTCCTTATTTGAATATGTGTCAAATTTTCTGCTGAGTAGCAATTTTCTGTTGCAATTTTTGATAGCCACATTAAATTACATTATAAGGAAGAGCAAATCAGAAGCAACACACTAGGAAAGAAGTGTTACAGGAGCACTATAGGTCAGGATAAGAGCTCACAAGGCCATGTCTTCATAACCCTAGGCATCTCACCTTGTTTTTTATCTCATCATCTAAGAAATGGAGCTAAATTAATATTTTCTTTTTCCCATCCCACTGTCTTCTGCTTTGAGAGAACTTGACTTTTTTTCTTTGATGGATCCTTTGGCTTCATGTTTTATTATCTCAGTAAATAAATTCTTCCTAAATTACTTCAATATCACCCTATCCATATCCCATTCTCTCACACTGACTGTAACACTGGACAGCTTGAGGTAGAGACTGACACAGATTTTTGGCATTTTTTCATCACAGCCTTCCCTTGTTTTCTACCTGTTCAAGTTCCTGTATAATTTACCTTGAAGTGTTGTCTTATCTTTTTGGTCTTGTTTATAACTCTTTCTTTAAGGTGGTTGCCAGATACATGTGCACATTATGTTAAAGGTCATGAGTGTTATTTGTGACAAGTTCCATTTTAAAGGCTAATGAAAATCAAATCTTAGTGTAAGGCTCATCAAATTTGTATCAGGATTCCTCAAAGGTTATGCTCCTTGTATCTGAAGTATGATGCCTATTCACTGTATTTCTTCCATAGGTTTAACTTTTATTAAGAAGTGATATGATTTTCTTTTGATATCATCCTCAGTACTGAGACCTTAGTACTCTATTCCACCAGCTTCATTATGCTAATGCTTTTCTTCTTTTCATCCCTGTTACACAGAAGTATGTCTCCAGGGCCTGATTTTGCAGCCATTGGAGGAAAATCCAGTTTCTATCCTTTTACATGTTATAGTAATAATATATATCTATAATATAAACAGAAAAGCTAATGATGACAAAGCAACCCACATACATTGACATTTCAACTCCAAACTGTTCAAAGTGTCTTTTAATACATGCTGCGTGAGATGATCCTTGCACAAGTTGTCTATTTTATTGGTGTCCTGGTATACGAATTCAGGCTCTCAAAATTATCCATAAATTGAAGTCTTAATAAGTCCTTGATCTTCTGACACAGGTGAGATTTTCTTTACTAATGTACTGCAGTTTCTTGTTCTGATGTTGGAGGTAAAGCATTCCTTTCCTCTTTTTGCTTCTTTGCATGCCCTGATTATTTATAATATTGCATCTTCTTACTGATGAATTTTATTGATTATCTCAATGTGATAGATATCTTCAAGAACATCCTGTTTAGGTAAGTGAGTATTATCTTACCTTCATTTTATGAGTAGATATGCCAAGCATAAAGTGATTGCCACTTCATCTAAAATTTGACCTCAAAATTATTCAAGGAAAAGTTTCCATGAGAAATTTCAGAACAACACTTGTAGCAAATTTGTGATTGGAAGAAGAATATCTAGATTCTAACCCTCTGCTTTAACTAGCAGTTACTCTTCTTCAGTCCTTTCACTAGCATATACTCTACCACCTATAAAACCCAGCAAATTGTTGAATAGATGTCGCTCTAATTTTTTTCCATTTCAATGTGATTGCTCTTTCTTCTGCATTCTACATTTCCTGTAGCAAGAGTTAACTAGCATAAGTTGTTGATTGACTCGATACAAGGTGAATTTTATTCAAAAAGATGAGGTGAGTTTGTGAGATCCTAGTATATCCTGGTGGCACTTCACTCTGTTTCTGTTTGTCTTCTATTCTCCTTATGTTTGGAACATATCACAGGTCTTTCAGCTGCTTGGGTGAACTAGGCCAAGAACAAACTTGAAACGTTAGTGGGAGTAAGACTGGGTTAGGAGAATATTTTGTAGCAATTATGTTATTGAATGTCTCAGAGGTGAGCAGAACTCCAAGACTCTGAGGAGGTAGCTGTCAAACCACAACAAAGCCAAATTGAGAAGGAAGTGGTGCCTTGAATTTGCTGGATCAAAACCCCAAACAAATTGTGAATACCACTAAAATAGTTTTATTCTCAAAGTATACTCCTTTTTAAGTTTGAGCAGCAATTTTGTGCGCACTAATGTTAATACTAATAGTAGTATCCCAGTCTGGGGCATTATCCATCAGGGTAACCTGAATTTCCAAAAGTGAGGACATGTTCGACGTGTGTTCGATTTGTGTTAGAAGCTGGGCTGTCCCTTTGGTATCTTCAGTAGCTCTAGGTGAAAGGCCCGTATCTGCATCTTGACAGGGACTCTGCTGCTTGAGTCACTGTCAGGTATACTTTGCAGTGGAATTAAAAACACAGGATCCATTGCTTTCATTAAGACTTAATTGGCAGGGATGCTTAATTGTTCAAAAATGAGATGGCTAATAACTAAAATATTGAGATAAAATATTTTCTTTTTTGTGCTTCTAGTGATCAGGAGAAATGAGAACTGCTGTTTGGTGCATGGTCACCTGCCAAACATTCTTTTCAGTTTGGATAGCTTCAATTTCTTTTTTTTTTTTCATGAGAGAGATTCTCTGGGCACTGGACCTCACTTCAACCAAGGCTTTAGCAGCAGGCAGGGAAGACTGAAAGATGGTTCTGCTGAGATGGAGATGATGCATTGGACTGGAGAAGCAGGGGAGAGCAAAGAGGAAGGCAGGTTGATTTAATGAAAATGAAGCTGAAAGACGGTACTACAGCTTCCATGAGAGCATGTCAAACCCTTTTGTAGAAAGACCCAGCTCTTTCATTAAGACTAGAGAGCTTAGGGGAAAAACTCAAAAAAAGTCACAAAAAAAACCCCAACCACCCATCCCTCAACACAAACAACCAACCAAAACCAAATCTAAATAACCCACACATGTGACTGCAAGGAGCTGCTCAGGATGTGAAGCAGGGAGGGAATTCAAGGCATCTTTATGGCTGGACAGGGCCTGAGGTCCAGGAGTTGAAAGGTTTGCCAGTATGCCCACTCCTGACCTGCCTCAGAGATCACCCTTGGTACACAACCAGGTTGATACCCTTTTCTCTGTGACAGAGAAAAACTAAAGCAGAACAGCTTTCCTCTGTTCATATGAACAGAAGTAAACACTACAGAGAATTGCAAAGCTCTTGGGGTGTGTGTGGGAGAGAACAGAGTAGATGATCATCCCCTCCTTCCACAGTAGGCCATGGGTCATCCTAAAGCACTTGGATGACCTCTTTGAAGTGTCAAATGACACTGAATGTCAGAAGACAGTTTAGGTGTGCACTCCTCCATCCTCAAACTCTTGTGTTGCCTAATGTTTTTATTAACCCACGGTGAGCTTTGTTGCAGTTCCTTGAAGAAGGTATGTTGTGTGTCTAGCATTCTGTGTGGGCTCTTGAGGTGTCTTGATCTGTCCTTGCTATAAGGTCTTTCCCTACAGTGATATTTCTCTGCATCTGTCTGGCTTCTGAGCTGCTACCGCTATAAAGGCCACCTTCTCAAGTGTATAACCATGGTTTAGGTTGGGCTTTTCTCCTAGGTCTGAAGCACAAGTCCTGGGAAGATGGATTTGTGGCTGGCTTGCCAGAGATGTGTGAATGAAAATGGATCTGCTCATGTCTACCAGAGAGTGTGTGTGGTCATTTTAAAATGCCTAATCTGTCTCCCCTAGCCTGACAGTGCCTATAATGTGACCTCATACAGAAGTGTGATGTCCCCCTCCCTGTGTGCTGCTATATCACTACATAGTTTGCAATGGCATTGTCTGGCTAAGAGGCAGAGGAGGAGACAGCCTTACCTCATTGATTGCAGTTTATTGACATTAGGAAATTCATTGTCTGCAAAAGAAGTTGGTCATAATTAAGTGAGTTAATAAATAAGAAATGTGTGTGTACAGATTAGACAGTAAATTACTTACTGGCTTCTTGATTGCCCTAGTATTTAGCATCTCTCTTCATACAAGGTGTGAAAAAGGCTGGTGGTGGGCAGGGCATGGGAGGATATTCTCACCTGATGAAGAGATGGTCCCATAAACCTTGGCTTTCCCTCGGGTGCTGGCGTGTGATCCTGAGCCTGTCCCCGGGGCAGGGAGCTTGTTTAATGCTTTTAATGCCATATTCCAACAAACGAGAGATGTGTCTAAAAATAGCAACAACCCTTTGCGCTTGCCTTTTTTTAGGCATTTTAAGAAACAGCTGCATCCCTTTGACTGGGAGACGGGGAAGGCGATCTGCTCTTCAAGGTCCTCATTAGCTCCTCTGGGACCGTGGAAAGGCTCCTGGTGCCCTCCCCTCCCCGACTGCATTTGTTAATTGACCCCTCTTCACACACTTAGTGGCAAAAGAGGTCGTTTCAGAGATGTGTTTTGCTTAATGGGAGCAGGGAAAGGTGTGGTGCTTAAAGAAAATCCCTCTCTTGGCCAGATAAACCCCGGATTTGTCAGCAAGACAATTCTCTTTTGTCTGGTTGCTATTGATGCCTTGGTTTGAGGCGGGGGGCTCGGGGGTGCGAGTGTGTGTCTGTGTGTACCACTGTGCAAGCTCAGGTTTAGCCATTTGCGTACAGACAATAGCAGCATTATAATTTTTAATTGCAATTTCATTTGATATTCTCTCCCTTTCCCCCACCCCTCTCTCTGTATAATCTGGATCATTGCTCTCTGTAGCTGATTCCGTGGGAGACCAAGCAGAGTGCGTGGGTGCAGAATATAGAAAGCCAGAGCCATAGAATCTGTTATTTGCGTCATTCTAGGAGACGGGGCTGTTTGCCTGACAAATATACAGAATTAATCCTGGTTTTATCAATATCTGTCTTTTGCTACAGTAGCCAAAACAAGTGTAAAGTGGTAGGGGGACTTGCTGCTGGTATTGTTGTTGGTATGGGGAGGGGGGCACGTGGGGGGGGGGTGACAGGGAAAGGAACAAAGTAGGTATGCTAAAATACAGTCAGCAACCCCCATGCTGTTTGCCTTACAAATATTCAGAAAACAGGCTTATGTTTCCAAATTGCTTTTCGTTAAAACTGGCAACCACGAGAAGGGGAGCTGGAGGGGTTGTGGGGGGGCGAGTGGGGGCTAATGTTCTTGCAAGGTCTGGCTATGCAGATTGCTCTCCCTGCCTGTGCTTCTGCATGGGATATGTGTGTGGTTTTGAAGAAACATCTCCCTGTCCCCAGCCCATATTCCGCCCCCCCCCCCCACCGCCCCAGCCCCCTCAGGATTTTTGTGCAACTATGCAGAGAACCGCACTACACAAAATATGGGGCTTGCTAATTAACTCTTTTCCTCGAATTGAAGTGCCTTACTGCAAGCACAAAGCTCCAAGCACAGACATCTTTTATGATGAACTAGAGCCTCTGAAGAGGAGAATCTGAACGTGACGTCAATAGCTGATAACTGACGCAGCCTTGCAAAGGAGTCTCAGGCTGGCTCCTTGCAGCCTGCAAGCCCTAATGATTCTATTTTTTCCCCAGTCCCCCCTCGTAGTGAATTACTAGAACGCAAACACACACACCCCTTTTTTCATATATATATTTATAGATCCTTTATTCTCCAAACAAAGGATTTTTTTGAAGGGGGAAAAGGCAGTGGGTGGGGAGGGGAGATTTTTTTTTTTTTTTTTTTTAAACAACCCTTCTTGGTGCTGGGTGCAGTTCAGTACATGAAACCATCTCTGTGTCTCGGCAAAGCAAGCATCCCTGCCTGAAATGCACATTTGTGCATGATGGCAAACTGGTGCATGGTGGTTGTGTTTTTTCCAAAGCCCACTTTATAAAGACTCTGGAGGAAGACAGACACAATAATGCTTGCAAGGCAACAGGCAGAGGCACAGAGACAGACTCAATGCAACTGTGGATTAGGGGTTTGTGCAATAGGACAGCATGGAAGGCGGTCAGTTTGGGTCGTTTGGTGTGGGGGTTGTTTGTTTTTGTTGTGGTTTGTTATTTTTTTTTTCTCTGCAATGATGCACCTAAAGCAAATGTAGATGGTGTTGCAGAAAGAAGCTGGGGTCTGGGGGTGCGTGGTTGGGGGTTGTTGTGTTGTAGGGGGGCAGACTAAATGCACATTTAATGTTTTGGACGTAGCGTTCCAGCAAAATGCCTTTGTGTGTGGATTTTTTTCCCCAGTACCTGCTAAAAATAGCATCAGGGTTTTGATCGCGTTCCAGAAATAGACAGAGGGTTGCACTTGTATAAAAAGCGAGCGCGGGTGGAAGAAAACCTGGACATCACCGCAGTATTTTTTTTCCAACTCCTGTCTGGAAATTAATTGTTGGATTCTCCCCCCCCCNTTTTCCCCCCTCCTCCCCCTCCCTCCCCTAATCGAGGAGTTCCCGTTTGGGTAAGTAGTGATCTTTCCTGTGCATGATGCAGAGAGTGTCTGTGAGTCTTGTCTTTATTTTATGCATGCCTGGATTATTTTTTCCTTCTGTTCTACTTTTGCTCTAAAGCGAGAGGAGTATACTCGTCTACATAATGAATTTGGTGCATGCCCGGAGCTCAGACAGGGGGAATTCTTGCAGAAAGGGGAATCACCCTGTCGGTAAATCTCTGAATCAATAGCGAGCTGCAACTCTCTCTCTCTCTCTGTCGGCGCTGTTGAGCCCCTCTCCCTACCCGCCCCCCCCTCTATTTTCGCCCTCTGCGGGGGGAGAGGCAGAGCCGGCGGCGGGGCCGGGGGCGCGGGCCGGGCGCTCCCCGCAGGGCGGCCGCCGGGAGCTGTCCGCGCCCCGGTGCTGAACCCGCAGCCGCTCTGCCGCCGCCGCCGCCGCCGCCACGGGCGGGGGTCGGTCCCGGCCCCGGTGCCCGCTGGGCGGGGGCCGCGCTGTGCCGCCCGCAGCGCTGCTCCCGCGGAGGCTTCCCCGCCGCCGCTCCTCCGCCCGGCGCCGCCTGCCCTTCCCGCCCGTGCGTTTGAAAGAGCCTGTACCTGATGATGGTGCTCCGCAAAATAAGAGGCTATAGGTTGCTTTATTTGGACTCACCCCTTCTCCTCCCACCTCATTTTTCCCCTCTAAGTGCTCACACTTTCTGCAGATCGTGTGTGTGCGAGCGTCTGTTTTTATTATTGCCCGTCCTTCGCGTCCTTAGTCATACCCTCACCAGAAGAGTTGGTGGACTGACTGAATTAGAGGAGAAGTAGTGGGGGATTGTTGTGGTGTGTACGGAGTAGCTATGTAGGGTTACCTCGGTGCTGCAACCACCCGTCACCCCCTCACCGCTTCTGAGAGCCGGGGAAGTTCTCGCTAGGCTACCCGCATGCAGGTTCGCAGGCATTCCGGCTAGCAAAGGCATGTCATCAGATTGCATTAAAAGAGACAAGGAAACACCGTCTGGCACTCACATGCACCAACGCGTTATCCCGGACAATGGTATCCCCTCCGAAACCGCCGTGAAAGGGGGCTTAGCCGCAGACTCAGACCTGCAAAGGATGGAAACGCACGAGGCAGACAATAGCCAAGGAAGGAGCTTCCTCCGGAGCACGTTTAGCCATAGCCTCGCAGTAAAAGCAAGCTTAGAAAATGGTGCACCTACCACACAAAGCCCAGCAACAATTGCGGATCCTGCAGACAATGGCATGATGCAGCCATGAACATCAGTATAGCACAGTACACTGGGCTGGGGTGAGAGCACCTCCTGGCCAAGACCGCATGCAATGGCTCTAATCTAGGCATACAAAAGACATAATTTCTTGCAATTAATCAAACACCAGCGTCTGAATTCACAGCACGGTACTCCACCCACGGCTCCTTTTAATGTCTAAACCGTCCCTTCCCGAGCTTGCGTGGTCGTATTTACAAGCGGACCAGATATCTATTTTTTTTTTGTTGCTTTTTTAAAGCAAGAAAAAAATCCCCCTACAACACGTGTAGCCAATCGTTGCAACTCTTAATATATCTCTACAAAACAGGCATTAAAAACAAGAAATGCCCTCCTTCCTCGCCCCCTCCCTCGCCTTCCCAGCCCTCCCCTCCTAGATCGTTGCCTCACTTGACACAATGCATAAGATTACCCTTAACTGGATCCTATTAAATAATTCAATGGTGGCGGTGTAATTTTGGTTGGAAACTGCACGGATTTCCAAGTCGTGACTGTAAAAGTGAGTAATGTGCTCTGGCTGCGTCATGGCTCCAGTCACAGATGGTTCCAAACTGAGGAGAAATCGTGACTTCGACTTGAGACGTCCCCTCTCCATGAAAAGACCATCCAATCACAACGGCGTCGGGGGGCAGCCGGACTCCGCGGAGCTTGCTTTCTCCTTGCTCTCCCGTCCGTGTGTGTGTGTGCGCGTGTGTGTGCCCGTGTGCCCGTGCCTGCGCGCGTGTGTGTATAAAATCCTCAACAAGTTGCAGAAGGGGTAGGGAGAGGAGGGGTTAATCCTGGGGAATCTTCTGCACCTAGTGAGATCGTGACCCTCCCACACAGTACAGTAACTTATATACACACCTGAAGGAAGGGACGCTTTGCTTTTGGGCTTTCAAAAAAAAAACAAAAAAACAAAAAAACAAAACAAACCCACCAAAAAACATCAAAACACTGTTGGTGATGGTTGCACCCCGCGCGGGACTCCCCGGAGCGGCCAGGGACGCGCCCCACCAGGTAAGTGCTGGAGGTTTTCAAACTTCTGCTGCCTGCGCTGCCCCGGCCGCCCTGCCCGTCCTGCCTGCGCTCCGCTCCGTCGCGCCGCTGCCGCTGGTCTCGCCGGGGGCTCGGGAGGCTCAGGGTGCCGTGCCGCCCGGCGGGCAGGAGCGTCGGGAGGGAGCTGCGGCCGTGCGGGATGGGATGCGCGCGGGGGCGTCACGCGTGGGTTTCCCGTACCGCTCGCGCGGGACCCTTGGCCGCCGCGGGGCAGTGGTGGAACTGCAAGTTCTGGAGTTTGGGCTGGGATGCGAGTCCCCTCGGTCCCCCGCGGGTCTCTGCCCCAGCTCGTTCGGGATCCCGGCGGGCGGGCGGGCCGCGACGCGGACGAGTGTTTTCCTTGTTCCTGTTGCCGCCGGGCACTGGCGGGGCCTCTGGTTCCCCGCAGGCTTTCAGGAGAAGACCTCTGGAGTTCAGTGACACGTCCTGGAAACTTTTAGCAAGCGGGTGTCCTCGGCGGTGGCGGGTGGCTGAGCGCCCAGGACGGTGCCTAGGAGCGGAGGGCAGGGGACGTCCCGCGTCCCTCGCCCACCCGGAAGGGTCGGTCGCCCCTCGGGTCTGGCTGGCTCCCCGCGCTGAGGCGGAGAGAACAGGGGAGAAGGCAGCGGCAGGTCCCCGTGTCCCCGGCTGCCCGCCGCGAGGTGGCGAGCGGCCTGGGGCGCCCCCGCCGGGGGGACCAGCGGCTCTGCGCCCGGGGTAGCCCGCGGCGTGGCTGGTCCTTAGCTTAACGGCGCCCCTTTGGCAGAGGATTCCCAGAGAGGGGCTCGGGGAGCGGCAGAAGCGAGAAGGGATCTGGGCTGGCCCAGCCGCACTCTTAGACGTGTTTTTGTCGAGGATTTGGCGACTAATTGAACGTGGAGAGGGTCTTTTTTTCCTCTTTTTTTTTTTTTTCCCCTTTCCCGCATCCTTCCTTCTCTCCATCCATCCATCCTTCCCTCCCGCTCTTCTCTCCTCTCCTCTCCCCCTTTCGGG
>PYHW01010833.1:10648337-10721177 GCA_013186435.1 Turdus rufiventris | reverse complement strand
AAAAAGAGAGAAGGAAAAAAAAAAAAAAAAAGCCGAGCGAGGCAGTGTGAGGCGCCCGCTGATTGGTGGGTGACGATTTTAGCCCGCACCAATGAGAGGCCCGCCTGCTCTCTATTTATTTAGCGCTCAGGGGGGAGAGTTTTCTCTTTACGCAGCGCCCGTGCCCAGCGTCGGAGCCTCCGCGCGGAGCGGGGCCGCGGACACGCCGCGCTCCGCCACGCTCCCGCGGCCCCCGCCGCCGGCCCCGCCGCGGGAGGGGGGGGGGTGGCGGGACACCCCCCTTTCCTCCCAGCGCCGCTTCGCCCCGGCGGGGTCCTGGGTTTCGGAACGGGACTTGGCGGAGATGGGGGGTGGGGACCCGGCGTGGCGGGGGACGGCGGAGCCGATCGCCCGTGGGTCGTGTGGATGTTATGGTGGCAGCCGGATGGATGGATGTAGGAAGCCGCGGGAGACTTTGCCCTTCGCGAATCTTTTTGCGGTCTGGGCTTGCTGTACATAACTACCTACCCGGGAAGCCCTTACCCCAAAAAGCATTCGCGGAGGGCGCATTCGCCGAAGGAACAGCAGCTGCGATCGCCGAGCCTTGGACTTATCTAGACTCTCTGGGCTTCTATTATTAATTCCTGGCACCTTTCCCTTTTCCTCGTCCAACCCCCCCACCCCAATCCCCCTCCCGCTGTGAGTGTATATATGTGTCTCTAGATATATATGTAGTGAGAGAAATAAACACCCTTTCCCTCCTTTCCTACTCCGCTTGGTCCCCCAGACGTCCAAATATTCCCCGTCGCCTAGTCGCCTAACTTTTTAATCGACTTTTGCCTAAAGGAGCAAATCACACGTTTATTTGGATAACTGTATTGTGGTTTTTATTTCATTAATGGAAAAATAAAAATAGAATAAAACTTCCTAAAAGTTCTCCTATCCTCACCGACCCTCCCCCCCCCGACCCCCCCTCCTTCCAGGGCATAGCCGTGATTGAAAATATGGGTGTCCTAGTTGATCGAGATTAATTCATAAAAAAAAAAAAATTCGGAGCGATTCATTAACTGCTCTGTAATCGTGAGCCTCGGTTTATTTCGAGGTGGGGAGGGTGGGATTTACTGGGATCACCCCATAAATAATAGGGAGGGAGGAGGAGGAGGGGGAGGTGCACGGATCCGCCGCGGTTTGGGGGAGACCCCAGTTAGCAGGAGATGCACCATGGAAGCGCTTGCCAAAGGCGCCTCCCTCCCCCCTGCCCACTTCCAACCTGATTTTAAGCAACTTGCAGTCCGGTGATATCTCCAATCACTCTTTCCGCAAAAACTAGTGCCCCCAAAATGGGTAAAAAAGGCAGAATCCGAGGGAAAACCCAGCCGAGGCGATGCTTTTGGACGAGGTGATTGCAAGCGAGCAAAGCAGCATCAGCACCAGCTCTGTGGTTCTGAAACTGCCTTGTGCATGCACACAGCACTGAGAGCATCTCAGGCAGGAGTTAGGGAAGCTGCATTTTCCCTCTCTTTGCAGTAATTACCAGCCCGGATTCCGTGGGCAAGAAATAAATAGCAAAGAGAAATCCTCCCTGCCTGCCGCCCCCCAAAAGAAGGAGCGATTAAGCGCAGATCTGTCCGTGCAGATCAGCCTCGTGAAAGAGACAAGATCTAAGCAGCAAGTTGGTAGCAGAGTGGCCGCTTGACGCAACAGAGGGGCCTATGGTTCGCCGGCTGTAAAATAAAAAGGAGGTGGGGGTGCGATCTAATGCCTCAGCTGTTAGAAAATACAAGGGCTCTCCCATCTGCCCCCCCCCCCCCCTTCCCCCCGACAGCGGCACGAAGGGAGATCCGACTGAGAAAGGGCTGATCTTGCATTTCAGGAAAGCCTGCATTGGAGAGATCGGGTGAGGACCACAGTCTAAGAGTTAATATTTCTCGAGAGATAAAAGATATTTTGAAGACTTGCTCGCACTTTAGAAAAGAGTAAAAGGCCGGCTAAAGGATAAGTGAGGAAAGAAAGCAAAGCAAAAGCACCTCATCGCTCCCCTCCCTCCTTTCCTTCTTGCTCAGGACACGTAGCTTGAGCACTAGCTGGCCTCATGAAAACAAAGGTGGAAGGGTCACAGTATCTTTTAAGTAGACTCGCATTTTCATAATTATTTATCCTCTTCTATTTAGAGGGAAAAAAGACGTTTGTACTTTCCGGTCGCCAGCAAACATCTTTACGGGGGTTTTATTCATGTGAGCATATTCTAAAGGGAGAGACAAGGTAGAGAGAACTTGGGAAAAAAAAGAAGAGAGATGTGATAAGAGGGATCAGCCAAGCTAAGGCTAAAAAAACATCGTCTCTGTTCCTTGCCTACTGTCGTCCCTCAAGAGGATGGAAACCAGGAGAGATTTGGGGGGGCAGCTCAGGCGCAAGGGGAAATCCGAGCCACGGTGGTGCAGCTCCCCGTCTCTTTACCTTGCCAGCCAACTGTTGCTGCCATGCTCAGGGCTGCGGCTGCTGCGGGCGGAGCGGGAGCCGCTCCCTTCAGCTTGGGGGCTGCCCCTGGCCGGGCTCCGCGGCCGCCGCAGCTCCACAGGGCGCCTCTCTCCAGCCGCCCTGCCCCGCTCCCTGCCCTGCCCCTCTCCCTGCCCTCGCTCCTCTCAGGTTCCTATCCGCTGCAGGACATTGGACACGTCGGGGGGCCCGGGCCGCTGCCGCGCCCGACCGGGCACCCACCCCCGGCAGCACCTCCGGGCTGCCCCGGGGAAGCCACGGCCCTCTCTCCCTGCCGTGGGGCTCCTGCCCGGCCCTGCCAAGGCGCGTCCCGGGCTGGCCTCGCCTCCCCCGACGTGCTGTGCCGGGTCTGGGCCTGAGGCAGCCGGAGGGGCTCCTCTCTGGTACTCTGTGTCTGTGTGTGTGTATCCTCACGGGTGATAGGGACGTCCGGGTGGGGCCGTGAGCCAGTCTCCGCTCCCCTCGACGCTTCAGGGCAAGCCGCAGCTAGGTGGGTCGGGGAGGAGCAGAGACCCCTGTGGGAGCCACTCCGGCACGATTAACCCTCTTCTCCCTCTGCCTTTCCCCGCAGGTGTGGCCGCGCCGTCGAGGCTGGAGGCGCCGCGGGAGCAGCGAGGGCCACAGGCAGGTGAGAGAAGCGACGGGCTTCCCCCACACTCCCGGGGATTCCTCACACAGGGCCCTCCCGAAAGCCAGGGAACGTCCGGGTTCCCGACTGCTGCCGTTCCCTCAGACCCCGGCCCTGGTTACAGCCAGGCTTGGCCTAACACAGCACTAGGCCACAGCTGTCCCCGGACCCCCAGCACCGACAGGGCCCCAGGCAGCACCTGCTGCCCCCAGGTACAGACAGCATCCTCATCCCACATGGGAGAAAGCCCAGGATGGTGGAAGGGAGGTCAGGGCGTTGAAGCAGGGGGCAAATCCATGTAAAGTTGATACAAATTATATATAAACAGGCCGTCAAGTTGATTTCTAGTGAAACCTGTCGTCTTAAGGAGGTGGCAAAGGAAAAAAATTTAGCATTGCTTGAAATGTCTGTACTTCTTTCATCTTTCCTTCTTCTTTCACCAGTTAACACTCTCCCACTTCATGGTTAAATGCATTGTCCGACATTTGCAGTTCTCGTAGTTTTTGTGTGGTAGATTTCTTTCTTTTTTCTTCTCTTTGTTTTAATCCACCATCCTTGAGACAGCTAGTACAAATTACTGTCTACCACTATAGTCGTGACGTAGAAAATTGAGAGGCAAATTAATTGATAGCACATGTTTTAAAAGCAAAAGGACCCTCTCCCAAGTAAAACAACCAAACATCTTTGTTTCAGTCAGGTTTAGCCACTGTCCCCTGCTGTTTCCAGACGTGGCAATTTTAGGGAAAGACGAAGTACGTTGCAGTTATAAAATGAAAAGTTTACAGATAAGTGACTACAGAAAAGTCCTTTTATATTTTGAATTTTAAATTCATTTTTCATATTTTAAATTTTAAATTCAATTCATGAGTAAATGAAATACATAGGAAGGATTTTTGCAAGAAGTCCATATTTATCTTGTTATTTTGGCATCTAATTTCTTGATGGACGTTATCTGCCCACAAATTGCAGTGGACGATTTGCTGTAAAACAACAAGAATGTCTTCTTCAGAAAGCTGCCATTGAGGGCAGATGTCTTCAGAGGTTAGGAGCTCCTAACCTGCCACCTGACTTACATCAAACACTCTGTTAGGACCCATAAAGCTTAGCAGTGCTTTACTGGTATCAGCTTATTTGTAACCAGACTAGACAAACTCTGCTTACTTAAAGATATGAAAGAAAAGCAGCTTCTTGTAGCCAAAGATGGGTAAGGCCTGCTAGAGCCTCGACTACATGCAACTCCTAGACCAGCATTTAATCTCCCCCAAAAGAGGATGTATCAAATGCTAAACTAGTACTGCTCTTGAGGTTTCTTAAAAGGTCAAGGCATACATTGCTAGGAGCAGGGGGTCAGTGCATATTAATTTATGTCTGTTACTACACTTAACACAATTATATAAAGGCTAAGGGCCTATGAATAGAATTGCTGCTTAAGGCCTCTGAGCCTCCTGTATTCCTGTCAGTTAAGGGTTGAGAAATACCTCCAACCGTCTGTAAAAAATTGCTTGGTGAATATGGGCCTCATGAAATAATGATTTAACATTCTTACCCCACCTTTCTTCTACCCTCCTTCTCCCCCAGTTTTTATTAGTATTTGAGTCTTTTACAGATCATCTGCACATCAGTTCTCATTCTTTCTCTTTTAGATGTGTTACCACAAATATATTTAGCTATAATATTTGCATTAGCTGTAGTGTGCTACCATGTCATTTCTGGATATAGAGATTGCTCTTATAAAGGACTCATGTAAATTACCTTTCATTTGTATTATTATATTTTCAGACAAGTTGTGTAGTGGTTGTTTTTCATGTAACTTTCACTAACTATCAGGCCTTGTTGAAATACTAGATGTTTTTAAATATATGTCTAAAGGGACTTTTTCCTATAAATTAAAATAAATATCTTTCAGCTTTTCTACTACAGGGCAGGTTAATTTGGTGGATGTCAGGTTGTTGCCCCCCCCCCCATCCAGCCCCTCCCCCCAAAAATGGACAAGTTATTATATCTCTTTATTTTTCTGAAATATTTTGTGGGAACTAATTATGGAATACTAAATAGGGTTTGTTGACTCACTGGCAGTGTCCACAAAAGTGTGTTTTGTCAAAATGTTCCCAGTGTTGTCATCACTGGTTTAGCATGACCAGTGGAAGTGCCCTGATAATGCTTAGTTGATGCTGCATTTATCTAACATAGGGAGTGGGAGAGAGAAACCCCAATGAAGCCTAATTAGCAGTAGAAATGGTAGGAAAGGTTGGCAGATTTATGGTACTGCAGACGTGATATGTAGTCTGGGGGAAAATACAGGACTTACCAAGTTCAGAGAGGAGCACTGCAGCAACCAAACTTAGTCTGAAATGTCACAATGCTGTTTCTGTTTATGTTTGTAAATATAACTAATTTCCATTTGTAAATATAACCAGAAAAGGGCAGCATTGTCCATGGACTTTGTTTAGAGCAGGGAGAAGCTGCACCTTATTTAAATACATTCAATTTTCTGTGTAAGTGACCAAGTATTGTTCAGAATAGCACACAGAGACACAGGGTTGGCTGCACGCATGCATGAAAAATACATACGTATGTGAATATAAAATGGATTTTTTTTCTAGTACTTTGTTTTAATTCTGGATAGTCAAGCTCCTTAATTTGTAGAAGAGTGTTACAAAAGAAGTCCCTGTGAAATTCAAAGTTTCCACTTAAATTAAGAAACGCTACCCATGTTTCATAGAATATGTGATGCTGTTGTTCAGATGGGTTTGGAAGGATGATAGAAAATGCTTTATTAATTTTTCTATGTGCACATAGAGAAATGCATCATAGTAGTGGCATGACATTTCTAATACGTGTTTAGTCTCTGCAGAACCTCTCTGGGGTTAGTAGACACCATCTACTCCACGTAGCCACGATCCAAACTCCAGCATGGCTCAAATGCTTCCTGTGCCCCATGTTCCTGTCCATGTGCAGGTAGTCACGGGCTGAGCTATAAGTGTGGGCTACGAGGACATGCATTTGGGCACTGATGGCACCTGATGGTCACCAGGATGCAGCATTAACTTCTGCAGGAGAAAAGAGATGATTCCCTCAAGTCGAGCCAGAGAAAACCTAAGCTTATTGGCACCACGTTGTTCTGTTCCAGGCAGGCATAGATGGGAGATATGTGAGAGGAAAAGGGAGGTGAATTTAATTTTCTGTTTATTTTATTAGAGGATTCCCTCATCCCCAAAGCTCATTCTCCGAATTTGGCAAATCCATGCTCTCCCTTTGCAGCAGCTTTGTCTCCCAGGAGGTAGCCAGGTTGTCTTCTGAAGTTGCCCCCTTTGCTCACCAGTGGAGATACTGAAGGGCTATTGTCACCCTCTCCCCACAGCTGAAATTGGGCAAGTAGTTTTTTGAAAAGGGCTCAAGGAATTGTGAGTTTCTAGGCCAATAACATAGTAAACAATTTATTAAGAATAAATTCAGGGTGTGCCCTGAAGATGTTCCATCATCCCTTATTTTCAGCAAGCTATAAGTAAACAGCATGGAATAATGCCATGCTAAATAACGTAAGCCATCGTGGGTTTCTGCCCAAGCAGACCAGGTTCATCTGCCTGGGAAACCTGAAAATTCTCAATTTGTGTGCAAACCTCTCTGAAAAGGGGAGTTGCAAAAAAAAAAAAAATTATTCAGAGAATTTGATTGTTTTAAATTATACCTTTTCAAAATGACTGCATGGTTGAAGGAAAAAAAATTGGAAAGCAGTGGGACACTGCCATGGAGAAATTACACCTTTTTTAAATAATGTGATTCTTCCATTTTTGTTCTCTTCAAAGTATCTGCCCTCATGTGAATGTTTATACCTGAGAGGTGTGGGAGGCAGAAAGCACTGCCTAATCAAGGCCCACCACACCCTTGAGTTTATAGCTTTACTGAAGAAAATAAGGTTATTTTCCAACAGAGGAATTGGGACAAGCACTGGGAAAACATGTGCTGTTGTTCACCTCGTCACAGCACAGTCCCAGCTGTACAGATGTAAGTCAGCCCGTGCAGGTGTCCACCCTCACTGCAAACAGGAGGGAAAGGAGGAAATGGCCCAGAGGAGACGCCATTTGATCTTGCACTGAGTGGAGGGCACATAGTGTCCACTCTGGAAAAAATATCAGCATTTCCTGCGAGAGGAGTAAAGAAAATAAGGCCAGTTAATTAGGAGAAGGGCTGGGGAGAAGTGGCCAGCAGCCATGACACGATCAGTTATTTACCCTCAATAGATAGAATACATAGTCAGCAGCACTAATTTAACAGAAGTACTGTGAGCTGCAAACACCCAAAGAAAGACGCAAAAGCCAGCACAGAAACTTCTCAATGCCTTTGTCCTTCTCTTTCTGGAAAGTCTGGCTGGGTGACTCAATGCAATTCTGTATGTCTGGTGTAGCTGCCCTTGACCTTAGTGACAAGCTGATGCCAGGTCTCTATCACTTTCTGGTTTCCTTTCTAAATCTCTTTAATTATACTGTTATATTTTAGTTATTTTTTTTCAGCATGTGTTCATATGCTCTGTTTTGTCATATTAAAAACAGCCAGTGATTTAAGAGAAGACCTATTTGTCTGCTAAGAGGATGTGAAATATCTTGACATACCTGTTAGAAGTTCCTGGCTGTGCCAGTATGTTTGCAGTTTTGATGTGAACATATACTCATTGCTAATTTGCTGTTTGTTGATCCATCTCCAGTGCAAGGATGGTGCAGTGAGGGGTTCCCTGCCCGGGCACAGTTCTCAGCCTTTGTCATAGATCTGCTCCAGTGGCCTCTCACTCCTCAGACAGTCTCCAGCCCATGTGTCCCAAGCGTAAGGCCAGGCACAATTCCTGGTTGGAAAAGAAATTGGATTTCTTCTCAGAGGTAGAAAGAGATGGACAGATGACATGACTTTTGGGGGGTGCTGTTTTCTGACAATATATTTGGTAACTCTCTTTTCCTTCCAAATCAGGATTTATGAAGCCAAAAAAGAAACAAATTAGCAGAATGACAGGTAGGCTTTTAAAAAAGATCTGTCCACTGTTGGTTCCCACACTCACCCTCGTCAAAGCAACACTGGGGAAGCATGATATGGCACAGGTAGAGAAATGACTGAATACAGATCATGATGGGAATGTGGCAAGACAGTTTCCATTTTTCCTCTTTCAACCCTCTCTCCTTTTTTTTTCTTTTTTTTTTTTTCTTTTTTGGTAAATTTCCTGGTTTTCATTTATTTTTATTTAATTGTTTCTTCTTCTCAGACTCAGGTACGTGCACACCATCTCTCTGTTTTCCTTCCATTGTGTCTCCCAGATTTTCACCCTCCTCCATGGACACCTGTTCCTGCAAAGGGCCCTCAGCTGATTCCCCTCTACACTGCTCCTCCCACCTTGTTTCCTACAATGCACACAAGATGAGTACTCCTGGTGAATACAGGAGGTGAAAATTGGGAGTCAGGGCAAAGGGTAGAAGAGTGAGCCTGAGCAGCTAGTTTAACCAATATGATCAGCTGGTTTGGCCACTGTTTTTGGGTACTTGGATGTTTACAATGTTCATCACGGATGCCAAGTGCACAGACATCAGAGCCTGTCAGTGTAAGTGTGAGAAATCTTCCCCTCACCTATTGAGTTTGGTGTTAAGGTTCCTCACCTGAATTGCTCTGTAGGTAAATTAGAGAGGTGTGTGCTGCTGTGCTTGTTGCACAGGGCAGATGTGGACTTTGCAGGCAGGTTAGAAATGGATTATCCATCTGCAGTATGTTGCAGACAATGAAGGAAGTTACAGGGCATAGAGCAGGGCACATGCTCACTGCTTTATGACAAGTCGAGGCCAGAAAGGATGGGAAGGAAGAATCCATTACACAAAAATAGGATTTATTGGCATGTATTGCACATTTTTATACAGAGTTTTGTAATTAACTGTGTGTGTGTATGTTCATGTGCATATGTTTTTAACACGCAGTTGTAGTAAAATGCCAACCTAACTGAACCAAATTAAGAAAAAAGGAGCAACAGAAAACCTCCAACTTTACAATACTGATTTCTACTCTAAACTGTTTGAGTCCATATACTGGCAGGCCTCCCACACCTTCATCTCTAGGCTTTATTAGAGGTTGAAGGACTCGTGTATAGCATGACTTAAAAAAACAGGGTGCCAAGTCATGCAGCTGAAACGTTTGGGAGCTCTGCTCATCAGGCTTGCAGTATAAGGAACATTATGTTGAAGGCTGACCCTCAAAGTAATCTTGAAGGACCTATGGCAATGACTTTTGAAAGTTCCATGTTTTTCTTTTTAAAAAAATTCAGAAGTTTGTTTGTGAAAAAGAAAAGAAAAAAACCCCTCTCTCTTTTGTGTTTAAATTAAATTAAAACACTTTATAGCTATCATTAAAAACCAAAAGCAACTGATTTTTATTAGTACATGACAGCAAGGAGGCTATATGGCTAGGACAGAAAGGTAAATAATTGATCTTTTAGGCTGTTGGGGTTGCTTTTTTTTTTTTACTGGCCAAATTGAATGAAATGCAGAAATAAAGAGCCTATAAAAGGAGAAATCAGGATTTCCCCCTTTTGTTTGTTTGTTTTTTTAGTTTCTCTAAGTGTTTTCTGGTTTTGCTCTTTAAAAAAATTAATATCAGAAGCCATGACATTTTTACATAATAATTTTAAATTTACACAATAATTTTAACTTATTATAACAATTATACAAGGTACTTTTTTTACTTCTTTATTTTTTATTCTCAGTACTTGGAAAAAATGAGTCTTTGTATGTGCATGGATAGATGTGTACGTGCACATATTCTCAAATACAGGTACATGCAAATTCATAGTAGAAGTAATAAGGCAAAATGTGATCCCTTCTTGATAGGTATAACTTTTTCAAAAAATTGAAGATGGTTTACTGATCCAGAGGTTTTAGTATACAGTAAAAAAATTGTAGTTCACTTCATAAATATTTACTAACTTTTTAAAGGCCTATTCAGTATTAATTCTACTGAAGTACAGGACTGACTGTTTTATTATATCACAGTTTATGGAGTCAAGGACATTATTAAAAATAATGGTTATTGACCAGTAATTGCCTACATTTTTGCAACTTCTATTCAGGTAGTTTTTTAACACCCATTTTAACTATTTAGTCAAGAAAATATTTTCTAGCTGTTTGCATTTACCAGCAGTCTGTTGCAACTCAAAGCTTGGTACATAGCTTGCAAGCCCAGCAGCTCTTTCTTGAGAAAAGTAACTTCATACTGATCCAGCAAGGGCTTTCCTCCTCCAAGCAGACTTCTAACAGGACTTAGCCTGACCACAACAGGGCTCCTTACAGCAGTAAATGCTGCAAAGAGATGCAGATGCTTGCAGGGAAAGGCCTTTTGTTTTGCACTACTGCATCTGAGATTTTTTTCTCTTCCTTTTCACAATGGGTAAGAATATCTGGCTTGTGTTGAAAATCAAGTTCTTGTTGAATTGTGCTTTACTTTTAATTGTCCAGTTACAGAAGTGGGATAAAGACCTCGCAACCCCCCCAAAGTTGTCTCTATGAATGTCTGGTTTTTTTTTTGTCAGTTTAAACAATTTCCATAGGATGCAGTTCTGGAATTGTGTGATTTACTATCTGTTCCCATGCTTGGTAAACCTATTAACAATAGATATTCTGGCTTTATTAATTCACTGCTCCATGCTGCATCTACTTCAGGGCAGAAGGACTATTCAAATCCTGAGAGGAATATTTGGGTTTCTAGGTCCTTTCTGATTAGGTTGTCAAGATAAAAGAGTAGGGGTATTCTATTTTATTCTTTATTTTTATTTTTTTTTTTAATACCACTAACAATTATTGCCTGGCAGCTGAACAGAGACCTTCCAAACTTGTATCACACAAACTATTTCTACCTTGCTTGTTTCCTTCTCTGATTATTCATAGCCATACTAAGCCTTTCTCAATGTAAGGGGCTTTAAAAGTATATGTATAATGCAGCTCCCAAATTGAGAATGGAGGTCCTGCAGTTTAGCATTCAGTAAACAAAATGTTACCAAGTCCTGTCATGCCAATAGCTTTAAAGATTCCCAAATGACCACGAGTGCAGAAACCCTTGTAACCTGCTATACTATATTTTTTTGCATAATACCTTAATTTGCTTTCCCATATGGCTCGTGAGACTATGGAGTCAGTTCTGCTCCTACAGTGAGGCCATTAGTAAAACTCCTTAGGACTTGTATACAAAAAGTACTTGTTCAAGAGTGATAATTTCTTATTCTGAAGTTATTTGACTTCTTTTTTTGAGGCATATTAATCACTTTCATTTATTTTTTCATTTGATATATATTTCTGTACAGTAGAAACTCACGGTTTAGGTATTTTAATTCTGCCCAAATTTAGGCAGATATTACACGCATGAAAAACTATCTTGGAAAAAAAATCAGAAAATTCTGATGAGGCTGTAATGGAAGAAAAGATTGTTCAGCATAAAGTAACATTGCATTTAATCTTTATTTTTTCTTTTCAGATTAATTTGGGTGTTCTGATGCATAAAAGTCCACAGTCTGTGTGCTCCCTGACCCCACGTTGTCTAACACCCATGTACCTGGTACCACATAAGCATGTGCCCTTGTACTCCCCATACTCCATAGGTGAAATTTTAGCTAACATTGTCTCAGTTAAATAATGGTCATTGCTTTTCACTCTTATTAACTAAATCAGTCTCTTGGTTCATTCCTTTTAGAGGAATTTCTTGTATAGATTTGAACTGGTAGAGAAGAACTCTGTATATAGAGGACTAGGTATATGTGCAAAAATGTTGGCATATATGCATTAAAAATACAGGAAAATATAGCAACTGAAAGTAAAAAATTGAATCAAATTAATCTGTCCTTAAGTAATTTGTTTTTAAGGCATTTGGTTAGAATAATAGAATATTAATTTGTTCATGAAACTGCAGTGTAGTTCTCCTATACAGTGAAAGAGCTATGCTGGAGAGGGATTTCACAGTTGCTTTGAAAATGTGTTTGATCATACATGTTGATACATGTTTTTTTTTTGCCTAGTCCTTACTGAGTTTAACCAAATCTGATCCAAATCCCACTGAAATTAAGGGCTGTTTTTTAAATGAATAGGAATTGGATCAGTCCCTTCTGTAGCCTGGTTTATTTGAGGGTTACAGCTGTCAGAATTTCTGTGTGTGTGTGTGTGTGTATGTGTAGCTGTGTAAATTTTATTCATGTGTCATCATGTAGAAAAAGACCCATGTTTTGTGTAGTTTTACAGTGGCTTTGTGCGTGTGTTAGGTAGGCACATGACCATGAGGTATTACGTGAGAAGAGTTGTGTTGCAGTGGTCTCCTCTTTATGCACAAGTATTTTTTTAAATATCTAGAGGATAGCCATCATCTAACCCTCAACAGGAAAAATGGCAGATTAATTTTTGCTGGGTTTTTTCCATTTTAATTTGTCCTTGAAGGTCAAAATTATTTTGGTGATCACTTTATGTCACGACTTTTATTTGGAAACGGACTGTAAGGTCTCTGGCACAGGGACTGAGAAGTTAAGAGCACATGTCTGAAATGTTAACTTCTAACACATCAGAAGAATTTTTTGGGCTTTTTTGCCCCACTCCATAGTGGTAAAGCAAATATGGGCCAATACCTGCTAACTTCATTATCCACCTTTTCTTAACCAAGTCCACTTGCTTAATTACAGAGCTAAAAATAGTGTTAGTGTTTTCTTTCATAGATGGTTGTAGTATCTGTGTGTAATGCATTGCAGCAAATAATTGTTCTTTGATTTATAGCTTTTTTTTGTATTGACTTCCTTTCATGCTGCCTAGTTTAAGAACCTAACCTCAGACAAGCAAGTTTGAAAGTTTAGGCCATTGTTTTCTAACCTTATAGATGGTCCCCAAACTATCCAGCACTTATTTCTTTGTTAGCCTTAAGAATAAAGAGATACTGCTTCTGGTATCCAAAAGGTAACCACAGTTAGGTCTAACGGAGTTTTGGGAAAAGGTGGCAAGAAGGAAACAAGTCAGCTTGTTCCCTGACACTTCTAGCAGCCCTGAACAGTATGGAATTTGAGTAACAGAAACTCAGTAGAGTGAATAGAAGATTTTGGATCTAAGGGCATTCTGAGCAATGCAAATTGTGCTAGTAGAACGCGATGAAATGGGAGCATTTGGTCATCTAAGCATCAGCCTAGGGTGAAACCCAAACGTGCAGTCAGTCCCCCACTCTCTTAGACCAACAGACATGTGAGGCTGTGGTACCATGTCAGACTGGGTGAGTGAGCAGGAGGGGGGGCATGCACCATCCTGCTGGGGCCACCTGTGGCTCTGCCACCAGACAGTGCTCTGCTGGTCCGCCCCACCGCCCTGCCACAACAGTAGCTCAGCCTGTTAGAAAATCTGGATCAAAAGAAAAATGGAATATATTTGAGCCTGATCTTTTGTCCTGGGCAGTTTTTAACTTTAGAGGGTTTTAGTCTTGTAAACAGGCAGGTGTGTAGCATGTGAGAAGTCCCTTGGAGCTGTGGTGGCCAATACTGGTCAGCCGAGACAGCAGCTGGCCTCAGGGCCTGCTGTGTCAAGGATTGAGCTAATCTGTCTAGTGAAGATGAACAAAAAAGAAGCAAACTATATGCTAAAAAGCAAAGTTAAACATCAAAAAGATAGCAAAAGTACTTGGGGCTCTTTTTGAAATTAAAAGTTCTGGATGCATGATAAATGCAGGTGTGACTTTTTATTTGAAGGAATATTTTAACATCGTTGTTTTATTTATTCCAAAGTTAGGTAGTGTTGAAATGGAGACCTTGAAGATGTTTTTTAGTAGTTGCTTTGGAAGTACGTTTGCCTAGTACGAGTAAGTTGTAATGAAAGTTTTACTTTGTATTTGTTTATTCAAGAGTCCAAGATGGAAGCAAGTGAATGTTTTGTAGGGGGATGAAAGATAAGTGTGTCTGTTAGGTATGATACAGTTTCCAAGTCCATGTGTGTCAAGGCCAAATGTAACTCACTTTTTATACATTTACCACAGTCTTGTTTCCAGTAAATGAAAAGATTTATCTGGGTGGCAAGAACAGAAACTTGCATTAAAAATTAGCCTTGTATTATTCCTTTGCATTCTTTAAAAAAAAAAAAAATTATCCAAATTTATAATGAAACTGAGAATAAATAACAACAACAAAAAAATTAAACCTTTACTCTGTTATTCTTTCTACTGCTAGTCAGGGAGCTACTGATATATAAAAAGCATAATGGCTGCTACAGCTAGTAAAACAAAAACTAATTGCATCTTTAGGTAACAGTCAAATCCATAGTGCCCTGTCCCATGAATCTGCTGTTATGACATGTAAGCAAGACCTAGCCTATTGGCTTCATAAGGACAATTCAGATACAGAAAGAAAGCAAGTTTTGGCTCAGTCATGTGTAAACAAAAGTTCCTCTGCACATTTATAACTAAAAAAGCAGGTTAGGGATGATTTTCTTAGTATGAATGTAACCCCAAATAGGAAGGAAAATAATTCCATTGTAGTAGTAGTGGAAACTAAATGTTAAACAAGCATGGATCAGGGAAAAAAAAATTGTCAGAGCAGCATACAGCCATTTTATCACTCTCATCTGTTAATATACTTGTTATTAAGTAAATACAAATATAAAAGATAAATGTTGATCATCTTCTGGTATTTAGTCCGTGGTAACAGTCATATTTTTCTCTTAAATTCTGAAGTTAAAAATATAAAAAACATTTTGCTCTTGAGAAGAAAGGCTGGATTTTTATTCTCTCCTCCATTTAAACTATTGATTAACAATTTATTTACTTGTCGCTTATTGTTGACCATCCCAATTATTGCTTTTTATTTGATATTTTACTTCCTGGTTTTTTGGTTTTTTTTCTGGACAGTATAATAAATAGGTTTTAATTTCTGTAGGATTCTAATCTTCTACTTTTACATATAGTACTAATATTTTCCTTAGAGATATCTTACCTTTCAAATGAGAATTTCCTCTCTATAATTTTATCTTCATTACCCAAAACACTAAATACTCTATATTGAAGTTATCTTGTTTTGAGCAGTCAGTATATGGGTTAGTCTTTCTTGCAGGCTTGGGGGTTCAGGTCTGAGGCTATAAACACTTCTGTACGTATGAGTAATTCTAATTTTGTGAGTAGTCTAAGCCAGCAGGGCTCCTCAAACAAGTACGTGTTTGCAGGCTTGGGACCTGGAGATACTTGGATGGAGGAGATGATAGGGAAGGGCTACAGATGCCAAGTTTTATTTTTAATTACACATGCCTGTCAAGATCATCAAGTAATATGATAGCATATTTCATAAAACGGACTGTTTGGGATACATAACACAAATGAAGCTGTTTGCCTGATTTGATACCATTAATAAAGTTAACATAAATACCTGGTATTTTAATCAAATCTAACCATTCTGATAGTTGAAAGTTTTGGTCCTGATTTACTTAAATTTTACGTAGCATTCAAACATCTAAAAATCTTCCCATCTTATGATACCTGGCTGACAAATTTGAAAAAACAGGAATCAGTTCCTAAAATTTGTGGGGATCAAAAGGTTTTTTAAAGATGCTATCAAATTAACAGCCTTTTGGGTTTTACATATGTTGTTATGACTGCTGTGTTTTTTCACTAAGAAATTTGTTTTGATAAATTTGGCCTTTTTTCCCCCTTTACCACACCCCTTCCAAACTGCAGCCATAAATTAAAAAACACCTAAGAAAAAGCTGCTTGCTTGGTTCTTAATACTGCTCCTATTTAATTTAATGGGATCAGTATCAGTTTCAGATGTGAGGGGTATGGTGTAAAAGTAGAAGGATAGAGGTACCTAAAAAGACTATTTCACAACTTGGAGAATATTTATAATGTAATCAGAAGTCTGTGCAATGAAAGAAAAGGGCTCTAAAGATATAGTCAATGATAAATAAAGAAGCAAGAAAAATCAGTGTTTTAGAAGCTATGTTTGCAAATGAAAAATATATCTACCTGGGAAATGGTAATTAAGTTTTTTTAAAAAAATACTGCTTTTACGGTTGTGAAATTAAGAAAAACTATGAGAGTCAAATTCTGCCCTAAGATATATATTGTCTGATGGCATCAAGAGGGAAGATTTTAACATCTCACATCTGACTTGGAACCAAACCAAAAAGACTATTTTCAGATGACTCTGGAGTGACTTCCAGATCAGAGGATCCCAAATTGATCTGCCAATGTATAGAGAGATGATTTCATCAGGCATAGAGAACAGTCTCTTTGGAGTTAAACACGATAGCTATTGAATAGTACATAGCAATGACAAATGGCAATTTTGGCTTTTAGTTTAAAGTGGGAATCTACTCACATGTAGAACTTCACAGTACAGAAGACTGTCTGCTAAAATGAGTGACACTGGCCATCATTCCCAGTTCAAACTGCTGTGTAATGGCGTTGCTCCTCTGTCCTGTAAATATAACTAACCCAAATGAATTGCTAGGTTCTGTGATTCAAATAGAGCATTAGTAAACAGGATGTCCAGGTCTTCCTCCAGGGTCCCCCAGCTTTCCAGTATAAACCTGGACAGACATCTCTTTTTCAAATGGTATGTAGCAATTACATGAAACACATTTCAACAAAACGAAGGCTTCAACAAGAAGGCACAGTTTTGGGTAGACTGATCCTAGGCACCTGGTTACCAGTTTGGGGACATTGGCATAAACACATTTATTCTCCTTCACTTCTTTTATGAGTGCAGTTTGGTGATACCATCTGACTATCTTAGTTTCTGAGGGGTCCTGTCTGGAGTAGTGATTTGGTGTATCTCCATTTTTTTAAAATTCTAGAGAAGAAGAAAGAAGGCAGCCTGTTGTGTCAGAAGGCTGCGTACAAAGATAACTGGAAAGGCTCTGGTGGGTCTTCCCAAACCACACTGACTAGAAATTAACTGTCATGTATCTGGCAGACACTTAATAATATCAACAAGAATCAGCACTTTTTTCTCAGAAGTCTTCAGAGGACCCAGCTAAGCTGCCTATGATGTTTATTGGCCCTTTGTTTTAGAAGGTGGTCATGAAATATTTGATTCTTACTTGTCCTGCAAGACATTTTAGTTATGAGGCTTTTGACATTTGACAGTCTTTAAAAAAATTCCAAATTGAAAGTTCTTGTTTCCTTGTTGTTAATCAGGATCAGGTTCCTGAAGACTAGCAATGGGAATGTCCCTGTACCTTTAACCAGGGAAAACAGGAAAAGGAATGTTTCCTGAATGTCTTGTGTACAGTAACACAGACCTGAAAAGCTGCTTTCCTGGCATTGCTTCATGCATTGCTGTAAATTTTAATGGATGCTTTTCCTGCAGTTGGGCCATTCATAGCTGCCCTCTCCTGTGTGGATTCTCCCATGCCTAGTAAGGCGTGCGGTCACAGTGCAACCTTGGCATCCAACCTGGAACGTTTACATGTCTCTGCAAGTCTTGCTGGCCACTTGTTTCCACAAAACTTGCAGGAACTCAATTACCATTAAGACCTGTATTTAAGTTCCAGGACTGACTACAAACTACCAGTGCACTCAGCAGTTACTGACCACCCTTATGGTCACTTTGTCTTGTCCATGCACATGTACACACACGTCCACACACACAGCATGATCACAAACCTTGTTGCCATAGGAAACCAAGCTAAAAACAAGCAAGGTCAGAAGGCACGAGCTCATTTTTTTTTCCTATTCCTTCTTAAAAACTCCTAACATAGGTTTTTGTTATTTTATTATTATGCTATTAGATTAGACGTAGGTTTGGATGCTTGGTAATGGAAATCATACTTGCTGCCTGCTAGTTTTATACTGCATGCCATTGTGGTGGCCATCATGGAGTTTGGCTGCCATCTTTATCAGGCCTTACCTCACTCCCTAGTCAGTCTCTACAAGATTTGGCAGTCATACTTGCTGCTTTGGCTTGCAGTTTCCTTCCTGGTCCCCTGCTTGTTGTTGAGAATGTCTCCCATAATCACTTTGATCTCACTGCAGAGTTTTGCCCACTTCGGAAAAAAGTAGCGGCATCACAGGAATAAAAGATATTCTGAAAACCCAGAGTAGGATCATCAGTGGTTAAATATCACCTAAATCGCTAGTCTGGTTAGAACTAACTCAACCACTGCCATCTTTGCTTTAGAATAATATTTATAGTGTGTTATGGCTAAACCTTTATAATACAGAGGTACTTACCTGGGTAGGATATCTGACGCATACCATGTCTCTCCATAAGGGGACATGAAAGCCATAGTTTTGATAACTGTTCATGGGTAACTCTTCTTTCTTTGTCCTCCCAGTAGAGCAGCAAAGTGCCACATTTTTGACCAACATGGTTACTTGTGGAGACTTATTTGTCTTTTCAACATGAACTGTTGCATTCTCTTCCATCTTCTATCAAATACACTTGCAGAGTACAAGTCATAAGGAACAGGAACCCATCTGGATATATGTGTGAAAGAGCTTAGCTAATAATAAAGCACAGTATGTATTTCTTTATGTCATGCAAGCATTCAAATAAAGTGCCTACAAATGGGCACAGTAATTTGTACATGTTTTATCACGAGTAAATCAAACTTCATATTTTCCATATACTGTTTTAGAAATTCAGAAACTGGACACTTACTTGGTTATGGTGGCCTGTCCCCATGGCCAGGGAAGGCTTGTGCCTTGCTTGTGATTTTTCTATGCTTTTACTTGCTCTTACAGAGGTTCTGCTCTTGGGTAAAATCAGAGAAATTTCAGGCTTGGAAAATATTTCCTATTGTCCTGTCTGGATGCTTTTTTGCTCCAATGGATGGAAATTATATCTTAAATGTATATATTGCTTATTAATGATTCCTTTGCAGTGACAATCAGTAAATCCCAGTGGTACATAGCTCACCCCGATCCTATCTGAATTTCTACCTCTTCTTTCCTTGGTTTTGTCAGTGGGGCAGAAACAGAGTACCCAGAGTCACTCAGCAATGGCCTCTAGCCACCTCCATTTTGTTAGGCCTTCTAGGGACAAAAGCTCTTCTCAGCATCAAGAGTTTATTGAGGAGGGGGAAGAAGTCTGCTAGAGTAATGGTGGGAAATTGTAAAATTTTGAGCACTTCTGGCCACCAACAAGAGCATGGAAAATGCATTTTCTGAAACTCTCTTACCACCCCATCCCCAGTTTCCCTAGAACTGTATCAACGTCTTTACTAGTCGTATACACAGGGTCTTGGCTGGGTGGTGCCAAGTCATGAAACATTTGCAGTCTGGGAGCTATGCTGATGTTATCAGGTCAGCAGAGAAAGGAACTACTAGAATACAGTTATTTTCAAAAGCCGTCCAGGAGATTAAAGTTACCACAGCGTACACCTATTGCCCTGCATTCTTTCAAGCCCTAGGCATATAGCTTTAAAATCCTTCAAGAAAAGGAAACTGGCAGCTCACTGAGAGACTCCTCAGACCTGGCACCATGTATCTTGAAGGCTTACATCACTGGCTGTGTCCTTGCTAGTAAATGATATGCGTCCTGGACCATTCTCTGGCACTGAGGTCAACTGGCACAAAACATCCAGTGTCCGTACTACTAAGCTCTTTTGATCTCACAAGACAGGACAGCCATATGCAAAATGTTTCTTGAACACCGTCTCTGGCTCGTAGTAGCTTTCAGGTCTCACCCAGGAACTGTTTGGGAGAGTGCTGTTTGGTCCTGGCCTCAGCCATGCCAGGGTTCTTCGAGAAACTGGAGAAGAGGTGCCAACAGTAGTGTCCCTGGCACCACTTAATGTTTCAGAGAAGGTGTTGCCAGCAGACTTGCAGGTGAATTGTGAGTGCAACAAAATGAAAGGGTTGATCCTTCTTACAAAGGCTGCAGTTCCTTGTCTTTGTCAATCCCTTGTCCTCTCACTCATACCTGAGATTTTATTCTGATGAACGCTGGAATGGCTTACTATTTTCGGCTTTTTAATAGTTTGCTGTTGTGATTGTAGTTGATTGTGTTTGAATTTGTATTTCCCAAGGATAGGGAAAGGGATTCTATAAATATTATTTGTTTTAATTAATAAATGCCGGCTTCTTTTGTAATGTAATAGGGCAGAAAGGATGTGCACTGGGAGAGTGACCAGTAAGGCCAGAAAGGCACTGCTGCTTTTATTCCTGTGCCACATTCACCATAGTCCCTGTGAATCTGTTCCCAGAAACTCTAACGCCACCACAAAGGACATTATTTATTATAAAACCTTTGCTAAAGCCCCAAGGTATTGAGGGCAGAAAATAAATTACTTAATACCTTCTCAGGTATCTTTTTATGACTTGTATTTTGCTTTCATGATCCACAGAGACCCTGTAAAGCAGGTCCTACTGAAAGGATGCATTTGGTCAAAAGTTTTTGATTTGAACATTCAGATTATTTTGATCCCTTATAGGCTCTTGAGAAGATCACTAGAATTATTTCGTGTTAGTATAATCTTTCAAGGTGCATCTTAGTTCTGAAATATTCTCTGTAGCCTGATGCAAGCTCTGGTTGCATTTGGCCTGGCATGTTAACCAGGCTTCTGCTCACTGAGTCAGACCATTTGTTGGCTGTGGTCTGGGAGGCACACTGTTAGCCAAGGAGGATAGGTTTCTTTCTGGCAATTATTTTGTTGACTAATAAGCCTTTAAATTTCTTGTTTATAACATTTTACAAATCTACAGGTCAAAATCTGAAATAAAAGACAATATTTTAATTAAAATGCTAATAGACAAATCAGTGATGATACAGAGCCATGAAGATTCATTGTAGTCTATTAAGGTTGTGTCTACATTGTCAAATGAGTGTATCTATTCCTCAAGCTATCTTGGATAAGGAAACAGAATATCTTGGGTATTTTTTGCTATTCTGAGGCTTTCTGTTAGACTGATAGTTGAGGGAAATATTCTGTGGGACAAATGCTGTTTGCTTAACTCGTGGGAGCTAGTCTGCTTATTTCAGTGAGTTAGCAAAGTGAACTGGATTTTGTTGTTTGGAAAGTATTCTGAAAGCTGTGCTATATTTTAATGGAGGATCCTCCACTCGTGTGGATGTCACAATATGATTAAATCGATGGGAAACCTGTGGGGAAGTTGAAGGTATGACGCTGAGTTTGGAATGTTTTAAGATTAACAAATACACCCTTGAAGGGGGCATGCACAAGGGAGATGGACCCAAATTCTGATACACTTTAAGTGGTATTAAGTAATATTCATGGCTATTTATAATACTGTATATTTAGGGCTTCTGTGAATATATAGAACTGGAATTAGTATGTTCTAAACTAAGAATTTTAGAGTAGTTTTAACAAATGTTCTATTCATCTATAAATTCTGGAAATGTATTCTGTCAATGGAGGTTGGTACATAAAGACTGATGACTGTTGAAAAAAAATGTGAACTTTTGTTTGAATATAACTATTTGTTTTGATGGTAATTGAGGCAATTCCTTCACTTTCCACAAACATTCATTAGATGATATTCTGTAGAAAAACTGTCACATGCAATGATGCATTTCTGTATCCATATGAATGCCTGAACTGGAACTCTGTGTGCAGCTCTTAGGGAAGCCTTTGATGGGTTGTAAGTTTGCCAGCCGAGGGTAAAAAAAGATGTCAGGTGATTGGGGTGACCAACAACCCCTATAAATACTAATCTATGAGTGGTGAATTCCTAAAATACACAAAACAGTCATTTTAGTGAGTAGCTTGTGAGCAATCTCATGGGCAGAAGTATGTTGGCAATTACTCATTCAATAATTTGTGAAAAATATATCTTCTCATTGACATTTTGAAAAACAAGAAGATAAATCTCTTAAATGCATTGCAGGGAAAAATCTTGCCAGCTAACAACCCAAAACACACAACTCCACTTACAAATATTTAGCCACCTTCTGACTGATATTTCTGAAATTCTCATACTTCTTGCAGGAAGAAGTCTATCTAGAGGTACAGATCCCCCCAGTTCCCCAAAGATGCAAAAATGTAACCCCAGAATTGTGACACAATTTGAATAAAACCCCAAATCTATATGAGTGGCTTGGTCCTGATCTGAAATTTGCAGCTGGATGGCTTTTTTTTTAAACAAAATATCAAATCTTTATACTTGGATATGTTAAAAAAAATGGATTGCAATTTGAACTTTGAACCAAAATTTACTTCTGAAGGCTGTTACGCATGAGCATTAGGGATCTCAGTACACATTTGAAAATGCAGTTATTTGCAGACATCAATTTAAACTCCTCTGCAGACCACAGGTAGATCCAGAACAGCTTATAACTCGTGATTTACAATCTGCTGCAGCTACAAGATTTACGAGGGCCCATTCCTGCATCATCCCCTTCTCATTGGCCCTGAGAATCAGTTCTTCCATGCTGTTCCTCTGACATACCTTAGAGGTCCAAAAGAGGTTTGTTTCCTGTGTCTCCTTCTTCCTTGAATGTCTTTGCTGAAACTCCCAAGAAGAAAGGTCATTTTTAAGGGTATATTTTTGTGATGGAGACATGGAACATGAATTGAGACTGACAGATTAATTTCATGCAGGATCCATGAATAGTGCTTGCAACTTATCGTCCATATGTGCATGGACTGATTTCAGATTGGTAGCTTAGCTGGCGTAGCTACTTCAAATGTTTTACTTACAAAGTTGTTAGTGCAATTTCAGCCTTATTTCAGTAGTGGCTGGACAACAGATCCCATCATGTATAGACATGGACCTCTTCATGTGTTCCTTTTTTGGCTTGGGGGTTGGGGGGAGTAATATAATTTCCTGAAATAATTGTTTATTTTTTACAATTTTCTAATTAAGACTGAGTTCCTTAAGCACTATATTACTAAAATAGTTCCATACTTTTCTAAATTTTTTTTTTGTTCTCAAGTATACAATGACTACCTTAGCATAGTCAAAACAGTCCCCTCCATTGTCATTTGATGGTTTGAGATTTTCTTTAGAAATAAAAACAACTGAAGTAGAGCTGTTTCATTGAACTTCTTCCTGAAATATGCAATGTTTTTGTTTATATTTTTGGATTTCAGCTTTCCTCTGAATGATTTGCTATCCAAAACAAAATCAGGGCTTTTCTAGTACACAGTAATTAAAAAAAATGAGAACTAACAGTATTAGAAAATTAGTTTTATTCCTTGTAGATTGGTGACCTGTACAATGCAGAATGCAGATGATGACCTGAAAGTCAGAGTCTGAAAAGAGTGACAAAACTTATTACAAAATGATTACTGAAATTGTTAAGAAATTTGTGCTTTGAGGCAGTCATGTGTCTTTAAGCCTGTCACAATTCAATTCCACTGCTTCTTTTTTAAAGTGTTCAGTGATGAGTCTGAATAAAGCATTCCCAGCAACTCTGGTAATGTCAGTGCTGCTGGCCTAAAATATTCCACCTTTTGTAGTAGCCCTTCTCCCCACATGGCATGTGTTAGTACATCTTACCCTGTTATCAAGTGTCCCCCTTCTTCTGCCCCATCCTCCTTTCAGCCAGTGGGAATTAGTGTATTTTTGTGAGAACAGGGGCTGGCCCTCTTTCTCAGGATTTCTTTCCTCAAGAAAACAATAACTTTGCACAATGCCTGATTGGTTTGGGGGAGTTGTTTATGGTAACTACTTGAGTGCAACTGTGTTTTTGTGTTTTCTTTTATTGTTGCTAATCTGAATTTATTTTTAAAAAGGGAATTAAATTACCTAGACAGGAAGATATTGATGCAAATTTCCTTACTGCTAAGTTAATAGGATTGAAATTAGGAGCATGTACATATTTTCAAGAAGCATCAAAAATATATAACAACAATTTAGGGACCTTAGAAAGACTTCAGTTTTAGCAGAAATGTAATTTCTTAACTTGCTTAGTTCATCTGTTTTTTAAATGCCATGACCAAGACTTGCATCTTCAGTGATTCCTCAGGATTGTGTTGAACTCTTCTCAAGAACAACATCCTGCACAGCTGTCATCCTGTTTTCTTCAGGATATTCCAAAGACTCCCCAAACTAAGCTCTGTAACAATTATGCTTTACAATCCATTCCATCACATATCTTCTTTATAATTTTACCTGGAAATTTTGTGAGTGAGTTTGAAGAGCAAAACTTTAACTATGGAAGTGTTGTAACATGTACTACCACACGTAAGTACAGGCAATTGTTTTACAGCTCAAGAAGATTAAAGTCTGTTTCTGAGATTAGCACTTTCTAGCCAGTCAAATGGTACAGAAATATAACCTTCTATTTTTATTTCTCCTTTTGTGTACACTATCAGTGCACATTCAACCCAAAGGATCTCACGGTGCTTTGCAAATAACGTATGTACAGAAATTCCTTCTGTGCTGAAATGCCCAGGCTTAGAGGGTGGGTTGCAGCCAAGAAAATAATTAGCTCATACCACGCTGCATGACGTTTCTGAACTGCATGTGTGTAAGGATAATTCCAGTCAAGGGCATATCAGACAGTACATCTCACCAGCGCATCCTGCTAGAAAAGTCTAATGTTTAAAAGCTCTATTAAAATTTTTAAAACTATCAACAGCCTTTTTGTTGACAATCAGTATAATCCACAAAGGCTTTATTTTTATTTACACATGTACATGTATTTTAATAGCCATAAATACAATTAAAATGTTGATTTATCATTGACATCCCTAAAACTTTTCTGTTTTAACAAGTATTTTTCTTTAAGCACCAGGGCTAAAGGAAGTTTGAACAAACTTGACTTATACACCTGAGAGGACAATATATATCTATATTGACTACTGATACTGGCTGACAGCTCTGAGTACCAGCCTATACACAGACTTACCAGTATGAACTGTGAGCTAGACAGTGAATTGTGTGTGGGCATTTATCTTTTTAAATGCTACAGTACCTGCTGCCTGTTTCTTGTTACTTACATAGTGCTGCTAGCTTGGAGATCCCCAAGTACTTTACCAAGGTTAATTAAGGAATAATCCCATTTAAATGGGGGGGGGGGGGAAAGGTATTAAAAAAACTTCAACAAAAACCTAAACCTTTTTTCCCTGTTTAACAGTGAGAAACCACCAAAGAGTTCTATGACGTGGTTTTGTCAGTAACACATGTTGAGCCCTGAGTTAAAACTTATTGTCAAAACTGAGTGCCATAACTACACTTGTCAAGCTCTTTCTCTGACTGGTTTTGTCCTTCAGTTTCCTTTTGGAGTAGAGGCAGCCAGTTATTGTGGGACTGTACAATCCTACCACAGTGAGACTAAGTATAGTTTTCCACAAGCATCCTACAACAGTTGTACTGTTGACTCGTAATTATAAGAAGGACAGGAATGCCTATAACCTCCCAAGTGCTAGCAGTCTTCTATTACAATGTCTTTTCATAGGAGACCTTTAATAAGTGCTCCAGTGTCTTGCAGAGAAAAGTATGTTGATGTGACCTCTATGCCAGCGTGAGGAGAAGGGGCGCTGTTAACCTCAATCTTTACCATAAGTCTTGCTTTCTAAAGAATTTAACTTAGCTCCTCTAACTTGTTTTCCTTGCTTTGTCCTCTCCTTTCATTCTCCTCATCTCTGCACTGACTCCCAGGATGCCTCCATTCTCAAAACTGTTACACCAACTCTCAGTTAATATTGCTATTCAGGTACTGTCTTTTTCTGCAGATTCCTCAGGACAGATTTCTTCTGTAAGTCATTTCAGAGGAGATCTACTAATGAAAAGTCCACAATAACAGATTGAAAAGGATGAGAAAATGGCAAGGACTACGAGGAACCAAACAGCAACTACTGGTTGTCTTCTTGTAGAAAACTCTTGCACTGCTCAAGCATCTCTACTCTATTCTCCCTTTTCTTCATGCCTCCTAAGGTATGTTTGGGATTAGTCTCATTTAGAATGTTAGCTTCTCAGGAACCAATATTTTTAAATATTTTTACCTGTATTGAGATATATGCCTGTATGACACTGTATCAGTAACAAGAGGAAAGGCATCAGCACAGTTCCTTTAGCTCAAATTTATGTGTACTAACCAAAGGATTCATTATTTCTGCTCTTCCATGCTTAGATTTCCAAGTCAGATCTTTCATGACAAGGCTGTAGATGGAAAGTCATACTTTGAAATAAAACTTTAAGAAGTAAAGTGAGGATAAATGATCTTTATAAATGTAATCCAAGTAGTTATTATTTAATAGCTGATATTTTTGCTTCTTCCTTCCCACTTACTGCTGAACACCAGCAGCTTATAAAGAGAAAGAGCCTGACAGGGGAAAATAGCTGATTTTTTTTTTCTCTGGAAAATAGAGATTTCTCTCAGGAATGTGTGTAAGTCCTGGTATGTACACACTAAAGTGTGCATGCATTTATTGGAATCAATAGCTCTGAAACATTATATGTACATGGTCTCTCTATGAAAAAAAAGGAGAGAAAAGAAAGGTGGTTCAATCTCAAATAAATTTCCAGGCTGATTTGGTCAGACAAAAAATAATGTGGGCATATGTAGCCAGGATTCAAATGCCTACATAATGTATGTGCTCTCTGAGTGTAACTGCCTGTGTCCTCTCCATGTGTGTCTGCGTGTTGATGAGGTGTTTTGTATTTATTTTATTATGTGTCTGTCTGGACATGCATCCCATCCATTTTACCTGTTCATCCAAAGCAGTCTAAGTCATAACAGTTCTTGTTTAGCTATGTTTGTCAATGCACATATTTGAGTTCATTTGAGTTCTACATGTTCTAGTCAGGACATGTGCTTACCCATGATATATGTATGTATGCATGCATTCATGAAGATATAGTTAACCTGCTTTGGTCTGATATGGAGAGGTGAATAACTGTGCAGAAGAGTGTATACAAGGGAAGTTTGCTTTAACTAGTTTGCAGACATTTAGCATATTCTTAGTGTACAGAATGCTGACCACTGAGTGCTTGTGATAACATCAGGGTTAGTAAGGATTGTCAATATTAAAGATATTTTAATAGATCAAGATAATAATGTCCATGTTCTTGCATAAGTGATTCCATTTTCTCTCATTCAGACACACACACAAAAATCAAAATTACAACACTGTGAGAAAGCTGGCCTTAGTTTCTTAGGGGAAGGCAGAATATGGCCGAGACTGGTTTTAAGAGGGTTTTTGTTTGGTTTTGCCTTCTGCTTAGAAATACAAACCTTTAGATTTCTGATGCCAAGTTTGGAAATTGCATCCCTACTAAATGTTTTACAGGCACTTTGAGCTGTCTGGTGAGCCAAAGTGAGAGATTATATTCATCAGTTGTGCTGTCTGCTTAATTTAAGTGGAGTAACCTTCCTGAAGTGGGATTATTTCACATAGTTTTCCAAAGAACCAGGATTTTTTTTTAATGGCAACAGAAATAAAAGTATTCCAGTCTCCAGCACCTTGAATAAAAATAAAGACTTGATTTTTTTTATTGCTTCATTTGAGAATTTAGGCCCATGCAAAGTGAGTGCAAAAGAGGTATTGATGATCAATTTTGCGCTATTTTCTTACCTGAGTCTTGAAATGCAATACAGAGTACCAGCATGGTGAGACAGGTGCTTATGCAGAGCTGAGTACACAAGGGGCAAGAGAGAAGAAAATTAGGGCATAGGGGCCTATCCCAATTCCCCCGAAGGAAATGGGAACTGGATTAAGCCTAAACCTCTAATTACATAGGGGTAATAATCTATCAGAACTGCCACAGCAAAAGGGAGTTGGATCAAGCCCAAGACTCATAATTGCATTTTTTTTTCTTGCCATTTTTGTTCATATATTTTGTTTACTCTGGCTCATCACGACATTATTTTGTAATTATTATTATAGGATTAGTGGCCATTAAATATCTGATTTCTGAATGGTATGGCTTGTTCCTTGTCACTGATGTCCCTGATCTATGTCAGAAAGGTTTGCACATTCTTGTTGGTATAGTAAGAGATACATTTATCTAATTGATGGAAATGCATTTCCTACCGGCACCTCAAAGAGCCATACTACTTTTCTGTGTGCAGAAAACAATCCGGTGCAAGGCCATGCCAGCACTTTTTTCTTCCTGTTTTTTATCCTGGTGTTCATACCAATGCCTTTGAATTTCTGTAGTGAGGTCTGGATATATCTAAGGAATTTTATAAGAAAGAAGTGTTACTGGCTACGTGATAAATAGCTATTGCTTAGAGAAAGTTACAGTGCTGTCTGCCATTTTGGAGCACCCCAATACATTTATTCAGTTTGTTCACTACCAGATTTCCTCCTGCTCTTCTAAGATGAACTCTGCAGTGGTATCAAACTGTCATCTATAGTGCAGATGTTTGGAGATTTGTCCCCTCTTTGAATCCTATCCCCAGACATACCAGCTCTAGAGTCAGAAGAGAGTTCTGGCACATACCAGGCAACAAGAAGTGTGCCCATACTTCCAGTGGTTTCCTGACTGTGCCATACTGGCAGTATCAGAGCTACAGGGCTGTACAGAGGCCCTGATACACAATGGGAATTCTCACTGACGACAGTAGAAACTGCATGCATCAGTCTAGGCAGGACTCCAGGTAGATGACGTCAGTGTGGCTTGGAAAACATCAAAGTAGGAAATATATGCTGGAGCAAGGGGCATTTCTGCAGTCACTCCTCATAACATAATTTTACTTAGTCACCCATTAATTATATCCTGAGACAGAAGGTTATAGCTTTATTTTGGAGATTTTATTGATTTTTCCTAATTTGTAAATTTTCAATTTGTGACCCTAATACGTAAGCTCAAAATTAGGGGAGGGATTAAGTCAAGAGAGGTTGTAGGCTTCTGAAAAAGTTTTCTCACAGGACTGGTGGAAGCAGGCAAGCAAATTAGCTATGGATTTTGATTAATTAATGCAAGGGTTTAAATAGCAAGGTTGTCCAAAATAGGAAGGTTTTACTTATCGGGAGATCCCATCCACTGTATCTATCTGGGGAGCTGGAAAGGACATAATTATCAATACTCATTGGAAAGATATGGAGAATCACTGATACAGCTATTCATTGCTTTCTGGGACAGAGGGACTTGGACCAATTTGGAGGTGTTTTGTTCCCAATTAATATATTTTTGGCTACAGCAGAGGTACAGAAACTTTGAACCAAATAGTAGAAGACGTGTCTGTCAATTAAACTATCCAGGAGATGTATTGGTAAGTGACCTTCAGTTACAGAGATATAAAGACTAAGTAACCTCAGTCACTTCAGTGGAATCATTCAAGACTTAAACTGACAGAAAAGAGGAGGGAACGTCTTTCTCTTTGAAACCCTTTTATCGCTTTTAGAATAATGCAGCCTTAACATGTATCTCCTAACTGCAGCAGGAAATATGTTTTTCTTTCAGACTGAAGAGTATTTTGGTGTTTAGCTCACTTGACATAGTCTCTGTCAAAGAAGGCCATTTTTTTTTTTGAACTTACAAACCTGGTTTGCAGTGTTTCCAACAAATGCATTAAAATCCATAGGGCCACATCTCACTGTAGGCTTAGCATTTGTTAATATTTGGAAGGGACATTTGATTAAGAACAAACAGGGTAAAATAGATCATGATAAACAACAACAAAATGTTTAAAAATAGATCCAACTCTCTTGATTAAAACAGGTTAATTTTTAAATTTGCAATGAAGATTAGTTAGAACTGTTTCAATGATTTGTAAAAAGTGATATCAGAATGCCAATTTAGTGACTTGTACTTTGCTGCCCTTGGCTATGTGGAGCCTGGGAACTCGGGGAGGCAGAGGAGTAAGCTGACCAGTCCAGCTTCAGTATTCAACATGACAAAGTACACCAACACTCAGATACTTCAGGCTGTGAGATGGAAGTGAACTTGTAAAAATTGCTTCCTTCAGCAGGTCCATGTGCTAGTGGTAACAAAGGTAAGGAACCTACTTTAAAATGTATATTTTAACCAAAGTATTTACCTTATCATTGCTTTTTGGAAAAAGCAGTGTAAAAATACCTGTCAGATCCATTTCAAAAGATAGGTTCTCTTTTACCACGAGAGAAAACCATGTGTTTCATCAGTGGGGACTGACACTGGAGAAAGCAGGTCTTCTCTGTGTAGCTTTAATGACAGGACATGTGCATGCTTCCCCCTCCTCCTCACCTCCTTAACAGCAGGTGCAGCGGGATACACCTGCAACCAGTGAATTTGTTGGAGTTTTGGGGGGGTCAGAGGAGCTGGCTTTGGCAGAACTCTGCTAGAAAGGGGAAAAGTACAGGTTTTGCGATACAGCTTTTGTAAATAAATACCTAAATTGCATGTAATTCGACAGCTAAGCATTTCCTTAAGCACTAGTATCAAGATGCTGACTAAAAAGTAAATAATATGAAAAATTTCTGCTAGTAAACTCTTCTCTTTCCTAATATAAAAAAAAGTGGAGAAAATATATTGTACATGCAAAATGGTTTTTGCCTTTTTTGAAGGGAAGAGTGTGTATTAAGAATGCTATTTGAGATAAGTTTAAGAAAAAGATGTTTGAATGCAATAACGTAAAAAAAAAACAAATTTACAAGATTTTGCATACATCTGTAGTTCATTGTAACCAGGGGAAAACTGATTCTTCTGCAGAGTGCACACAAACAGAAAACATTCCACTGGCTTGGACAGGGACTCTGTGTAGGTGGTGTGTTGCCCCTTGGCACAGAGTGACTTCACAGTCCTAGGTAATTTTGTTTTAAACAGCTATTTAAACTAAAGTTTAAATGCTTTAAACCCCCTTTTCAGCCCCCCGATCTAAAAATTAAGGTCCATCTTACTGCTTCTAATAGTACTTATTGCAGATCTCTGTGCTGCAGCCCTAAGAGGTGATGATGTTTTCCCAGGCAGACTGAGGTCCCATTCTCTGTAACTCATACAGGTAGTTTGCCAGCATTTCCCTTATAAAAGTACATGCAGTGGATATGAATTCTTACTGGAAGAGATGAGAGAAATTGCTGAAATCATTGTAGCCGCAGATGTTTGTATCAATAATTTTGGCTTTTGTTTGTTGGTAAAATGTGGAAATCTTTCCTCTGGAAATGTTTAGAGGTTTTCTGCCATGGGTCAGTGCTATGTACCACCTAAGTCCAGTTACACAGAGTATATTTATGTGTAGGGAACTGAAGCCGTGTGCTAGGAGCGGGAAGTGTTTTGCAGTCACTTCTCTGTAAGATATGTGCCATAAAGCTGCTGTAAAGAGTTAATATCACTGGAGGCTCATCACAGAGCACTTGCTAACCTCAGGGGATTTCATCAGACCATGCCCCAAGCAGCTTTTGTGACCCCACGAAGATGTTGCACAAGTCATTCATGTGTTGAAGGTTCAGTTTGGTTTTTGAAAAGTGGTTAATGGCTGCTGTCTTTAGTGAAAAAAGTGTAATAAAAATGCTATTTTCTGCTTCATGCAGAATGTTTTAACTTCTCAGAAGATAGCTCTTAGTCTTTGCTTACCCATCTGGCCCCTTGGGCTGGTCTCTCTCATAGCTGGATTGTGCAGCTGAGGGTGCAAGAGTACAGCAAAGACGAGGTACCTGAGACTGCAGGCAGTGGGAGAGCTACACAGAAGAGCCCTGCCACTGGCAACAGACCAAACCATGACCATTAGATTGCAGTTCAGTTATAGCCTTCTTAAAAAACGAAATCTGGGGTTAAGGTGTTTGGTTAACCCTTTGGAAGTGAGTACTTGTAAAACGGAAAGTTTTTCTAGGAAAGCACTGAGGTATCACAATCTATTGTAAAAGGGCTAAGGAAGGGTAAAATCAGCAACTCTATGGCTCACAATACCTGTGGAGCAGGTGCTTTTAAAAAGTGGACTAATTCTTTTCATATCCTGTAATAGTTACCTTACCTGTGTAAAAGTACATTTTCTAGTTTAAATAATTGTCTTTATTTATGATTAATGGGGTCTGAACTTCAACATACCTTATTTGCCATTAAGAAAATATTCAAAAATCACCTGAATAGCCTTAATTTGTATTTATCAGCAAGGCATTTAAAAATTCTGTTTAGAAGTCTAAAATAGGACAATTTACAAATTGCATTTTAAATAGTTTCATATCTCGCTTAAATAAAAGTTTGTTACATAGCTAGACTGAAATGTTAGATGTTCTGTTTTAATTTAGTGAGACAGCTTTTGGCTCAGAAAAGGGTAATTCTGAATGGAAAAGTTATCAAAGCTTTATTTTTGGCAACAGCTTTTCAAAACTACACGAGGTGTAGTCTGCTGTGCCTTGTGTAGTTTCGAGCTCTTGCTCTGCTTAAAGTGCTCACGATTTTGTTTGATCAGGCCCATAACTATCTCTGTCACCACAAATAGAGCCATCAGTGTCACGCCATTAAAAAAAAAAAAAAGTTAACCCTTTCCTGCCCGGCACCTTCTCAAAGACTTGCTTCAACTTCAGCAATTCAAAGAACCAGCAGTGGAGAGCTTTGCTGGTTGATTTGGTAACTCTAACAGACCATCCTGATTTAACTCCTGGTTTTGGATAATATAAAGGAGTTTTCAGCAATTCTCCCTCTCTCTTCCTGGTTCACATTTTTTTGTATTTGCTGGAAAAATTTCTTGCTTTCAGCTTGCTTCTTTGTGGGGGAAGAGATGAAGCCTATGACTTAACAGCAAATAGACTTGAGGCATCAAGGTCACAGGTAAAATAGGTAGAACTACTAATTTTTCCAGCTGTATACCAGCAAAAGCATGCCCCACAAAAGCCTGATCTTGACCAGCCTCCAACAGCTTTCCATTGCCCTCACTATTTGACACCTGTAGGTTTGTGGATTGGAAGCCAGCTTTCATCCCAGCTGCAGCTGGTGCCCCAGGTCCTGAGCACGCAGGACCTGTGTGCCTGGGACCTCACTGGCCTGGGGGCTCACAAATGTCCTGCTCTGGCTCTGCACCACACTCTGCTTCGGTTCAAAGGCAATTCCACATGAGACTAAATTGCACTGCTTACTGAAGGAGTTTATAAATTCTGGCAGCTAGATCGAAACAATTAGTTCCAAAATAGTTTTGTCCTGTAAAATAGCTTTGATCAACATCAGGACTAAATATGCTTTCTGTTCTTTACTTTAAAAAGTAAGGAATTTCTGCTGGCTATTAGAAGGCTAAATCCTACAACCTCTAATGAATATTCATGCATATTCATGAAAATAATATCAAGGAACTCAATAGAAACATTTCCGTGGATCAGAATTATTCCTAGGAGTGCAGGTTAACATGATCTGACCCCAGCAAAAACTCCAGCTGATAATGCTACAATGCTTCCTCTTTTGGTACCTGACTTTTAGAGCTAAGTTTTGAAAGCACTAAATCAAAAGTAAATGTTAAAACTCTTAATTGCATGTTTCCAAGTGCATTATGCATCAAACAACTTTAAGTATTCCAAATTAATTAAAAAACAAGTAAAAAAGCCTTTAGCTGTAGTTTTGTTTGAGTTTCTTTTCTTGGATGTTTGGGATATGCTATAATCAGTTCTACAAAAATTAAAATCTCCAGGACAAGCAGCTTGAATCTTTAACTAAATAAGCAAAATTTTGCACAGCACTAGAGTTTTTAAAGTAAAGAAATTGGTGATTTCATTTGGAACAATAATTTTCAAATTTAACTTTGGAACCAGCTTTTTCTTCCAGATGAGGGAGGACCAGAAGTAGCCAGAACATTCAGAGAAGGTAACTATATAAGCTTTCAAAGCTGCTTTGGTAACATATTGTCTACCACAAATATTATTTTCACAGAATCATAAATCCATTCTTTCATATGAAATGTCATACAAGTCTCTTGACCTCCTTAGTTAATTTAGGCAAAATACCTACTACCTTTAAATGTATTGCCTGAAATTACTTCTTTCAAGGGAAAATAATATCTTGAGCTTTATATAGCTTTTATTTGAATATATTACATATTGTGCAATATTGACATACAGACACAGGTCCTCTTAATTGTCAAGAATTTGGACTTGAAAGAAACTAAAAATTAGAAAAGATTAAAAGTTAGGGAAAACATTTTAGAACTAGAGGCATCAGCCAGATAATTTCAATGGGCAGCTTTTTTAAAAAGTGAATATTTATACTAAATGGCATCCAGTTCAGAAATGCTTTTCAGGGAAGATATTTTCTTATGTTCTGGGAAGTTAGACTCATAATAGCCAAAGTACTATGTAGCATACAGCTAAATATAAAACAAAATAAGCTCAGTTATCTAATATAAATATAAATGCAAGTATTTGTGAAATCTATTTAGAGCAGTGTTTTATACCTTAATATACAGATGAAAAAGCTGAAGTGGGAATATTGTATACTTTAGCTAAAATACCAAAATGTTTTTTTTCCTTTTGCTGGATTTATTTCCTAATAGTAATAAAAAAGATTCGAATTATCAAACATGTCCAAAGAATAAGCATACCTAATTGCTACTGAATTAATATGGTAAAAGTTAGGAGACAATTGGATTTTAAATTCTTCTGGATTGATCCTGCTCTCCTGAAATGAATGGTAAAATTCCATTTTCCTTCAAAGGAAGCTGAATTTAATGACAGCTTTTTAAATAGTATTTATTAACTCTTCAGTATTCTGCTAAATAAAAAAACTTCACTGCTACTTTAAAATCAAAGTAAGAAAAATTTTTGATTAAAATTTAAGCAAACAAGGACTAGCAAATATAGTTTAAAAAAGCCTTTGGGAGATAGCTATAGGTAGCCTATTGGCTGATAATTTAATAAAAAATATTCAGCCTTATTTATCTACTGTTTTTAAGTGGTTTATAGGACTTAGATGTATTAGATTCTCCATTAATATATACGGTATGCAAAAGAAATAAAGCCCTGCCCTTGCAGCATAAAGATTGAAATATGTTTTGACAATTAAAACAATAACATCTAGCAGCTCAATTTAAAATTTAGTTACCTAAGAATTGACATTTTAATGTTAGCACTAGAAAATAAAATAGGGATATTTTTGCATCAAAAAAGAACTTTTAACAAAATATACAAATTTGGTCTTTTAGGCATTAAAAAAAATATTTGCATTTGTGGGTTTAAATTTGTAGTTTAGTAAATACATTGTTTAAATATTAGGCAGAGACAACCTTTGAAGAAGAAAATTGGTAGGATTAAAACTTAAAGTTTGTACAAAAAAGAAAATACTTTGATAAGGGCAAACAGTAAGAGAGAGTCAGTTTGGGGTTCATCACTATCCCATTAATTCCTTTATATCATACTAATTCATATGACTTTAAGACAAAATTGTTAGAATTGTTACTCATCCTTACTGAATGTATTTCTATTTAAAAAGTTGTATTTTTTCCTCTTTCAAAAATTGTTATTGATTTTTCTATAGATAAGCAGAAAAAAAAGTAAATCTTATCATAATTCACAAATACTCCAATTGAAGCAGACTTTTTATTCTGAAATTACTAATAAGAAATTATTTGAACATTTTATTAAAGTTAATTTGTGTAAGGGGCTTTTAGAAAGTTATAACTGACTGCAGCTAGAATACAGCCTTTTTTCAAACTGAATATTGTACATAATAATTAACAAAACATGGATGCAGATACAGTTACAATTACTAGGAACATTAATTTGCATTTTTTCATCTTAGTGGGGAGTTTGTTCTTTCTAAAGGCTCTCAAGCAGTTAGCAATAAAAACAAATTGAGATTAAAAGAATCTGTTTCAAATCCTCCTTAAAAACTTGAAAAATGTTTCTAAACCTTTAAATGTGGTTTCATATATTTTTGCCTGTAATGTATAGGTTATTTATAAGTACTTTTTGGGATAAAATATTTTTATTCATGGATACTTCATATGTAATTAAACTGACTGAGCAGACAGGGCTGCATCATATTTGTTTGTAAGTTTAGCTGAGACTTATTTAATAGAAAAATGAGCTTAAATAAATAATAACTATCCTACATGAAGTTTTATCCAAATAATAGCACTTGTAATAATTATTGTATGTTAAAAGTCCCCTATTGATCTGGAAGCTCTCTGTTCAGTTTCTACTTAATATTCTTGGAGTTTTTTTCATTTATGGCTTTCAGAATAAGAAACACAATATCCCTGTTGTTTTTGAAATTTATAATAAAGAATAAATATTGATTTTGTTTTGACATCAAGATAAATTACAGACAGAAGGAAATACACAGCAATTTTCCACAAGTAACTTTATGAAGTTTTAAAGTCTTTTCAGGGAAGGAGTTAAAAGAACAAAAACAAATGAATGACCCTGCACCCCTCCCATATTTGAATAAAAATATTTCTAAATTTCTGCTACAATTTTTTAAGAGGGGAATCAGCTTTTTTGGTTTGGCACTGTATTAAAATTCAAATAATAACATTAAAATTTATGATGAGAGTTCTACCACAGAACTTAGCTTTTCAAAGGTCTGATCAGCTCCTTAAATTTAATTGAAACTACATTAAAAAATTATGTTTTCATGTACTAAGTAAACCTAAATGTTTACCTTGGAATAGAATAACTGCATATATCTGATCAATGGAGAGAGGAACACCACAGAAGTGATTTTTTTTCAAAGGAAAAGAATTATTTCCATATAGAATTTAAATCAATGGGCATTTGTTCCTGGCCGTATTAGTGCTATAATCAGTACAATAAGGTAGATTTTACCTACTAAATGGAAGGTAGGCACAGTATCTGAAGTGGAAGAGAGCTCAGAGTTGCCTCAGTGTAGCAGCAGCACATAAATATCAGGAACAAAGTTCAACTTCTTTGACTATATTTTCCACTGAGATATCACCTTAAATTTGAATTTGCAAATTGTATGTGCCTCAATGAAATAATGGATTTTTAAAATATGTATTAACAAGATTAAACATGATTATGTTATTAACTATTTCATTATTTAGAAAGAGAACTCTGTAAGTCATAATGTAAGCCAAAAATGGAAAACTGATGTGTTAATAATATGCTTTGTTGTTTATTAAAAAAAAATAAAATTTAGAGGTAAGTAGTAAATTCTCTGGAATAAATTCACAAATTATATATCTCTATTACTTTTTGAATATAGTTTGTTCTCCTGTCATTAATTATGACATTGATTATGTCATCTTTTTGCTCTCCAGAAATTATGCCAAAGTTGTTGAAAGGGTCAAAATATTACCAGTTTAAGTCCTCCAAAAAATTTTCAAATATTTCTGTATTTCACATTGAGACATATGTGAAAGATGATTCAATGTAATTAATTACTCTTAAAATTTCAAATGATGAAGATTCAGATATAAATTATCATTCCAGTAAACTCTTCTTTTATATATATTTTTTTTTGTAGGATACCATAAATATAAGACAAAGTCCTACATTCAAAACTCCAGCTGATAATAGAATAAGATTAGGCAAGGCAGAATTTGGGAATGCAGTTTCCTCTTTTCTGACTGTAATCTGATAACCATAGGAATATCTGAATTAGAGGTTCCAAATGGAATACTTTTCTTCTGCAACAGTTATCTAAATTTCTATTCTATTCACTAAGAATAATATTTTTGCCACAGTTTTCATTGTTAAGGTATTTCAAATAAGAAGACCCAATTGCTTCGTCTCTGGTCTCTAAAAATCCATCCTGTCAGGATGAGAATTAATTAATACAGCTTGAATTAACTTTAAGTTTTTTCTTTCCCTTTTTCTGCCTGGTTAATTTGGTAGACAGCAAAAATAGAACTCAGATTAGTGTAATTTTGTCTGCCATGGCAGGGGGGTTGAAACTAGTTGATCTTTAAGGTCCCTTCCAACTCAAAGAATTCTGTGTTTCTGTAATTTCCTAACTCATATCAAATCCTCTGTTTCTGTAAGACAAATTCTTGGGGTAATAATGGCATGTTGCTACTAGCATGAATTTGTTAACCTAAAATATACCATTCATTAAATTTAATTCACTCAAAAAAAATCCAGTTAATTTGCCTGAATATTTATCAGAGTTGCAAATTGGAATTTTAGTTATTAAACCTTTGTTTTAATGGTCATTATACTTATCATATGGAATGTTATTTAAACAATCAGGCCCCATGCTTTTAAGATTTAAAGCAACCATTCAAGTTATCTTCACCACTGTTCTGCTATAATAATGCAGCAAATCTGTATTTCATGACATAGGGATTTAAGATGAGATGGTAGTATGTGCACAAGGGCATCTAATTGGAACAAAAAGGAAAGCAGTCAGAACATGAGGATATCTGGATTTAAGTGGGTTATCACCAAATTTCTTTGTAAATTGCTTAACTGAAGATATGAAATTTCAATTCATATAGAATCATAGGTGTGAAGATGTGAAATTACACAGACTGTGTGATGTATATAAATCCAGCCAAGAGCTTGTCAGTGATCACTGGGCTCATGTGATAGCAGTGACTTGTTGTACTGCAGCCTAACTCCATCCTGAAATGAGTCTGGAGTTGAGATGTGCATGAGCTGGAGGCACAGGCTATAAGCTTCACAGCTGGAACACAAGCCTGCCCACCCTCAGAGCAGCCCAGCTCTTGGATGGGGACTATTCTAGGTCTGTGGTACCCAAGTCCTCCAGAAATTTAGGGTCATGCCTGTTTTGGTAAAAACCATTTGGCTGCCTTCTAGTGTACAGTGCAGTTGGTTAAATTAGGTTGCATTTATCAGAATTTTTGTGTACAATGTTCTGTATTTATGGCTTGGACGCAGTGATTATTTTAACTGCTAGCTTCAAACAAACTGAAACTTCAGGAATAGAAAGGAATTATTTTTTTATTACCATAGAAAAATGATTGCATATAGAACAGACTCTGTATAGATAATATGTCTGGTGTATTTATTTGCCATGCATATGAGGTGGGGGCTAACATGAAGCAGGAAAGTATTTAGGGCTGCCTTAAACTAACAACGGTAAAAATCAAGTGGATGCTGACAGAATCATTTACCATTTGTGGGAGTTTCCCATGTGTATAATTTTCCAAATTTAATTAAAATTCAGATTTTTTTCTGCATACATTTTCTGAAATTTCAGAGTTCACTGGTCACACAAAGATGTGCAACAGTAGTGAAGTATGGGTCATATTCTTCAACTGAAGCTCTGAAGTTTCAAAATAGGAGAAAAAATAGCTAGGTTGTGTCAATTAACTTGTTCTTTCCACACTTCGTTTATTTGAGAAGTTCAACAGAGTGAAGTTTGAATTAATCTGCCCAATCTTCTCTTTTTCTTGAGTTTATGCTCTGACAGCTCACTGGGTCCTTTTACAAAACACAGTAAAACCAGTTTCAATACCATTCATGTGAGAGACAGAAAACCTGAGCAGAAATACCTGACCTTAACCTAGATGGAGTGTCCACTTCATACTGCTTTGATCAGGAATGTGTACTTGGGCGCACAGCAACTGTTTTCAGATAGGTCTGTAATCTAATATCATGTGGATAACTGTCAGGCCAATTTTTTCTTCTTCTTTCCCCTTTTTTGATTTCTGATTATTCTAACTGTAGTTGGGCGGCTGGAGAATAATATTTTGCTTTAGCTGTGACCAGAAGTCCTACAGTATTTAGACAAATACTGTAAAACCCCATTAATACTGAGGTGCTGTGAAACCATACAGGACAGTGAGAAATGGAAAAGACTGACAGGGCTTAATTTTTCATAAAAATCTGTAGGATCATTGATAAAATTTTTATAAAGCACTTTAATTATTTTTTAATAGGAAAAGACCAAAGTCACACCTGTGATATTTCTAAAACCAGAACACTGCATTTTCTTTTTATGGAAGTCTAATGAATTTTGTTTAATCCCATTTAAATTGTTACATCATGCTCATAACGGCACTGTTGAAAAGCCACTTGCTTAGTGCTAATGACTGTGTTTTGATACTTGAGAATAACTTGACTTGGTTCCCAGGAAAGGGATGGGTGTACCGTATATCCAAGATTAGCCGGACACAGCTGGACTTACAATCCATGAATATACATTCTTGAGGACTAGACATAGTACGGTTTTGGATGGTCCTCCTAAGGATAAAAATGGATGTTCTCTTAGCCTCTTGTTAGTAGAAGGTTTCTAATCTTCATTATGCTACAAATTTCTAGCCAAACTTTTGTTGTCCAGAGAGTGTGATTTTTTTCACTAGCATGTTAAGAGGGTGGGAGAAGTAAGGGGTCTTTTATAATTTCAAGGAGTTTAGTATTAACCAAGTTGAACACCATTTGCCTAGGTTCCCTGGAATGTTAAATAAGATACATACATATTTCTATGTAGAATGTACGTATGAACATGTAGAATATGAAGTAAAATAAATTATTTAAGATTTGCTGTGGGAGAAATCACACAATATCTTCTCCCAGAAACAGTTGGGAAAGGACTTGAGAGTGTACAAAGCTGGTTTAAGAACAAGAAAACAGAAGGGCTGTTTGGCAATAAGGTTTTTTTTTTATAGCTGAAGCTCTCAAAATGGCAGAGGGAAATAGAGCAAGTTCATCAGCTGTCTGCATATAACCTAAAAGGTACCAAGGTCATGATGCACTTCAAGACAGGAGAAGCCCACAGGATTTTTATATATGCTGAGCACTTTCTTCAGCTGAGTGGTGTGTAGTTCCTTCCCATTCATCCACTAACATCCCATTCATAAGGATCAATGAGGACTGTGAGGATCATGCCCTACTTTGCAATTGTAGGATGCTGAAAATATGACAAAAAGGTAGTCACTAAATGATGTGCTGTTAATTGATCAAGTCTGAGAAATCTGCTACCAGTCAGCCCATAGTCAGGGAAAGTTTTATGTATCTTTCTTTTAATCTCATTGGGAGGTAATGTGGTGCAGTTCCTTTTCCTGTTAGCAGGCAACACATGCACTTTCTTATTTTGCAATCTACTATATGCAAAGTCATTATGTCCTTGAGTACAGTGTTTATTGAACTTTCTGACTGTTATTTCCTTTTAATTCACCTCTCTCCCTGCCGTTGTCTTGAATTTTTTCCTTTTTTCATGATAGATTATTGTAATTGATGCCTAAAGAGTCACTTTTTCAGGGAGACTGGACTTACTGACAGCAAGCCAACGTAGTTGGTAAATCAGTGACCACCCCAGATACTTGCAGGAGCTTCTCAGTCCCCAGCTCTCAAAACTGAGATACTCCGGGCAAACTTTGGGTTTTTTAACATTGTGAGTATCATTATCCTTTGGCAACCCATGGTTTGATAAACAACTGTTTAGCAGAGGCAAGGTTCCCATTGAGTGATGAATTCTCCAACAGGACAGTATTAGAAAGGGATAGAAAGCAGATTTAACCTGGATTCAGAGAAGGTCTGCTGATAGTGGCAGAAGACCTGCATGATTCTATAACAGTGCAAAGTCTCTATGATAACCTGAGTTTCAGCTACCTTCCTCTCATGTTTCTCTACAAGTAAAATTATTCTTGGTAAAGGATATAGGCCATAGAAGAGGTTTTGATATTGGTATATCTACTTTAAGGAAGAATTAAAGTATTCTTCCTACATGTTGTATGTCTATTGTTTTAGATCTCTTGATCAGCCAGACTTTAATTAGAAGTTGCAAAAGACTACTGGAAATCTATGAGGTTGGGTTACCTTGGTTGTTAAAAACAGGGCCAGATAGCATTTATAATCCATGTGTTTTAATAGTCACTGCATCTCTGAGATAACCCTGTTGTGCAAACAGGAAGATGCTGTTTGATCACAAGCCAAAGGAGAGGTTCCAACACTACTGGGATTCTCTCCAGGGATTCCCATCCCTTGAGCTAGCCTGGTTATTGCTATGCTCATCTTGGTCTCTCCTATGTGTATGCCCCATTGAGTCAGGCTCAGGGCACTGCTTACAGATCAGGAAAAGGTAAAGACAGCTAGTCTGGTGTGAAAAGTCAGCGATCTTAGGCTGTGCTCTCCTCACCTGTCATAGACACTGTTTGACTTGTTCACATCTCTGTTCCACTGTTTAACCTACCTGTTATGACAGTTACTCTCCACTTGCAAGGATTATGAATAATGTGACTATTACACAGCACCAGGTGTTATGCCTGGTGCCTTCCAAGACAAATACGCAAGCATTTGTTAATAGTTGCTCTGCTCCTTGTTTCTAGAGGGAGAAGGAGAGAGGAGTAGACTGCTCTTGTGATAACCTCTTGTACTGCAGCAGAACCTGTTAGAAGAGGGCTGCAAACCATTAGGAACCCCAAGAAGAGACTGCAGAGCCCCTCAAAACTGCTGGCATGGCTAGGAAAGGTACCTTATGGAGAGTCCCCTTCTCTGCACTTCAGGAATTAGTACAACATTAAGTATCTTTGAAGTAACACCAACCCTCTTTCCATCATCTTTCCCAGGTAGCTGTCTTCGGCATCTCTACCACTCTCAAAGTATTTTGAAGTGTTCATTGAAATATTTGCTGTGAGACCTTAATTATCTTTATTATTGGAAGACAAAAGATAAATGGAAATCACACAGCTAAAATTATCTGGTTATTCTAGTTTTAGAAGCACAAAAATGTACAGCAAATATTTATATAAAATTCAGGTAAAATACAGGTCAGAATGATCCAGAAGGAAATAATTTCTGAGTGCACCAAGAACAGCATTTAAGAACAAGGCTAAGTTATGAAGCACATCCTTTAAAGGAACCACTTTAAAACAGGCCATTATATTTCCTGAAATTATTTATCTGATTCCACCAATATTAATTGATAGATATTTGCTATTTCATGAGTGTTCAATTAAGCTTCATCTTATATTAAAGAAATTGATACAATTCAGGGTTTTTGGCCTAAAAGGTAATGCAAGGAAAGCTGGCAGTAGCAGAGTCTTTCTCCCAGGACACAATTACTGGGGCAGATGCAGCCGTGGGTGAAAGCCTGATAGAAAATCTGTGTAATACCTAACTACCACCAAAACACTCTATCAATGGTGTGGTTGGACTTTAGGAAATTAGGGACAAATAAGTCTTAGATGTTACCGTTAGGAAAGAGTGCATTTTGGCACTTATAAAGAATGTGGATGGATACCCTGAGATGCAAATGTAGCATGTTCTGAATATGTGAAAGTCAGTGTTGTGATCGTGCTTTCCAGTAAACTAAGTTTTCTGTGACCCAGGTCACAGTGGTCTGTTTTTGTATGGCACTGAGGCACCTTAAGGTGTGGTTTACCTAAATGAGTGAATAACCCCACTGAACATGGGCTATATCTGTACACTTAAAATTTAGCGTAAGTCTCATGTTGAACTGGCCTTGGAAGCAAAAAGGATGTCTTCTGGGGAAAGGAGAGTTTACATTGCGGTTGAGAAGGAAGGCAGATTCTTTGAGAGAGCAGTTATTCCTCTTTCATGTAGTAATAGCCGGGAAAAGAGAAAGCAGGAATGTGTGCTATATTGTGCTGTGGCAGCTGCTCGTGTCTAGACGTGTAATGTGACAATGCAAGTCAAAGCTACAGTTCCACAGATTACTGGGATAGAAAAGTATGTGAATGTGAAGTAGATGTGTACATGATCACAATGCGATTCCACGTTTTTATTCACATTTCATATGGTGAAATAAACAGTAATGTAAATAAAACTATGATATAAGTATTCTCACAGGAGTTGCGTATGTGAGCTTTTAGTACTTGACTTTTTGCATGTAAACATGACAATTTCTGTAAGCAGTTAGTGACAATTTGTGTGTGCTTGTGGGACACAAAATTTCTATGAAAGAAGTTAAAAAGTGATTGTTGCACAGCTCCTATAAACCCCTAAGTTTTTCCATTAAGTCTCAGTGTCTCAGAAGCCCTTCTGTCTACAAAGGCAAAACTACAGTGCTTTGGTGGCTAGAGGAAGTTTTCGTTGTATGTATCTCTGCTTGCCTCCATGTGTGTGAGTTCGCAGCTGTGTTTTGGAGTCTGTACCATGGACAGGGAAGATAATATAAAAGGGAATATACAGGTTTGGAAAATATAAACGCAAGCCAGTTTTTGTGCTGCTGTTCATTGTTTAGTTGCTTAGAGCACTGTGGTTTATCCTGAAAAGATGAGGGTTACACAAGTGTATGTTTTGGAAACTAGTTAGACAAGGTCCTGGTGCAAGACAGTAGGGGTTCTGTCTGGACTGGGATGTTTTTTGTAGATTGCACTTGGCACAAGGAGGAGAAAGAGTTTACCGCAGTTGGTGGCAGGGAGACACAGTGTTTCCTTCCCCATGTAAACCAAAATGAACATATGCCCTCTAATTTCCTATGGCCTATGTCAAGAAGAGTATTTATTGCTAATTTAAAAGCATACAGAAAGGTAAATGCAGGGACCATTTTTTCCCCCTTGAGTTTGCATGGGAAAATAATTAAAGGCAAACATTGTATGTTATAAGGAATATATTGGTCTGCATATACAATTGTTTTGTTGCAAATTACAGACCCAGTGGCCTGATCCTGCTGTCACAAGTGAATGGCACATTTCCTATTGATTTCAGGGAAAGAGAGCAGGTTACAACCAACATGAGACAGGTGAAAGCTGCTCCTTTAGAAGTATGCTACCCAATGTATTTAGGCTCCCAAATTACTTTTTCATTGTCCTGGGAAGTAGACGGACACGAACAGTTCGTATTAAAACTGCAATGAAGATTGTTTAAAGATGTAAATGTTGCCTTTAACACTGCTGAACCAAAACCCATAAAAGATTCTGCCAGTGCATGAAAGTGAAACTAGCTGAGAACAAAAGTGAAACCAACAGTCAACTCTCACTTCCCAGACTGAGTGAAATGAAGAAATCCTAAAGTGCTGATGCTTAAGAGTAAATTTGAATTTTAAAATTTCCTTTACTTTTATTAGTGTGAAAAAGTGTTGCTAGTGATCTAGACAAAAATTTCCCTTAAGACAGGTGTTTTCTCATGATGGTATCTCTTTAAAAAGTCAGAACCAATTTAAAATGTCTTTTTTTTTTTTTTCTTTATGATATGTAGGGGCATCTGTTCACATTACCCTCTTTTTCTTTCTCATGCATTTTCCTTTTGCATGTGTTGTATCACAGACTTGTAAGTCATGTACCCTTAATATTCTGACAGAAGCATGTGCTGGAGCAGGACAGAATTGACCTTGCTGTACAAAAGTATTGGTGACTGTAATCAGCAAGTTTCTACAGAAGGGAAAGAAAAAGTGTCTTAAAAATTATATGAATATGATGGTCAAATGTTTTTAATTGATAAAACACCAAAAATGAGAAGCAGTGTAGCAATGGGGAGAGACAGACATTCAGTTCTTCCTGACCAATCTAGTAGGATCAGGGAGGAGACAAATGAAGAGGAAAGTGGGGAAATACCAAACAAAACAACAGCAGAGGGTAGAAAAAAGCATTGGACACCATGGAAAAAAAAGAGAATGGAGGGAATAAGTGGTTTAGATAAGTTAACTTTGTGCAAAATTCTTGTTTGGTTCACATTTGTCAGTGTCTAGGAAATTGTGTGTAAAAATACATATGTGGCAACAGTCTGCTGAAGGTCTAAGCAGTATGAGGAGGGTAAATACGTAGAAGGAAAAGGGTAAGAGATGACAGATTTTTTTTTTTCAGGCAGTTTAGTCATGAATACTACTGCCCTACAGTGCTGAGGCTTTCTGACCATGATTTGTGTGGATAATGCTTATTAAATGACAAACTGAAGCAAGGTGTTGGGTTTTGTTTTTTTTTTTTTTAATTTAGCACACTGAATTTTTACTCATTATCTTAAACATTTTTTCCTCTCACATTTGTTTGGAAAAGTTTAGAGGGAAAAAGGTGGGGAGGACGGTGTATAGACAGTGATTTTACCTGGTATTTACCTTGCAGGAGGGAGGAGATAGAAGTCTCAAAACTACAGGCCTATGTAAATTCTGCAGCATCAGAAGTACAAAATAATAGAAATCACAGAAAAAGGGTAAAGCAAAGACCATATTTATCTGGGAAGGTTTTCAACTTTTAAAGCAGAGGAGGGAAAAGTTGCTGCGGGAAGAAATATCTCAGGACTTTGTCCCTCATGTAAATGGTTTTTAAAACATTTCAATGTATGTAATTTTTTTTTTCTTTTAAATATAAGATCATACCAGTCGTAGATTAAATGTTGCTAATGAGATAGAGCATTCAGTGATACAAAGGCCTCTAAGAACTGAAAACCAGGCCTGGGGAATCTGGTACTTCAACTGACAATGTATGGAAATAATTTTTGATTTGTGTACCTGACTTATCAAAACCAATTTTGAGAACTCAGACTAGAATGTAATAAGAGTTTGTAAAATGCTTTTCAGACTAAAAGATGTAAAGCTTTTTGAGGGCTAGATAATTTGAATGTGCAAAAATGTGCCTGGGTATACAATAATTTTAATCTATTCCCTCTTACATTGCAGACAACGTGGCACAGCCCCTGTTCTGGGACAGAAGGACGGACGTCCGAGGGACACGGGCATCTCCTCTCAGGTAACCCACTCTTTCTGATGGCTTGAGAGAGAGAAAAAAACAAAAACTTTTCTGTTCAGATTAAATAATACCTGACCTTTTGGCCTTTTAGATTTTGGTGTTTATTGATATTTCAGACAAACATAGATACTTTTGTTTTATTTTGAGAGAGGTGAGGAGGCAAAGTGTTGTGAGGGAGGGAAGTTAATGCCAAGTCCCTCTGATGTCCGATCTGTTGCAGGACAACAGCAGTGCTGAAAGTGTTATACTAGATTTTCCCATTAAAAGATGCAAATGATAGGATGTTATAGAAAGATCAATGTATTTGTGAACTGTGCTCTGTGTTTCAGTTTGTTTCATATTAGAATAGCTAATAAACTGGAAGTAGATGCTACAATCTCTGGTTGGTCAAAGACAGGGCTAGCAAAAATAGTTCTTTCTAATTGTATATGGTTTTATTGTGTTGACAAATATATTTGATGTGGTAGCAATTAAAAGTGGTCTGTTTTGATTAAGTTGAAGGGCCGAGACTTGGTTTTAAAGCATGCTGGTTAATTAAGCAAGAGTCAGTAAATGGCATAAAGCTCTAGATAGGATGCTTTTTGAGAAAAATGCAGTTGCTTGAGGTCAAATTAGTCAATAAGTAAAATTTTCTCATCGGGAAAGAGTCTGTATTTCTGAGGTATTTTATACTTTGTGTAAGCTTTTTACACACCAATAGATAGAGGAGCTGTGTTAAAGTGCTGGAGTTGCTATTGTGTTACGGTATGTCGCTTGTCCTTCCTGGTTTGAATTGTTGATTCAACTTTGATAATTAAGACAAGAGAGAAATGTAAATTCCATTTATCAAATGGGATGTTTGTAGCATTGAAAAAAAGTGAGAGATTAAACGTGATTAGAAGTCTCTAAAATCTATAATGTTCTGTAGCCTTTGAAAGGGCAAAAATATCGAAATAATATTATTTATACAGGCAAAATAATATACATTATCTAAAATAAAGTATGAACTGCTGTTAGAAGAGTTTTGCAGTAAATAGTATGTGCAGATAGGTAGTTAGGATTTTTAAGTATTTTTCTTCTCCTATTCTCTCTCCTCAAGGAAAACAGAAGGATTTTTTTCAAATATAAAAGGAAAAAATAAATACAACTGGAATGTAACATTATTATAGATATTTGGTGAAATTTGTTTTCTTATAAGTATTTTGGTTTTAAATGTAAGTGCTGTGATACAGTTCAGATCTCAAAGTTTGTGGGGAAGAAATGTTTCAGCATCTTTGTTCATACCTGAGGAATCCATTTTAGAAGTCTATTTTCTCTGTTTGCAAAATACATTTTTATTAGATCTATGTATTTGGGTTAAGACTTACTTAAAATTACTTAATTAGGTTATACTGAAATTCTAAGTGATTTAAAAAGAAGGATTATGGTAATATGACAAAACATAACACTATTTTCATTGAAATTCTTAAATAAAGCCCTTTTAACATGCCAATTTAAAAAATCTATAAATTTAGGGTGTTAAAATAGTACAAAATATAAAAAGACTGAACTCATAATGGAATGTATAATCCTGTACCAGTGAGCAGGGATTTTGTAGGTACGTCTGGAACATGGCAGGAGGTCATTCACACCTTCAGTTTGGTTTTGAGCATTTCTCTTGTGGCATTCTTCTTCTTCTTACTTTATTATGTATATGTAAACACCTATAAAATGTTTGTGGTTGATTTGTGAAGAAAAAATGTAGAGAAAGAGGTAACAGTGTAGGTGCGCTAAACTAGATGGGGACTGATTGTGTTTTCCCAGGAAATTCTGAAAAATATACCAAAGTAAAAATTGCTACAGTAAAAAATAAATTCTAAATAATTATATTCATGCTGTTTGAAATAGTGTGACTGCGAATTGTCTTTAAAAACCTCCTGTAAGTGTCCAAAAACAGTGCAACATTAAAAGGTTTTCCAATTGTGTTTTCTCTAGATAAATCTATGGGCTTGAATGCTGATTTCAGGGGCAGGGTATTAAAAAATGAAGTTTAAAAAAGGAGCTATATGAGTGCTTTTCTCATAGATAAGTTGTGGGGTTTTTTCCTGAAACGGAAAACGTATATGTGTTTCTTTCCTCTGTGTTGTTTATAGTTTGAAATAATAAATTTGTAGGGATTTTTTTTTTAAGACGTATTTGTATGAAAAATCTGGCAATAGGTTTGTTTTACTTGTAATTTAATATTGGAGAAATAGTAGAATGTTTCTGGATATTTGCATTTGTTTCAGAGGTTGGAGCCTAAGCCAGATTTCTGTGTAGTCCGTCAGGCAGTTGCACGTCTGAGCATGTTACAGTCTGTAGCATTACAAATTAGAGCTATTTGACTTTTATTTGCTGCATGAGGCATTCATAAAAAAAAATGCAAATAAAATAGAAGAACAGGGGATGAGCTCTGCATGTGTGTGAGGGCTGTTTTGGGGTGCAATGCCGAGCTGTGAAGGGGGGCCGGGTGAGACCAGAGGGTTTTAATCTGAGGTGCTGCTTTTGCCTGAACTCATTCTAGCTGCCCCTGTCCCTCACTGACTTTATAAATTGACTCTGATCCTCCAAGATATTTTTCAGTTCCCAGCAGGGTAGTTGCATGCACGTTGTTTGCTACTCAATTTAAGAGAGGAGCTGAAGAAGTGCTGCATGTGTTAGTCACACGTATACTGAGCACCTGTATGAAGAGTGTATAGGAAGGAGGGCAGAACGTGAGTTTGTGACTGATTTTTACATTAGTTTCACTGCAAGACAGCCCAACATTTCCTAGTAACTTTGTCCCAAAGTTTTCTGGGGATTGTAAAGCTAGTTTTGAGTTAATTTGCTTATTACAATTTGACTCCTCAAACATAAGTAAAAATCTTTTTATTTTTTTAAAACCTCACCAGCTAGAATAAGATATTTCACCTGCTTTTTACCATCTCGCAGGGAGCGTGCATTTAATGCCAGTAGCAGACAGTTGCGGCTGGGACCAGAAACCACACTGCGGGAGTACAGAAACCCGCTACAATGTCAGCGGCCCGGGGCCCGCCGCTGGGCCGGGCCAGGCCGGACCGGGCCGCTCGGAGCGAGCTCCGCCAGCGAGCCGGGGCGGGGAGGCTCTGCCTCGGGGCCCGCGGAGACGCCGGGCCGGGGGTCCCGGGCAGGACCCGCCGGGCAGCGGCGAGGGGCAGTCGGACGGGCCGGCGGAGGCGCCTCGGCTCNCCGCCACGAGCGGCTGGGATTCGCCGGCAGCGGCCGTGACGGCGCGCGCCGCTCGGCTGTGGGGGGGTGGCGGCTGTCCCGTCGGGCGGGAACTGCGGCCCGGCCCGGTCCGGTCCGGTCCGGTCCGGTGCGGTGCGGTCCGTCCGCGCTGGGCCGGCCCGTGCCCGGCCGGGTGTCTCGGCGAGCGCCGGCGTTGTCCCCGCGCCCCGAGCAGCGGCTTTGGGGTGCGGCCCGGCCGGGGGCGCGCCTCGAGCGCCGGCAGGGCAGTGGCGGCTTCGCCCCGGAGCCGGTGGTGCTGGGGAGCCCGGCCAGTCCTGGCCAGCCCCGGTATCGGCGGAGCCGGGGCTTCCCGGTGCCCCTCGCTGCCCGCGGCTCCGCGCCCCCGCCGGGCCATGGGGCAGCAGCCCGGGCCGGCAGGCTCGCCCGGAGCCGCGTCCTCCCGAGAGGGATGCGCTTTGGTTAAAGCACCGCGCTGGCTCTGGGGCTCCGGCCCCCCCGCCACACGCGTGGCTGCTCGGGGCCGTGGAGAGGCACCGGCTCTCGAGCTCACGTTGTGTGCGGACCTTTGCTTCCCCTTTGCGCTGAGCTCCGCACCGAGCCCGAGAGCACAGACATGCCTTCCTGCGGCCTCCTCCGCCGCTCGGCTTGCGCGGATAGCCACGGCTGGCTCTGGCAAGAGGAGATGGAATGCTTTTATCTGCGAGTTGGGTTTTTTCCCTTTGAGTTTTTAAAATACGAAGTGGAAAAATGAAGGAGCTGAAGTGCGTTGAAGTTATGGGACAAACCCAGGAAGCAAACAGAACTTGGTAGTTTGCCTGATAGGGGGGTCTTTTCTCTCCGGACAAAGCGGGGAGGGAAGAAAGAGGAGGCAATCAACACTAAGTGTTAATTTAACTTATGCCAGTAGTGCGAAGTCAGTTCTTGTTAAACCTTCTGATGTTTTAAAGTGACTTGTTAGTTAACTAGAGATAACTTACTCGATGCATCAAATGAATGACAAACAATAAACCGGTCGGAAATTAATTTAGTAAATTTTGTCTGTGTATTTTTGTTTTCCTCCTGAAGTTTTTGAAGCAGATCTTGAAAGACAGTGGTGTCATTCATCTGCAGTCAGCTGAACTTGGGGCTGAGCATGCTTAAACCTCTCTTGGGAATGAAAATATTCTTGCTGGGTTATTTTCCTTGTTAATAGTAATCCTCTTCAGATTCAGAAGATGACTAATTTATTTGTGAACTAATAACTAAAGTGCAAAGAAAATTACACTGTTGCACTCAAACAACAACATAAATAGGAAATGTGCCATAGTAGGTTTGTTTTCTATTACTCAGTTTCTGCGTGAGGGTATGTGAGGAGCTCTACAAGCATTTTTGTATCAGAAAGCTCAGATTTTGCCAATGATACCACCTGAAATACAGTTCTTAAAGTATACACAGATGGTTCTCAGAAGAAAGGAAACAAAGTGAAATACATGGGTTTTTTTCAAGGGAAGGTATTGTTCTATTGGAGGAAAAAAGTTGTTTTCCTTATAAAAGAAAATGTTGAGTAGCCACAGAAAAGGTGCCAGTGCCAGTGTTACAACCTCTGGTGGTTTGTACTTGGAGAGTGAAGCTGATGAAGATGGCTTGAGATACAAAATCAGCAACTCCAGAACAAAATAAAGCAGAAAAAATAAAGGCAAGGGAAATATGATTAATTTATTAATGTATTAATGTATTTTAAACTTGTTAGCATAAGGCCTATTCTGTTCCCATTCTAACCATTACTTTTCCAGTTTTGCAATAGTAGAGTTTCCTGGATTCGGTTTTCTTATTTGAGTGGCAATGCATTAGCACTGAAGTTGTGCTTTAGCACAATAAATACAATATATCCCCTTTCCAAAAATGAATAATCTACCTGCAAATACTGTACTGTATTAGCAGTGGAGAAAATACTACTGTCAAAGTATATGGCTTTAGTAAGACCTTATCTAGCACCCAACTATCACCCACATTCAGATAAATGGGTTCAAACAGATGGATGGAACAGATGTAGAAAAGGAGCACATGGATGTTAAGAGGAATAGAGAGGCTTAACAGAAAGACAGAAGTGACAATTACACTGTTATGTAAGGAAGGAAAATAATTATATGAGCTCAAGATTAGGATAAAGCAAAACAAATGTGTGTAAAAGGGATAGCAGGAAGACTTTGCTGGAAATTGCAGGAAGAGCTCTAACTGTCAGACTAACTATATACTGGAGTGGTTTCATGAAACAAGTTTAAATTTCTTTTAGAAGGAACTTTGATATATTCAGGAAAGAACATCCATGTTTGGTTCTGCACAGTAGTGGGGAATTTGACTTGGGAATCCTGGATATCCCCTCCCATAATACCACATTCTTGTGTATCAATGGATTCTGGGATAGAGATGTTCATTTACAGTGGGTCCAGTTTGAAAGTACTGCTGGTTTTTATCATATTAATTTCTTTTTATGCCTCTTAATAGCAGCAGAGTAGTTTGGTTGTGTTTGCTCTGAACTGTGTGCTTGGTTTGGACACTGTGGCTGAATTCACGCGGTGCTACCTGATTTCTTGTGCCTGGGTGGGCTTCTTGTAGGAGAGAACAATAATAGAATAATTAATAAAACATTTTTAAAGTAAGTTTTTTAGGCATTTAGGCCAAGGCAGTGTTGCATTCTAAAATGTATGTATAATCAGCTTCCTTGGGAACCTTGTGTCTTTTTTTTGTCCCCACCTTTTGGATTGTATGGTTTTTACACACAGCACTTAGTGCAGTAGTGAACAATTAACAGGAGAGCCTAAAGACTAAAGAACATTGCTTTTCAGCAAGGCTGCTGTCCTCTAGGCAGACAGTTTAGATTTTTACTTGGCATTTTGGCTTTTAGAAAATCTCCACAGGGTAGGGAGTTAAGCAATCATTGCTCGGTCATCCATTTTAATTTTATTTTTCAGTCCACAGATGTAGCAGGTTATTCAAAGAGAAATAATATGTTTTAAGGAGGTAACTTCTTGTTCAGTGGTCAATAGAAAACTAAGTGATAGAATCAATCCAATCATCAATTTCTGCATTAAGTGCTACCACTAGCACTTTCAGTAGTTGCTGAAGCAAAGAAGTGAATTGATTTCAAGAATTAAACTTCCTTCATTTGCCTAGAGGTGAACAAGTCATGAAAATGGAAGGCTCATTTGTTATGATACAGTGTGAAAGATTAGGAAGAAAGACCAAAAAAAGTATTATTTCTAAATGGTTTCTTGTACTTTTTTTTTTCTGTAAAATTGGATTTTGGGATTTGAACTACAGGGCAGAGGTGTGACCATAGAGCGATGGTTATGAGTGTGGAATGAAACATGCTTGGTTGTTATTTAACCCAGATTCCTGAAAGTTATTTTCCTCTTCAATCATGAGTCTGATTCTTTAAAGAAAATAATTCCTATTCATAGCAGGTTCTTTTTTTTGTTCTTTTCTTAACCTTTTTGAATTGGAAGGAAGTTGTGGACTTCCTGTTGAAATGGTAGGAACACTGTGGTAGGCCTTCAGCAAAGAAAAATTTTCTGACCTGATTTCCTGTGTCATCCTACAAGGGTTTCTGCCATTAAAAGAGGCACTTCCACTGGTGTCACTTGTTTCTAGTCCTCTTGTGCTGTATTATACCTCTTGAAATAACACTGATTGGGGAAACAAAATGATGGAAGTGAGCAGCATTCATGTGATAAGGCTGATAATGACATTTGTGTGACTCAATAACAAAAGCAAAACAGCTCATATTTTAGTATTAAACAAAAATAAGGTGTTACTGGTGTCACTAAGAGCAGGCCAAATCTGTTCTTTGGCTGGTTTTATGTAACCACGTGTACACATGCATGCTCACACGCATGTATACATAAATGTGTGCCTGCTTTGCTGCAGGTGCTGGCTGATGAGTAGAATAACAGAGAATCAATATATAGAAATAATGGGAACCTACACACTGAACAGAATCAGAGTATGGCAGGGCTTGGTTTGGTTCCAGTAGACTCAGAAAGGAAGACTTCACTACAGCCTGCAGCAGCATTTTTTGGGCTGATTTTTAAATTGCTCATGGTTTGGTTTTAATTATTTTTTGTAAGAATACTTTGGAGCCAGGTCATTGCTGCTGTAAATCTTCAGATTTCCATTGAAGTCTCCAGAGGAGGATAGCATTTTACACACCTTCAATAGATGGCCTTCTGGGTGGAAACATTATTATGGAGTCTTTGATCCTACATTGTTTTTAAACAGTGGTGGTTTTGAAATGCCAATTTCAATGCTTAAAACTGCAATGATAAAAGTCTTTAGAAAGTCTGGAAGCCAAACATTTTAAAGAAATAAGGAGAATGTGATGAAAAATATACAGATGCATAATTGGGATTTAAAGATAGATATCATTCTGAGATACTTTTTTTGCTTCCAACTTCTGTCCCTGATAGGGTCCTAGTTGAACTTTCTGCCTCACATTTCCTCTAGGAGTGATACATTCTAATTAACAGACATTCAAAGTGGAATTCATGTTTGTGAAGTACTGGGAGTAGCCAAGACAAAGTCTCCTACAAGTACTGGCTTTTGGCAGGGGCACCAGAACTGTCTGGCATGTGGATCTTTAAGGAGACACTTGAGGACTACAGGTTTTTTGAAAAAGGTGAGAAGACAGAGATTTATCACCAAATGTAGTCCATCATCTGGGTCTGAAAATGAATGTGTCGTGCAGGGTGACACTGAGTGTTGGCAGTGGTGTGAGTGCCACGTGTTCCTGGACTTTGTTCATTTTAGGTGGACAAGTATCTGTATTGCTTATCTACAGTTAAAAAACTAGGTAGAAGAGACATCAAGGATTAAACAACGAGCACACAGCATTTCATTTCTACAGATGATATTCTCAGCTCAAAATGAATATATTTCAGTGGATTGTAGGATTGAAAATGGGTAATCTGTTGCTATGGTCATGTTATGTCTCCAGTAAACATATGCTGCACTTAGATTTGCAGCATGCACAACTATTAGAATTTTTTTTTTTTTAGTAGTACTTGATTTCCAATGTTGCTGGTAATTATAAACCCCAACCCCCACTTTATATGCATGTCTTACTAAGCCTTTTCTTGGTTTGCATAATAAGAGTATCTGGAGCTCCCCATTGCAATCACTTCTGAGAACTCTAAACTGGGAATGGCAACAGAAAGAGGAATTCTAAGTTTTAACAGGATACACACTTGTCAATCCATTGTAGGTAAAAGTGAAAAATCTCTGTATCAAGTACTAGGAGTTTGTAGTACCATTTGTATTGTTTCCTGTTTGTAAGGGAAACTGAACAAACTTTCTCATAAAGAGCAGCCTACATCTGCATGACACGTTAAATTTTCAATCTATAGACTCAACTAGATAATATGCCAGCTACTGTTTGGCTTTAGGTTCTGTTTGTCTTCCATTGCTACATTTGCCTGGAGTGTTTTGTTGTTGAGAAATTTGGGACTTTATTCCATGAAGCAGGCCAGGTTGCTGATGCCCAAGGTTTATTTGAGAAGCAAGGAGTGTATAGCAGTTACGGTCTGTGGTAACCCAAAATGCCTGACTGTCTCAGTTTCAAAGCTGAGTTGTGTTTCACAGCTGCCTTGTGTTTGCAAGTTTCTATCCTTCTCGTAGAAACTATACCCCAAAGTGTGCTATTGCAGATGAGCAGCACATCAATCAAAATCTGTGCTTAGTTGGTTATTTATTATGGCACTTAATGTTACCAATTCCATCCCTTTCTCTCAACCTGCTGTTCTCTGGCTCCCTTGTTTCCTGCAATCTCTGCAGAGCAGGGCAATCAGCTCGAGGTGCCTTATGTTAGGCCCACAGGAGTCCTGTGCTGTAGGAACTGACAGCAAGAGCCAGCTGGCAAAGCCCAAGTCTGAACCATGGATCCCCCAGCACCTGCTTCATGTGTAGCATGCCAGGAGGGAGGAGGGTTACATAAATACCTGCTTATAGAGTTGCCCAAATACACCACTTTAACATATGCTGAAAGAATATGCACAGGATGGAGCTGAGAATGTGTGCCCCAGCCTCTCCAGTCCCACTGGCTTTCCCTCCCATCATTACTGTGGATGATACAATTCCAGAATTGTATCATCCACACATTACAGCTGAAAGAAAAACAGTTACTGAGAAGAAATCCTTTACTGATGGTGGTGAGGCACTGGAATAGGCTGCCCAGAAAAATTGTGGATGCTCCATCCCTGTGAATATCCAAGACCATCTTGGATGGGGCTTTGAGAACCCTGGCCTTGTGAAAGGCATCCTTGCCCATGACAAGAGAGTTGAAAGTAGATTATCTTAAAGGTCCCTTCCAACCCAGGCCACTCTATGGTTCTACGATTATGATGATTCTGTGATTCTGTGTGCTGTGCAATAGCTTCAACCAAAATCACCTCACCCCACACACCTGTGCTGTTAAAGCACTTTTCTACCTTTTTGGGCAGAGGAGGAAAACCTGAACTCCTGGGTGAGTGCTAAATAGTGTATGGGCTCAGAGGGGTGCCATGACCTCTGCAAGGAGATGGAGTAGGTGCCTGAGGAAAGGCTGAGGGTCTGGAATTCCATACAAGGTCTCTTGCCTCACCCCATCATTACAATGAAGTGAGCAGTTGATGAGGTGTATTGAGAGATTTTTTGGTGTGCCTAAATGATTCTTGTAGAGATCTTAACAGAATGGACAATGAAGATTATATTCTTAAGTATTCTGATTTTTGCCTTCAGTGTGCACTGGGGCAGGGTGTCTTAATTTGGGGCTGTGGATTTAGGCAAAGACACACTGCAGTGCTCAGCACTGCAGCAGCCAGGCCCTTTATTGAATCTGGCCTCACTGCAATAAGTGTGAGTAATGGTAAGAGAGGCATGAGAGCAGAATGACTGTACGGGGGGGAGAAGCTGCTCTTGAGTTGCTAGAGTGAAAAACATATTTGTAAAGGGATAAAATTAGTGCTGGGTGCAAGAATGCCGTTTAATGAAACAAATGACTACACTGCTCAGTGGCACGAAAAAACGTGACACCTTACAGATAAACAGCAGTCCCCCTTCCCTGTCTCAGGGTTGCTGCAGAGCAGACAGCATTTCTGGCAGCACTGGGCAGGCTAGGGTGAGAAGTGGATCCCAGTGTTGAGGCTCCTTGAGTGCTAAGACCCCTGAGCTGCAAGTCTCGCTGTGGGGACAGGGAGTGACTGTCTTGGGTTCTCACCTGTGGGCTTGTACTGAGCAGTGTTTTCCTCAGGCACTGAGAGAACGGGGCAGGAGGGAGACATGGGAATATGGCCTCACTGAGATGTGTATTGCTTGTGAGGTACTTGTGGCAGCAATGTCACAGAAAAACTTCATAATAAAAATGGAATTTTTCTTCTTACTGGGTGCTCTTTTATCCCCTATTCATTGTGTTTTACTGCTCCTGTGATATATTTTTGCTTTCTTTGTCTCCTTTTTGATGTAGTTCTTATTGTTGCATTTTTAGTCATGCATGTCACTACTCCTTTAGCTTTCCTAAGAACTTCTCTCTTGTCTCTGTTATGATCTGCTGTACAGCTTGGCCACGGTCCATATGATGGAACAATGTATTCAAGCTGTGGGTTGACCGAGGCTTGCATCACTGCCCTGACCCAGATTGCATCTGCAGTCATCTGGAACTGACTACATGCCTGAACCGATAAAAGAGGCTGTGGAAATATGGATCTCTGGGGCCTTGGCAAGGTATCCTCATATGTGTATGCATGTTGATGTGCAAGTACACTCAAAATGCTTGTCTGTTCCATCAGCTCAGCCGACTGGGTGCTCCTTTGGGATTTGCAGCAGCTTACAGCAAATGGGTACAGACCTGCAAAGCTCATGAGAATACTGGGATTAACCCTGGAAAGCGGAATATGCCTGTTGCTCAGGAATGTGTGATGCCCATAAGCAAGAGATGCAAACCCCCTCATTTGACCTTTGTATAATTCTTTTCCTTCCAGTGAGTCCCTTTCCCTGCCTGTGACTCATCTTCTTCTAAATGTAGACTGTAAGCCTCTCAGAGGACTGCCTTTCTCTCCAAGCAGGGTAGCATAAAAAATAGCAACACTTTTGAATAACCAGTATGATTTTTTTAACACACAAAAAAACTAGAGGACTGCCTTACTGTGTCTATGCTTCTCTGTCAAGGGGTTTATCAGTCCCCCTGAGAGAACAGCAGGGCAGGTTCTGTCCTGACCTGCAACAAGAAGGTTGTTCAGACAAGAGGTCTCACGAGCAGCACAACTGCAGTGCAGTGGGCAGGAGATGCTATTAATAAAAGATGGGCAGATTCTGACAGAGACCAACAAATCTTTTGTGCACCCATGTACTTCCTTCCCTATTTCTGACCCATTTGTAATTGGCAGCATCCCCTGATAATTGCAGTGCAGCTTACACGAATGTCCAGTAAGAATTTGCATGCTTCCTTCATCAGGTTGCCCAATGCTCATCTCCTTTCCTCCAGCCTCATGCAGCTAGACTGTCCAGCTGCCCAGTCCACTTCTCAACACTTGGTGACTCTGATGACCATTGTTACCTTCCATCTTTTGCTTCAGCTCTTATGTTGTCTTTGACCTGTAGTAGATCTCTTTTCTACCTTTTCTCTTGCCAGATGCTTGTGCCATATCCACCTGTCCTCTGGAAGACAGAAAAGAGTGAGAATCAGCAGTGTCATTCTGCAAAAACTGAACAGATGAAAACTGCCTTGACAGCCAATAGAAGAAAATAGTGTGATATGGCCACAACAAACACATGTTCTATCAAACAATTGCACAATGATCCCAACAAGGACTGGCACTCAGCTTCCCTGTGATTACCTCTGTTCTTTTATTTTGCTGTAACAATATAGTTTCTTTCCAACACACAAGTGTTTATGCAAAAATGCCAAGATTCTCTATGCAGATTAAAATAGGTTTACAAATTAAGGAAAGGCTGGTATGGAACAAGAGGAAAATTATCCCAGTATTTTGCACCTTTTTGTAATCAAAGTCCTGTCTTTGGAGGGTGTTATGTCAACTAAACATTATAAACACTATAAGGATTTTCCTTGTGTAATGACTGCAGGAGCTAGCCTAGCGTATCACACTATTCTCAAAGTGGTGTCCAGTAAGCAATAGGTGGGCTCACTTGGGAAAAATGTAGGAAGAAAACTTGGTGAGAGGTGGAACCTCTGCAGTGTCACCTCTCATGAGTGATTGACAAAAGAAAAAAAAAAAAAAAGATGAACTAATTCACCATGGAGATGGAAAGATGGATGCTTCCTGTTGTGGAATAGGACAAAGTCCTGTGCCATGTTCCCTCCTATTAGGTCTGATACCACTGCTTTTGATAAAGATTAATTTCTAAAAATCAACTGTAAAGCTATAGGTTAGCTAATAAGACAGTGACTTGATTAATTTTTGATTGCAAAGTGTATTTTCATGTGTGCACATCAGTGCAGACAGTGTGTTGTTGAATGCAATGAAATTTGAATCACACTATGAATTTGTTTTCCACAAGTAGATTGTTAACAGAAACCTTTGATTTCTATTAATTATGCATTTTTGAGTGAAAAACTATTTTGTGTATATGTATTTAATAACAGGAAATGTAGCAAACATTTATTTCTATTAAACTAATAAAAGGAATGAATCTATCGCAGAAAATTTTCATTTAATTACTTTGGTCATTTCCCTTAGCACAGACAAAAGGTCCTAAAGTGCAGCCTTGGCTATCTCAGGATGCACAGCTCTTTGCATCAGGTAGTTGATGTCATACAAGTGCATCTTGTTTCTAAATGAGAGCTTTGAAGTGGCAGTAGTGTTGTAATTGCATTCACATGGCACCATGATCAGCTTGTGGCCTCAACGTGCAACACCCTCGCTGCTTACCTGTTGCAATTAAAGTAGCAGCTTACAGGAGCTCTTTCCAAATTCCAGGCAAAGGTTAGGAAACCTGGAATGGGATGAGGAAAGAGAAATTGTAGAACACTTTTAAATCCATTGAGTTCACGAGTGGTGTGCAGGAGTGGATCTGCAAAGGGAAGCCAGGCCTGAGGAGTGCCAGGATTTGGCAGATGAGGCTCCTGGAGGCTGCCTCTGCCACCAATGCAGTGCGTGGCAGGTAACACAAAGGACTGGATGAGGGGAACATGGCTGCAGCCTGCAGCTGGTACAGCTTGGAGATCTTCAGCAGAAGTGTCTGGATTTCAGTGTGACCTATTTGCCAGTCCAGGAGAGAAAGGAAAGGCATCATTAAGAATACCCCCTATAATACTTGTTGTTAATAACTCAGATGAATGTGGATCTCCAAAAAAACTCATCTAGAGAAGGTTTCTTTCTGCTTGAACTAAGGTAATTGTCAAATAAATGGTATAAAAAGATTGTTTTCTAGAAAAAAAAAAAGATGTTGACACTGAAAGTTGCAAGAAGGTCCCTTTAAAAACAGCAGTCCCCTATACCTGAACTGGTCTTCTCTGATGTTTTAATTGACCCACACCTTATGCCAAATTGTTACTGATTTCAGCCATTCCTGCCGTTTCAGCCTGTTGAGGCAATACATCTCAACCACGAGCTATTTCAGGGCTTCAGCCTCCCACAGCACTGTCCCTCTCTGCCCCAGCTCCCTTCTGGGAGGGAGGGAGGGAAAAACTCGGACCCCTAAGTGAGGTAGGGGTGACATGGCCCTAGCAAGTGGCTGGAGGTGGGACAGAAGGCAGCGGAGCTTTGTGCCCATCACTACCATGGAAGGAGCCACCGACGGATGTGTGTGTCATTTCACAGGCGTCTCCTACCCTCCTCCCAGGTCCAGGTGTTCCTAACCCATCGTGCCTGGGGCTCTGGGACAGAGGTCGTGTCAAACGGGCAGGTGAAGGGCGACGGAACAGGGCAAGCCCAGGCACGGCACAACAAGTGATCAGCTCAGGGGGATTATTTCAGGAAGCCTCCGTCGACCTTGGATCTTATCGGGGACGGTCAGACGGGACAGCGCTGCCAGCCCCGCGGTGCGTGGGGAGCAGTGGCAGCTGGGCTGTGGTGCCCAGCCCCGCTTTCCCGGGATGGACTTTTCCCGGTGCGGGTTCCCGGTGCCCAGGGGTCCCTGCGGGCCCATGTCGTGGCGATCGCGGCGCAGCTCCGTGGGCGAGCGCAGTGCGGGGCTGGGGGGAGGGGAGCCGAGGGACATATTCGAGTGCGAGGCGGAGCCTGAGCATTTTATGAATGGGCTCATATGACGTCAGTAGAGGCGGGAGCAGAGGCCCCGTCTTCCACCAATCCGACGAGGTTCCCGGGCAGTGGGGCCAATCGAAGTGCGGCAGGGGGGTGACAGCCATGCCCGCCGACCAATGGCGACAAGGGAGCGGTGCCGACCACGTGGGGCGCAGGCCGCAAGTAGTACGGGGGCGTGTGGCCGCTCGCTGCCTGCCCCCCCCTTCCCGGCGCGGCGGGNTGACGGCTGCGGGGCGGCGGTGGCCGGGAGGGCTCAGTCCGGCCGCGGCAGCCTCCGCAGCATGGTGGCTCCCGCCGCGCTCCCGGCCGCCGGCCTCTTCTACTGGGTGGGCGCGCTGGGCGCTCTTTACGCGGCGGCGTTGGCCTCGTACCGCCTGCTGGCCGGGCTCCGCGTCTGGGTGCTGGGTAGCGGCGCGGCCGCTGTGAGGCCGGCGCTGGGCGCCTGGGCAGGTGAGTGCGCGTCCCGACCGCCCCCGCCGCGGCTCTTCTACGGTGTCCCCCCTCGGGCCGGCACAGGGACCTCGCGGGGAAGCGGCCTCGGCCTGCCTGGCGGGGAGGGGTACGCGGGCGGCGGGGACCAGCTCTCGGGTGGACTGGGGCAGTCTGGCGGAGCGCCCGTGGGGCGACGGCCGGTCCGGGGCGGGCCGGTTTGGGGCAGCGGCTGAGGGGCCGGCGGGTTCTACTGCTCCGCCGGGTGGGCCCCCGGCGAGCCTGGAGCCGCTATCGGCTCCCCACGAAACATGCGGGGCCAGAGCGCGCCGGTCGGGTCGGTCCTGAGAGAAGCGCCGATTGTTGGGACTTGTGGGCGCGCGGGCACGGCGCCTTTGAACTTGATGTCTCCGGGGCGGCCGGGCGCGCAGCGCGGCTCCGGGGCCGCGCAGCCGGGGCCGCTCCGCAGTTCCCAGCACGGCCGGTCGGTGCGCGCCGCCCCCTCCGCGCCGGCCTCGCACCTCATCGCTGACGTCAGGCCCGCCCCGTCCCCGCCGCCCCCGGAGCAGCGGCCGCTGCCGGCGCGGCGGGAGCCGGGGACCGCGCGGCCCCTGCCTGGCACCGCGAGAAGCGGCGCTGACCCTGCCGCGGCTGCCCCGGGAGAAGAGCTGTGCTGGGGGGCGAGGGAAGAGCCGTGCCGAGAGCGGCGGGCGAACGGCGGAGCGGCGCGAAACTTGTGCGGCCCCGCTTGCTCCTGCAGCTCGGCCCCGGGCCGCGCTCAGGAGGGGGCTGAAACACGAGTGGCCCTCCCCGTGGAGGGGTGACAGTAGTGGTGACCGAGAGGGGGTGAAGGCGGCGTTTCGCTGGTATCCCCGAAATACAGGAGCGCTGTGGAAGTACAGCAGAGGCTGTTACCAGGGTGTTTTCAGTGCTACGCTGCTCTAACTTTTCTCAGTACTTCGATACCTGGTCGTAGGAGCCACGCTGGGGAAAGACGGTTTCTTCCGTCTGAGTCTGCCACTGTGGCCTTTGAGTAATGTTGAGGCCATAGAAAGGGCTTCTCTGCTGGTGTATAACAGATCAGGCCGAGGGAATTTTCAAATCCATTCTTGCAAGAGTTGTTGCAAAGGGCAAGTCCCCCAATCAAGCCTGATTGGGAATCGATAAGATAGGCCACAAAAGTTATGGCAGCGTGTAAGAGGTGTGAGTTTAAGATAAGATGACTGTTTAAAAGGCTGCAAAAGGTGCTTCCTTCCCTCAAGGGGAGTAGGAGGATATCAAGTGCTCAGCTGCTGCACCTACTTCCAGGTGTCAGACCTGTAGGCAGGGCAGCCCCAACAAGCTGGTTGATTGCTGGGTTTGTGACTATGCTCCCCCATCCCTCTGCTGCAGCCAATACAGAACTTGTATGTGAACACATGGCTGGGTAGCTCATTGTCTGCTTGTGTGAGACACCAGTAAACCAGCACTGCTACTGGCAGCATACAAAATGCCAGAGCATGTCATGAGTCCTGTGTGCACAGGCTTGAAGTGCAGCAGCCGTGCCTTGGATAAGTTACAACTTTACATACAAATAACTAAGACCCAGGTCTTCCTTTTAACTGGTGAAATGTTATACTTGTTAAAAATATGGCTGGCACAGGGCACCCAAACCTTTGAGTTTCTAATATTGATTTTGAATCTATTACTGCATTATCAGTTGCCTGCTGACTTGTGGTGTGTTACAGAAGTCTTGGTGGCCACTTGAGCTTGTTTTTCATTGTTTCAAACATGGAAGTTTGCAGTGCTTGGGCCAAGTGCCAGCTTATCAGCTGGAACCACAAACTGTAAAAGGCAGATCTTCCCACAGTCACATCCTCAACCATCCAGAGAACTGTAGAGCAAATGCCAAATCCTCTGTCACTATTGTGTACAAGTGCAGGCAACAGCAAGCCACTGTACTGGCCAGTGGCTGCTCACAGAAATTGTTCTTTCTCTGCCAAGATTGTGGCCTTCAAGGCAAGGAGGAAGAGGAGCACTGGCAGCACAGCTAAATTCCATGCTTATTGCTCTGGTCTAAAGTGGAAGCAATGCTGCAGTGTCAAGGAGAATGGAGAAATAGGGTGATGATGCCAGCTGTCACTGTAGGAAGACATGTGGTCATCATGAATTAGGTGTTGTGTGCCCTCTGTGTGCAGCTGATGCAGGTGAGCTGCTGTTTTATTGGGACAGCTATTGTTGTCTCCAGCTGAAATGAGGAGAGGTTGTCTTAGTCTGAATAAGCACTGGGTGGTTTGCCCCTGAAGTACATTTGGGCAGGCTCTCTGTTTTCTTTCATGGAAAGGAGGATGGAAGCACAGCTGCAGATATGTTGGGTCACCTTGAGAATTAGCAAATTACTAAGTCATGCTGGAGGAAGAAGTGCATTTCCTTTTTTTCTGATATTTTGCAAACCAGTGCTAATTTTAAATTTGATGCTAATTGGCTGCTGTAGTTACTGTGTTAATGTATTCTTTCTAGGGCACTTGAGAGCAACTTTATAAAAACCCAGAAACACAAGTCCTTTTGGAAGAACTTCTTACTACCCTTTAACTCTTCTGCATGTCCAAAATTGGGTTGCAAATTCTTTCCTTGTTTTCTCAGAGGTTTTTTTTGGATGCATATATGCAATTGCTTCTGTCTATGCTCAATCTAATTTAGTGATACTTAGAAGGAGAGGATGGGAGTAGGAGGGGGAAGAACAACTACGTGAACTGATAATGTACTCTGGGAAAATTGGGTTTGTACTATTTGAAATAACACCTCTTGACAAAAAGTTAGTTTTTCTACAGTCACAGTTGCGTGTGAAGGTCTGCATGCGGCTTTTCTGGTTTTCTCTCTGTAGAACTTGCATCTGGCTTGGTTTTTGGCTGCTGTATAGTGAAGTATAATATGGAAGTTGGGTGGATGTCTCAATGTGAGATTTCTGGGTGCATCTTGAGAGACTGTACAGTATAAACTCCTGGGTTGAATGTTCTGTCTTTTATGTGCCTCATAGCTTCGTAAAACAAGATAAGAATAATGGCTCTTGTGTCTTAAAAGCAATGTAGCTAAATAAACCACAAACTCAGTCGGGCCAGAGTGCCAAGGAGTCATTCTGAATTCACCAAGAATACAGCAAAGATGTGCCTGTTTCCCTGCCTTCCTCTAGAAACAGACAGATCTGTTGGTAGTGCTGATTGCTGTGATCCATAGTGGTATTTCCTTAGATTGGATGAGAGTCCTATTCTTCCACTGATGTAGTGGCAGGCAGCCACCTTGCTTCTCTGCCATTGAAAATTGGGTGTATGCTGGAGTACAGAGTGTCTGGAGCAGGGAACTGTCTGCTGCTGTTATAGCTCCCATTTGGAGAGTTGCCGTGGCTCCTATTTTAGGAAGCTGCCTCTTATTTGGGAAAACATGAAATCACTTTTCTGTTCCTTCCCTTCAGTAACTTGGTGAAATGAATTCAAAATCCTATGGTAATTCAGACTGGGGGATACCTCGGGTTGCTTGTAGTCCAACCTGTTTGGAGCTGGGTCAGCTGTGTAATCAGACCAGTTCACTATAGGCAACTTTGTATATTCGAAACACAGTCAGTGCAAGTTGGATTGACCTGGTGCTCTAAAGCATCTAACATCTTGGTTGTGTCAGTACTTGTTTGTGTGTTACTTAAACTTTTTGTTTCTTTTTTTCCTGTCTCAACACTGCAAATATTTTGATGATAAATGTGGTGGTTTTTTCCCTGGTTTTCTGTAGCTGAATCAATGCTTTAACTGGAAACAAAGTTTATTTTGATTGTATGATTGGCCATATGACACTTGAAGAAAAGTCCTGCATGCTTTCAAGCCTCATAGTGGCGTAAAAAGCATCCACTTCTTCCCCCAGTGCCTTTGATAGAGTCATGGTTGAATAATCAGACGTTTAGTGGTTACAAGATGTCTGAGAGAGATGCTTTCTCATGTGATGAATACAGCTGTACAGTTGCATTTGGGCCAGCAAACGTTTGTGAAGATGAGCTTGCCTTAATTAAGCTTCTTAGAGTTTATTCACTAACATGCAAAATTAACTAAATGTGGGCAATTTGCTCTAAGTTTCTTGAAAAAGAATCCGTGAGAGAGCGTTAATCAGGATGGTGCTTTCAACTGCCTCTAACTTTCTGTAATTTGATTTTAGACAAAAGCCCCTTATTCAGTCTTAAACCATTCTTTTGCTATGTAAATACTTAACAAAAACTTCTTTGAGCGGCTGCAAAGCTGGGTGACCCTCTGCCTTCTTGTCGACTTCTTTTACTTAACAAGGCCTATGCATAGTCCGGCATCTAAAGATAGCAACTTGTGCACCAGGGCCACTGAGGGAGGCATGAAAAATGGATGGTACATGGGTACATGAGCAGTGGAATAGGTACTTTGTGTCTGTACAGTCAGGTCTTTTAAAAAGTAAGAATACGAGGGCAATTCCCAAATTCTTGTTGACTAGTAAGTTGAGATAATAACAAGCTCTATAAATCAGACCTTACTAATAATATTATTAAATTAGATGCCATGCTTATGTCAAGAGGAGGAAGTCTAAGAAGAGGACTACTGATTTTGTGCTTGTAAATTATTTGAGTAGATTCCATCTGTAAGGTTATGCTTTCTGCAGTCCCTAGAAATGCTGTCTTATGAAACAGACCCTGATCTTATTATAGTTCTTGGGGTATCCTCAACGAAGTAAGTCGGATGATAAAATATTTTAGTTACAATTTAAGAACTCCATACAGAAGACATTCACTGCTGATCAGGTGCTAACTTGTTGATGACTTTGAGTCGATTTCACAATCAGTGTCGTTTTTCAAACTCCTTAGCATCGAGTGAAATAGTGTTACCTTAAATAAAGCTTCTTGGTTTTCTGCAAACAAGTTTCAATCCCGATTGCAGAAACAAGCGCAGTCTTGCTTTGCAGGTGTTTCACAATGTGCAGTAGTAAGTAGTTGACAGACCGTGTCGTAAGTCACTATTGCAGATTTAAACAGCCACCCTGGAGCAATGTGTGACGAGGGTTTAGTTAGCAGGGAGATGGAGGGGAAAGGAGTTTCAACCTCTGAGCGTTGCTCTCCCTCCAAAACCGGAGAGGAAAGGCTCTGCCCAACTTGCCATTTTCCCCTGTGCACGAGTGCTTGGCTGTTGTGTGCATAGCTCGTTCTTTAGCTGAATCACTTGGTCAGGGTTTTATCATCTTCAGCACTTCAGATCAATGGTGAAGTTTTTCTGGCCTTGAGAACCTTCTGGTTCTCAATTCTGGACTCTACCCTTGAATGAAATAAAGCATGGCACTTGTTAACCTGAAAAGTAATGTTAAGAACATGTGAAAATACGTCAGCTTGCTTATAAAACTATCTTGTGATTGTGACAGCCTGAGTGAAATGTGCAGACTGAACTCAGAGCATGCTTTGTTTACTTGAATAGCTATTTGCAAACTGCTTCTGAAGGGTTGCTGCACTGAGGAGGGGCTCAGAGAACAGTATGATACAAGGGTCCTAATCCTGTCTACTTCCCAGGAATACTGTGCTCCAGCATGTATGGCTTTTTCTTTTCCAATTTGCCATGTAATGTTTCCAAGTATCCATCCTAAATTTGCTCTAGTGAAAATTTAGCTGTCTGCCTTTAGTCATCAGTCCTACTCGTATCTTGTAATTTAGAAGACTTCTGTCAGTGTATCACTTCAGCCTGTGCTTTGTTGGACTAATCCAACTTCCAAAGCAGTCCAGGAGAAGTGGGATCTCTGACCGTTTCTCTAGACTCGGCGTCTTGCGCTATGTGGTGTTTGAAGGGGCTGTAACTCCTTCCAGAGACCTTGCAGCTCTTGGTGAGTCAGGGAGGCTCTCTAGCATTTTTTACATAGGTTACTACTGTTAACCTACCCTAAAACCAGTCCTGGTTTCTAGACAGCATAAATTAATCAACCATACTCTGCTGATTTCTACAATTCTGCTTTCTTTCTGGTGCTGGCTTACTTCTTTCAGGTGTTTTCATTTGCACATATTGCTGACTGTTTAAAGCCTCTGCTTAGTAGGATTGCTCAACACTTACTGCATTAAGTGCTCCTTTTGGCACTCTCTGGTCAGACGAGTAGAGGGAGAGTAAATGCTCAGAGTCCAGATGTCCAGAGTCCCAGTTCTGCTGTGTCCTTGCTGGTGGCCTTCAGCCCTTCCCTTCTGGTTCATGCTAGCACACTAATGTGTATGTGTGGGCACCACCAACCTCAGCATCAACCCAGCCCATAATCTGCAGCTCTGCAGTTTGATTCACACTATGAACACACTTTGACATGTTTAGCTGCAGGAGCAGAGAGATGTTTATGGAGGAGGGTTAAATGCTGTAGTATGGTTTCTCCACCTGCAAAAAAGAAACCCTCAAAACCAGCTATGGCGAGTGGAGGATAGATGTTTGCATTAAGGTGAAAAAAATGCTCATATCTGATAAACAGCCTGAGAGGGAAATGCTTGACAATTTATTAGCCTGAAGATGAATAGCTGTGTTATTTTAAGCTAGCTCATTCTTCCAGTCTTCTGTGTGTTTTAAAGTAGGAATATTTGTAATGGAAACTGGTTACTTAAAACTAGAGAATTTATACAAGGATGTAATCTAGAGTAATATCTTGATCCAGTTTCTTTGGTTTGCTCTTTTAGCCGGTGTGCTTGCCTCACTTTAGAAAGATTACCTATGAGATGCCCTGATGACAGCAAGGAAAGGCATAGGAGTGGTGAGCACACAAATGTCTTCAGCAAGGAAGTCCCAGCTGGAATTGTGCTGGGTGTTAGTGCTAGTTGGGTAGTAAATGCACTCCTATGTAGGGAACAAGTAATGAGAGTGTCCTTTGGGAAAACGGCAGTAGTTCTTCACCTCAGAATTGTTTCTTGGTAGGTGGGTGAAACACATTGTTCTTGGTCTTGTGAATATATTAATTCCTAATCCATAGGGTGAGGATGACCTTCTCTGCTATAGAAAGGATGACAGTAAGAAAGTGTCTTTCCTGATTATTCTGACAAAAATCCAAATGTGATTCTTTAGGCCTGTATATGAACACAAACATGGGATAAACACTGTAACTAGTGGATAAAGCACCCATTGGGCTTGCATGGTTTCATCCCTTACCTAAGTTGCTGTTTCTAGCTTCAGATGATTTCTGATGCTTGCTTACTGATAAGTTTTAGAAAACCTGTGTTCTTAGAGAAAAGCAAAATATTTTTCAGATTGAGTACATTAATATCTGAAAATGCTAGAATTAGGGCAATTCAAGTTCCTTCCCCTGTAGTACATTTAATTGCACAAAAGAATTCTACCCTAAATCTGCTATTTTTTGACTCTTGATTTAACTGTAAAATAATATATTGTTTTTCCAATCCGTGCAAGTTCATAGATTCCTGGAATTAAAGTCTAGAGCAGTGCACCATCACCCACTGGGTGAGTCATTAGCAGTGCTGAAATCCTGTTCCACAATATAAGCATCTCCAGCTAACATGGGAAGAGAGCTATATGCAAAATTTCCTACTGAGCTTCTAATTCACTCCATTGCCCTCAGCAGCAGATGGTGACACCTAGAAGCCTGGGGTTTGGTTGTAGGTTTTGAAAGAAACCTCTTGTTTAGCAGTTCTTAGAGCTGGAGTTGAGATACCCAGAAGCTGAGCCTCAGGGAAAATAGTGCCTGTCCCATTGTTTCTTCTACTTCTGTTCCAATTTTTTGTTACCCTCTCTGCTTCTTCCTCTCCTGAGGGTTCTCTTGTGTTTCTGTCATGATTCAGTTGCTTGTCAGTTGTGGGAGACAGCTGGGTGGCTCAGGTTCAAGCATGGTCTGTGTATGTGCAGAACTTGCGGTCTGGTTGAATGCACAGATGTGGTTTAGGTTGCATATTTTTTACACTTCCCTTCTATTTTGTTCTCTTAAGCAACTGTGAACCACATGTTCTGGAAGGGTGTATTCTATCAGTCATGCCAGAGGGACAGCTGTCTCCACTTCTTGAGGAGCTCTGTACTTACTAGACAAAGAAGAGCAGACTTGAGGACCTCAGCTCTAGGGCTGTTAATCACAATTCTTCCAAAGGATTTTCGCGTATGTTAGAAGGCTACCACAGAAGCAGAAAGGCAGAAAAGCTGTAGTGAGAGAAGGGGAATGGGAGGTCTTAAGCTCAATGGGACAAAGGTTTTTGTTGCTGATGGGAGGAAATTGTGGAGAGACTAAAGAGTCTGGTCTCCTTACAAGGTATGGTCCCTGCTTTTACATGGAGAGGTTTGCAGATGTGAGGATGTGTGTGAGGATGCATATAGATATGGTCAGTTCTGTTGCTTGGTCTGGTCTTGAGGAGCTGTTTCAAAGTCTTGTTTTGCTTGGTTCTTTGTGTCAAGATGGGTGGAACATACCTCTTGTGTGTTTGAGTGGATTGTTTATGAGTTGCAGAGTATGATGTTGGAAGTCCTGCTAACAGGTTTTAACTAGCCCCTTTCCTTTTCAAAGGATAATGGTGTTATATTGGTTTGATAATTAGGGTTATTAATTTTAAGAAAGAAACCTCTTTGTCATTCCTTCTACAGTAGTTCATAGTATTGTTCTTCCTGTGACCTTGTCCTTGGGGATAGACTGGTTGTGCTTGGCTGTGTTTCAAGTTCTTCCTCTGGAAACCAAATTCTTGATGTTTTACAGTGTTTGAAAATGGTAAGGTGGGAATCTGTTCATCTGAAAGTCTTTGTAAGCCAAGAAATTTTACTAAAATCAAAGAGGTGGATTTCCAGTGTGCCAGCTATGCAGAACTTTGCTAGCTTCTCATCCCAGCTGGATTTGTCACTTAGTTGCTGTTACTGGTTGTGGTTAAATCAAAGTGTAGAATTTCTGATGTAAAACATTGCCTTGGCAACATATGAAAATAATGCATTTGTTCAGAAAAATGTGAAAAAATATTCCAGCATAGACTAGCTTGTTTCACCATTTGTAAACTTTGGATTTAAACTGTGTTTCTTGTGCACTAACCTAGAATTAGTCTCCTCAAACTGACTTGCAGCACAAATTCTTTACTAACCGAGGAAGCAGATTTGAGTAACAATATCTTTTTTTATAAATGCATATTGTTTTAAAGTAGCCTTTACTGTAGAAATTGGTTTATATTTTCATTTTAAAGCTTTACTTTGGGGGGAATTAGTACTATGGGATGTATGTAAGTAAGGGATGCTGATTAAAACTTTTTAATTCCCAGTGTGGTACTACATGCACATATTCTTACTAGCTGTGGATTTTCTGTAGTCTGAAGGTTGCTGTTATTCCTAAATCTTTCAGCAGTGAGCCTGTTCTTAAAAGGCTTTTTTTCCCCCCTCTCCTCCTCTTCCTTAAGGTGTCTTAGTTCCTTAGATGCAAGCTACTTTCTCTAGCTACAATAGTCATTTTCAGCAGGAATGATACACCTAAATTCACTGCTGTGACAGTTTGCATGTGCAGTGGGCTGCTCGGCCTCTAACCAGGTGATGCTGTGCCCCAGCTGGCCTGTGTTTGTCCTGTGCATGTGTCCTGGTGCTTGTGGGACAGCTGTGTTTTGGTGAGGTGGTACTGGCTGGCTGAGTGTGGGCTAAGAAAGGTTTACAGGACCTGAAGGAGAGCAGCAGAAATGTTGGAACAGATCCCATTGGCAGGGGGGAAGCTTTGTTCAATTTTAGGGGTCTTTGTGAGAGAGGTTAGAAGGACCTGTGGATAATAAATGTTTTGTCAGTCTAGTTCTGATCAGTGTACTAAAGGTGCCAAGATCAGTCTACGCAGATGTGGTAAGAACAACCTCCATGGCTCTTTCTGGTGTCTGACATCCAAAGGAGGGTTTTCTTTTGGACCAGAGAGAGAAGTTCAATTGCTGGCTCCCAGTCCACCCAGAGAGGAGTTGGGGAAGCAGTAGTGAAAACCTTTTCTGCTGTGGAACCTATAAAGTTGTCTAAATCAAAGAGTCCTTGAGAAGTTTGGATAGGGGGGTTGCAAGAGTGGGATGTCAAAAAAGCAGCAAGTAGAAGAGAGATGGGGCAGGAGGTACCTGAAGTCCGACAGGGGGCCAGAGGGCTACAAACTGTTGAGCATCCTGGCAATTGGTGGAGTCTCTTCTCCCTTTATAGCATTTCATCTGCAGCTAGGGGATGTTGCTGAAAATTCTTCTGAGCTACCTTTTTCCCTGAGCTACAGCTGTGGGTTTGCTTGCTTGGGACAAGCTGAAGAGTCCTGTCACCACTTGCTTGAGCAGACTGTAAATGAAAAGGGCGTTGGGGAGATTGCAGTGAAGACCTTGGAGAGGGTTGTGGTGGACCTTGGCAGGGGAGTGCTGCATTTTTGGTTTAATTCTTCACAGAAGTCTCCGCTTTGTCAGGGACAAGGTGTATGTTCAAGACGAGGTGAATAGTGCTGTGCTTGTGCCAGTGTTCCCTGTGCTCAGCGGGACCTGAAATCCGTGCGTGGTGTCAGCTGGCCTGGAGGTCCTTCCCTCAGACGGCCTTTGTGTTTGGGACAGGAGCACGCAGGGCTGCTGGCCACGAGCTAAGGGGAGTTCTCTGCTGCGGGTGGAGCCTGTGTGGAGGCTGCGGAGACCCGTGGGGCAGGCGGCAGCGAGGAACGCGGGGACTGCCTGGGCTGGGCCTCAGCTCAGCTTGGGCCGGGCCGGGCGCGCTGGTGGCCCCGCGCTGGCCCCGGTGGAAGCCAGGCGCTCGGGCAGTGCCGGCTGCTGGCCGGGAGCGAGGATCCAGCACCACTGAGGTGCGCCTGCTTGGTGCCGGGGGCCGATGGCAGCCCGCGCCGTGATCTGTGTCCGGGAACAGGCCGTGCTCCTGGCACGCCGGGCCGGGCCTCACGCGTGGGCGCGGAGCAGCGGCCGCAGGGCGCCGGCGCCCCCGGGCCGTCCGTCCGTCTGTCCGCCCCCGCCCGCGCGCCGCGGCGCAGCAGCGCCCCCTGCCGGCCCGCGCGGCGCGCCGGAGGTGCGGGCGCTCGGGGCCCTCCCGGCGGGACCGGCNGCGGCGGGGGAAGCCCGCCCCGCTCCCGGGGGAGCCGCTGCCCGCGGCGGGAGGCCGGCCCCGCCAACAGTTAATGTCGCCTCACCTCAGCCGCCCCGGCCGCGGCGGGAGGGGGCGGAGGAGGAGCGGTGCCGTCACTGCGGCGGCTCCCGCGCCGTTACCTAACCGGTGACATAACGCGCTCCCTCCGCTCCGCTTAGGAAGCGCCTGGGGCCATCACGGGGCCGCCTCGCAGACCCTGCGGGGCGCTGGTGGGGTCAGCCAGTGTGAGCCCTGCCGGGAGCGCATGGCTTCCTCCGCCCGCATTGCCGCTCCTCCCGGGCTCCCCAGCTGCCCGCCCCGTCCGAGAGCCGGGGCAGCGCTCCCCGTAGCCTCCTCCCGAAGTTTCCCGGGCGGGCAAGGGATCGGCGGCGCCGCCCTTCACCGCCGCTGCGTGGGAGCCGCCATCCCGGGGCCGGGGATGCGCGGCCGCCTCGCGTGACAGGGATGCTGCCAGGGACACTGGCTGGTCCACGTGCGGCCGGGGGGGCCGGGGCAGCCTGCGCCAGCCCAGGCAGTGCCCGCAGGCGCTTCCTCTGCCTCCCT